>CAWUFW010007419.1:600000-1011329 GCA_963921515.1 Calotriton arnoldi | reverse complement strand
CTCTATGTACTTCGTTCAGTTACGTATTATAGCACTACATCCTAGTCTCCCTAAAACATAGATAAATGAGAAGAAACACCCTTTAAAAACAAGCAGTAGGGACTCACTTGTTAATATGCGGTCGGGAGGGAAGCAGGCAACAGCCGGAGCAGTTTTCATTCTCAAGTAAGTTATTCTCTCCACAGCACCGGACTGGGCAGACAGCAGGGCCTCTCACAGTGCAACTCACCCCCTCTTTTTTTGCTACAAAGCTTTCATTATCGCTTTGTTTTTTCCTTTCTCCTACAGTGGCAATGATCTCTCCAGCCCCTCTCAGACCATGAAGCACATTGTTGCTCCATAATTAGTATGTGTTTTATTATGTCACTGTATTTTCTTTGTCATATTGTTTTGTCTGTGTATATTAGTATGTTTTTCTAGGTTTATGCTCTTTCATTTCATTCTATTTCCTGGCAAATAAGCATTCACCGAATTGCCTGGCATGTCTCAGATTACTGACAATCTACTCACCAAGGGTAATGTCATGTGGTATTCCTTTTTTGGTTTTTAGTTTTTTGTGTTTAAACTAAGCTGGCCCTATAGTATAATATGACTATTGAAATGCCGATAGCTCTCATAACCACACAAGGATCTTATGGGAGAGCTCTTAACAACACACACCAGCAGTGAGTGTCTGATTATATGTAGTTAATGTGCAGCATGGCGTTTTCACTTACCTACATAGCATGAAGTAGGTCTCGTATGCCGTTTTCTGTTTTAGATTCAAACGATCAGTATCAACATGGTTTCAATAACTACCTATACAGGACATAGACTGTACTTGATAATGTTTTTATCCTTTCTCTATTACAGATACTATGTGATCAAAGTACTGTATGTATTAAATCTTGCCTGCTAGTATTTTGCAGCATTGTTTCCTATCCTTAGGTCACTTTGAGTGGTACTAAACAGGGCTGGACCCTGTTTGTCCTGAAGAAGAGCACTGGGGTAGCTCGAAACTAGTTGACGTTCACTAGGGACCCCTGACTAATTAAAAACAGACACCCTAGCGACCAACCCCGTTTTTAATATATCGGCTAGGAGCCTGAATAAATTCTTTTGCCCACTAGCTAGATATTTTTAGTCTCACCCACTCCACCCCCATCACTGCACCACACATAGTCACTCACAAGTAGTGCTCCCTACGTAGTGTCGCAAGTCGTAGCACGCCTCAGCCCGTAGCGGGTTGTATGGCCCCTATGATGAAGCATGTCACCATGGGAAACCATGGTGAGTGAGGGGACTCAAGAAAGGACATTTTTCCTTTACTAACTATTTTTTCTGAATCTTATATTAGTAAATTTAATTTTCTGAAAAAACTGGCTAGGTTTCCATAACCGAGATTTCGGTGTTTTGTAATTCTTGATCATTTTTGGAGGGTGGACCTAGCATATCCCTCTTTCTCCCCTTATTTTTCTGATTTTGTGATTCCCTTAGCAGGTCACCTGGGCCAGAACAAGACTTGGGACAGAATTGTCCCTCACTTTCACTGGCCCCACATGTCTGAAGACAGTAAGGAGTTTTGTCGCTCCTGTGTAACCTGCCAAGCCAGTGGCAAAGCAGGTGGCACTACAAAGGCCCCCCTGATACCACTACCTGTGGTGGGGGTGCCCTTTGAGAGGGTAGGGATTGACATTGTTGGTCCCATGGATCCCCAAACAGCCTCTGGGCACAGGTTTATCCTGGTGGTAGTGGATCATGCCACCAGGTACCCAGAAGCTATTCCCCTCAGGACCACTACAGCACCTGTGGTGGCAAGGGCCCTCCTGGGAATCTTCTCAAGAGTGGGCTTTCCTAAGGAGGTAGTATCAGACAGGGGTGCTAACTTCATGTCTGGGTACTTAAAAGCAATGTGGAAGGAGTGTGGAGTGACTTATAAGTTCACCACACCCTATCACCCACAATGCAATGGTTTAGTTGAGAGATTCAACAAAACCTTGAAGGGCATGATTAAAGGGCTCCCAGAAAAGCTTAGGCGTAGATGGGACATACTCTTGCCCTGCCTTTTATTCGCATATAGGGAGGTGCCTCAGAAGGGGGTTGGTTACAGCCCTTTTGAACTTCTGTTTGGCCACCCTGTGAGGGGTCCACTGTGCTTGGTGAAGGAAGGATGGGAGTTACCTCTCAAGCCCCAAAGCAAGTTATAGTGGACTATGTACTTGGTCTCCGCTCCAGGATGGCTGAGTACATGAAAAAGGCAACCAAAAACCTTGAGGCTAGCCAGGAACTTCAAAAGGCCTGGCATGACCAAAAGGCTATTCTGACTGTTTACCAGCCAGGACAGAAGGTGTGGGTGTTGGAGCCAGTGGCCCCAGCAGCTCTCCAAGACAAATGGAGTGGACCCCACACTATTGTTGAGCAGAAGGGTGAGGTCACTTATTTAGTAGACCTGGGAACACCCAGGAGTCCCCACAGGGTTCTCCATGTCAACAGGTTAAAACCATATGTGGACAGGGCAGACATGGGCTTGCTCATGGCTACTGATGAAGGGCAGGAGGAAGAGAGTGACCCACTCCCTGACCTGCTCTCACAGAACCCTGACGATGGGTCAGTTGATGGTGTAGCCTTGGCAGGCAGCCTCACTACCCAGCAACAAACTGATTGCAGGCAAGTCCTCAATCAGTTTAGACATATGTTTTCACTGACACCCAGTCAGACCACCTGGTGCACTCATGAAGTGGACACTGGGGACAGTCTGCCTATTAAAAACAAGATTTATAGGCAACCTGACCATGTCAGGGACTGTATCAGGACTGAAGTCCAGAAAATGTTGGAATTGGGAGTTATTGAACCCTCAGATAGCCCTTGGGCTAGTCCAGTGGTCCTTGTACCGAAACCTCACACCAGTGGTGGAAAAAGAGAGATGAGGTTTTGTGTGGACTACAGGGGTCTCAATGCAGTCACTAGGACTGATGCCCATCCAATACCCAGGGCAGATGAGCTCATAGATACTTTGGCCTCTGCCAAATATCTCAGCACATTTGACCTAACAGCTGGCTACTGGCAGATCAGACTAGCTGATACTGCAAAGCCCAAAACAGCATTCTCAACCCCTAGTGGGCATTATCAATTTGTGGTAATGCCCTTTGGTCTGAAGAATGCACCTGCCACTTTCCAGAGGTTGGTGAATACAGTTCTCACAGGACTGGAAGTCTATAGTGCAGCATATCTAGATGATATTGCTGTCTTTAGCTCCACCTGGGAGGATCACCTGGTCCACCTCAGGAATGTTTTACAGGCCCTGCAAAGGCAGGCCTGACTATCAAGGCCACTAAGTGCCAGATAGGGCAGAGTCAGGTTGTGTACCTGGGCCACCTTGTGGGTGGAGGCCAGGTTCAACCTTTGCAGAGCAAGATCCAGACCATCATGGACTGGACTGCTCCCACTACCCAGACTCAGGTGAGAGCCTTCTTAGGCCTGACTGGGTACTATAGGAGATTTGTCAAGGGGTATGGATCAATAGTGACACCCCTGAATGACTTAACTTCTAAGAAAATGCCCAAAAAGGTTCAGTGGACAGTTAGCTGTCAAAAGGCATTTGATGACCTCAAGCAGGCCATGTGCACTGCTCCAATTCTGCAGAGTCCTGATTACTCCAAGAAGTTCATTGTTCAAACTGATGCATCTGAATTGGGGGTAGGGGCTGTACTGTCACAATTGAATGAAGAAGGTCAGGATCAGCCAGTAGCTTTCATTAGCAGAAGGCTGACCCCTAGAGAGAAACGTTGGTCAGCCATAGAGAGGGAGGCCTTTGCTGTGGTCTGGGCTCTGAAGAAGTTGAGGCCATACTTGTTTGGTACACACTTCCTGGTTCAGACAGACCATAAGCCCCTCTTATGGCTAAAACAAATGAAGGGTGAAAACCCCAAACTGCTTAGGTGGTCCATTTCCCTACAGGGGATGGACTTTACAGTGGAACATAGGCCTGGGAGTAACCATGCGAATGCAGATGGACTCTCTAGGTATTTCCACTTAGATCATGAAGACTTAACTGGGCAAGGTTAGTTTAATGTCCCTACGTTTGGGGGGGTTGTGTAGGAGAGTAGGATCTGCTTCACATGGGTACCCCCACTTTTTGCTGATGCTTCACTGTTTTTCGACATTAGTCTGGCTGGGGCCCTGCTAATCAGAACCCCAGCCTAGCTGCTTCCTCTCTAAAATGGTTTCCATGTGCCTTAGGCACATCACTGATTGGGATCTGGAGTGCCCTTATAAGTCCCTAGTATATGGTATACTATGTACCAAGGGCATAGGTACCTCAGAGGCCTGCCAGGGGCTGCAGCATGTATTATGCCACCCTGGAAGGCCATCCAAACTGACACCACAGGTCTGCTACTGCAGCCTGGGTAAGGTGGTGCATGCACCCCTTACTGTGATATAGGTTACCTATATCACTAAATACATACACACATATAAACCTATAAGTCACTCCTAAGGCAGGCCTTATCAATCCTAAAGGCAGAGTGCATGGTTCCTATGTGAGAGGGTGCCCCTGCATGAGCAGGGCCCCTCTGCAGCGTTCGGAGACCATCTCTGATGCTGTTTGTAGTGCAACCTGACCATATACTCTTAAGCGCATTATATCCTTGCGGTAAAATGCTAACTTTGGAATGGCTGCACCTAAACATGTCGTGTTTGGTGTCAAACATCTTGGAATACTACCCCCCCGCCAATACTGGCGGCGGGGGTAGCATTCCACCCTTCTAGAGGGAAAGACATCTTAACTCTGACTAGTCCGGTAACTTCTTTCCAGAGCCCTGGCATCACAAAATGGATGCTGCTGCCACAGACACGAGTCTGGCCTCCTGCTGCTGGACGAAACTCCGGCAGGGGAGGCCTGGACAATAGGTTTCCTGTCCCAGGGAGGTGTGACCACCTCCCCAGACAGGATAATGTGTATTGGGGCTGGGCGGGAGCACTTTCGGGTGCTTTGAAGTCCTGCACTGGGGGCACATTTGGTGTCCCTGTGCATACCCCAGTTCAAACCGGATCAGGGGCTTGCAGCCCCTGCTTTGGCGTGAACTGGACAAAGGGAAAGGGGTGTAGCCACCCCTCTGCCCTGACCCACCCATAGGTGGGGCCACAGAGTAGTCCAACCCCTATCTTTGGTATAAAGGTAGGAACCCAGTCCTTAGGACTTTAGATTATCCCTGGACGAAACTCTGTAACTGAATCCTGGACCTTCGACGCTCTATTCCCGATTAGAGGACAGAAGAATCTCCCTTGGGGTCAAGGAGTGACTCCCCTGCTTGGCAGGCACCAAAGAAGCATCTGTCCGGTTCGCATTTCTGAAGCTCCCGTCGGACGCCTGAAGTCATCGCATCACCAGAGGTGGATTCTCAGACTTCCCCGAGGCTACCCTGAGTCCCCAGCAAAGCTGAGGCCCGTGGCTATCGTGGGTGACTTGAGACCGTGACCCCTGGACACCGAGCACATTTGCAAGTGCATCCTCTTCTGGGTCTCCCAAGAAGTCGTGCTTTGGGCTCCGAGTAGCCCTAGCCTCCAGCACCACCTGCACCGAAGATCACTGGCCCCACTCCACGAGTGTCCTGTAAGCCAGATCCACGTGCGGCGTCACGAGGCTCCTTCGCGGTCGCTAGCCCGTTGGCTAGTAGCCCTTAACGAAGGCCAATCCTTTTCTAACTTGGCATCCTGGTTGTTCCAGGCCTGCCCTCACTTACCTTCGCTGGGTGAGTTCCACAGACCTTGCTGGTCTGCACCATCGACGATCTACATCTTCACCGAGACTTGCCGTTGTCAAGGCTTGTTGGGTCCAATCCGGTCGCCGACACCTCAGCACTCGACAGACATCGTGTCCCAGCCCGAATCCTGCTCCTGGTCGCCGACAACGCCTCCTGGACCTCGTGGCTGAAGAGTCAAGACGACCGTCAACGCACCTGAAGCACTCGACATCGGTGGGCATCTGTCCATCGCCTTCCTGGTCACTGGCTAGTGACCCAGACTCTGTCCCCTCTGCTTTCAGGTTCTTCAGAACTCCGATCCACTCTTGGATCCACCCGGACACTTTTCTCTTGGCCGCCAGCAGCACTTTGCAGCAGATCGCCATTCGAATCGACGACGAAACCCGACCCCGAAAGGCACCTATGCACCCGGCTTCCCTGGGTGAGGTAACACGAGTACTCCGGTGCTCCCGTGGGTAGAGACTCTTCAAAGTCCTAGATCTCAAAGGGTTTTGTCCTAGTCCTCTTTTAAGTGTCCCTTTTCTCTAATTTCCCGATCCCGACTTTCTCCATAGAAGTCAACGGCGTATCGCGGTTGTGTATTTACACTGCACGCGTCTCCCGTGGGTCCCCTGTGTCACTACCTTGGGTGGTTCCTTGTGGTCCAAGCACTTCTAGAGGCTCTAGGCCTAGTGTCTAGTTCAGTCGTGGTTCGCATACCACTTTATTGGTATATGGTTTGGTACGCCCCTAGGGCCCAAACGTGTATTTGTGCTATTACTGTGATTTAAGATCTTATAACCTATGTACTTGAACTCTAGCCTCATAAAGAGACTAGAGGGGTGTGTTTAGCAATAAATACATATATTTTGAATATATACCTGGTGTGGTGCTCTTTCATTTGATCACTCAAGAGATTATAGACTGGTAAAACAAGCTGCTTTACATTCCTTCAAGACTTAGCCTGAAGGCTGCTCTCCATAGCTACCACTAGGATAGCTTTCAATAAGGTTGTCTTTAACCTATCTCCAATAAGGGGTTGTTTGGACTGGTGCAAGGTGCCCACTATAATTAGTGGACAGCATATGCCAGGCCAACTTCTCACAAGCCTGACCATATACTCTTAAGCGCATTATAACCTCGCGTTAAATGCTAACTTTGGAATGGCTGCACCTAAACATGTCGTGTTTGGTGTCAAACATCTTGGAATACTACCCCCCCCGCCAATTCTGGCGGCGGGGGTAGCATTCCACCCTTCTAGAGGGAAAGACATGTTAACGCTGGCTAGCCCGGTAACTTCTTTCCAAAGCCCTGGCATCACAAAATGGATGCTGCTGCCACAGACACGAGTCTGGCCTCCTGCTGCTGGACGAAACTCTGTTATTCTTGTAAATCCATTGGCTTCAAGGTGTGGGAATAACTTTACCAATTGTAAAAATCACATTCTTATCATGTGAAAGCTCTCACATAGTACCCAATATGGTTAAAATGGGTTTGGTGATGGTTGACTTTTAGGGCACTATAATCCCGGAAGAGGTTACAGTCACTGATGGAGTGGAGAGCGGAGGGAAGGGGAGGTCTGCTGGTCTTGAAGTTTATTCAGGGAGTGAAGGGGAGGTCTGCTGGTCTTGAGGTTTATGCAGGTTTATTCAGGTAGTGAAGGGGAGGTCTGCTGGTCTTGAGGTTTATTCAGGGAGTGAAGGGGAGGTCTGCTGGTCTTGAGGTTTATTCAGGGAGGGAAGGGGAGGTCTGCTGGTCTTGAGGTTTATTCAGGGAGGGAAGGGGAGCTCTGCTGGTCTTGAGGTTTATTCAGGGAGGGAAGGGGAGGTCTGCTGGTCTTGAAGTTTATTTGGGGAGGGGAGAGGAGGTCTAATGGTCTTGAGGTTTATTCAGGGAGGGAAGGGGAGGTCTGCTGGTCTTGAAGTTTATTCGGGGAGGCAAGGGGAGGTCTGCTGGTCTTGATGTTTATTCGGGGAGGCAAGGGGAGGTCTGCTGGTCTTGAGGTTTATTCAGGGAGGGAAGGGGAGGTCTGCTGGTCTTGAGGTTTATTCGGGGAGGGAAGGGGAGGTCTGCTGGTCTTGAAGTTTATTCGGGGAGGCAAGGGGAGGTCTGCTGGTCTTGAGGTTTATTCAGGGAGGGAAGGGGAGGTCTGCTGGTCTTGAAGTTTATTCGGGGAGGCAAGGGGAGGTCTGCTGGTCTTGAAGTTTATTTGGGTAGGGGAGAGGAGGTCTGCTGGTCTTGAAGTTTATTCAGGGAGAGGAGAGGAGGTCTTCTGGTCTTGAAGGGATTATTCAGACTCATGATCTAGGAGGAAACGTCAGTGGTGAGCGTTTATCTGATCAAGCTGTATAGCCACTTGGTGTCTGTCAGGTTTGCCTGATGCACTTCTGTGCTCGGTCTTCTTTCTTCAGTATAGATTGCTGTTTCCTTACTTACTTCTTCATCTTGCTTCATCCCAAGGGAGTAGCCAGAAAATTAAAGTACCCCCCCCCCACTTTGAAATGAAAGCTCTGGTGGCACAAAGCAAACGAAGCAAGTGGGCCGACCCCTCCCTATAAGAGCTCCCCTAACTCTTCCATCCAGACATCTCTCCAATCATCCTTTCACCCTTCCATCCACCCACTGATATCCACAATTTCACCTTTACATTCTGGCATCCATTCATTTTTTCATGCTCAGTCAATCTTTCCCCATTCCCTCAATCCATCCACTCTGCCATCCACCGATCCATTCATCCTTTCTGCCACCCATGCATCCATCCATCCACTCTGCCATCCACCGATCCATTCATCCTTTCTGCCACCCATGCATCCATCCATCCACTCTGCCATCCACCGATCCATTCATCCTTTCTGCCACTCATGCATCCATCCATTCACTCTGCCATCCATCCATCCATCTTGCAATCATCCATCCACTCTGCCATTCACCCATCTATCCATTCAATCTCGCATCCATCCATCTATCCATCCATTCATTCACTCTGCCATCTAACTATCCATCTATCCATCCATCCATCTACTGCGCCATCCTTTCACCTGTCTATCCACCTACCCATTCACTTATTCTTTCACCCATTCATCCATCTACCCCAACATTCATCGACCTACTCATCCACCCACCCTTCCCTTCACCCTTCCTTTTATTCAATATTCCGTCTTTCTTTCCCTTTTCTATTTACCCATCTTTTGTTTTTCTTTGCTCCGTTTGCTCTTCTATTGACGCTGAATTCCTTCATAGTGTTAATTTTGAGATTTTGTCTGCCAAGGTGCAGACAGAGGAGGCCATAAAGGGCCCCCCGCTGTAGGTGGCAAAGTGGGGGGCTCACGACGCCCCTGCAGGACACCCTTACTATTTGCAGCGGTTTGATGAAATGTGCGTAATAGGGCTGGTTACTCCTTCGGGGGCGGGGGGGCGGGGGGGGGGGGGGTTCGCCTGAGGCAGTAGTGGCTAAGAAGAAAGAGACTTTAAAACAAAAACACTTTGGACGACTCTTATATCCTCCCAAAATTATAAGAAATGGGCGATGGATAACTACACTTGGTGAAGTCACGTGTTTTTGTTCTGCCAAGGACGCTATATCTTCTCACCAGCAGATGGCGCTGTCACCTCAGTCAAGGTTTCTAAATACTTCCCTGAGAGAAGAGAGTGGGCCCCCCTCAGCTGCAGGGGCTCCCCAGAACTGCATGTCCATCCTGTTTCTGGCTACTCACTTGCTTTAACCAAAGCGTCTTCTGGATTTATGCCCCGTGCGTTGCTCTGTGTACAGTCCGGTTTACCCTTGTAGGTAAGGTATTGGCACTTGTTTCGCCCCTGTTATCACAGACAGCCCAGGCATCATGCTGTGAGAGATGTTCTGTTCGGCAATTGTCTCTGCAAAGATTAAAATATCACCCCTAAGGGGCAGTTCTTTAAACAGGATGGATATGCAGTTCTGGGGTGCCCCTGCAGCTGAGGGGGGCCCACGTGAAAAGCACACTCTTCTCTCAGGGAGGTATTTAGAAACCTTGACTGAGGTGACAGCGCCATCTGCTGGTAAGAAGATATAAAGTCCTAGGTAGAAAAAAAGTATGTGACCACAGCAAGTGTAGTTATCCATCGCCCATTTCTTATAATTTTGGGAGGATATAAGAGTCGTCCAAAATGGTTTTGTTTTAAAGTCTCTTTCTTCTTAGCCACTACTGCCTCAGGCGAACCCCCCCCAGGAGTAACCAGCCCTATTACATACTGCACATTTCATCAAACCGCTCGCGTGTTACCAAACGTGTCCTCCATTCTGTGCTCTTTAAGGGTGCCGTGGGCCCCATTTCAAGCAAGGAAGGTAGCCAGGGCTTTAAGTGGGCCGGGTCTCACCGGGTCTGAGCACCAGCAGTTTTTTAAAGGGAGCCTCGAAACGGGTCTCTATCGGGCTCTGTTTTGTGCCTGCTGTCACTAGTCCGTTTTTTTCCGGACTGCAGTGATAGCAGGCACATCGATGTGCGCTGCTCACACTGCTCACTTCTCACTAGTGGAGAAGTGACGGCATGACGTCATGCCAGGTGAGCATAGTAGGGGAAGGGAAATCCTTTAAAGAGAATCATTTTCTCTCTGGATTTCCCTTCTCTTTTTGAAACTCGGGAGCAGCAGCATTGTCGTGGTGTCACCAGGGCTTTTAGTGGAAGCTTTTTCAATATTATATACAAGCCATAGTTGCTGCTTATTTATCTTATGCAACTAACAACCATTGACAAAGCCAATATGTCCTGACTTGTTGTAGGTATGATGTTACTTGTTGTATCATATATCTGGATGCAATGACAGAAACAGCAAAATACAAGACGGGCGGCTCACTATGCTAAGCACAGACTTTTAGCTTACGTGTTTTTAAGGCACGCCCTTAATTACATTAGCTACGCCCCTTTGAGAGACCCCCCAGTTTTTTCATCCCACTTAAAGCCCTGAAGGTAGCCCCTCTGACTGCTGTAGGAGTAGTAACATATAGGAACGTCCAGGGTTCACAGTCTCCCTGAGGCTTCAAGGCTCTGGTGCCACTGCACCGGCTGCACCATTCATAGCTTCGCCCCTGTAGCTGCATAGTATTTTCTAAAGACTATTACCTTTCCAAGGAGCTCTAACCAATGAAATCACATAATATCTCTTCTATGACAGGCATTTCCCCAAGGGATATATCGGATTTATGGCCGGATCTAGAGTGTGGCGAATGGTACTCCGTCGTAAGGGGGGTGGAGGACATTACGTCCACATCGACCGTCTGCCATATTTGAGTTCAGCCCTGGCCCAGAGGTCACCTCTGTACATTGAGAGGAACCCCCATCATGGCGGTTCCTGCCAACATTCAAAAGGTTTGGTGGGCCGTCTCTGTTGGCTTTGACGATTGTCCACCAAACTTTAATGAATTTTTATTTTTCAAAAACGAACTCCACTATTGAAAAACAAAAAACTAATGACACACATAGGGAGACATTTCCCTGGGCCTGGGGTTCATTATGAGACATTTTTCTCTCAGTATTTTTGCCTGCAAGTGAGAGAGAGAAAAAAAGCACCTCACCATCCCCTCTAATTATAGTGTAGTGCCCCTCCTCCGACGCCCCCTACTCCGTTGGGTCATCGGGGGAAGATTTTGTTGACAGATCCAACAGACTGAAAGATGCCAGCCACTATGAATTATCTAAAGTAACCCTGGGCATAATACTTTGCTACGCTCATGGAGCATGCAAAGTTTGTGTTACTACGCACTATGCAAATTGCATGTAGTAGAGTAAAAAACTCTGCTAATCAATGTAGCGTAGCAGCAGTATAATAAACACCTACAAATGCTTTGTTAAAGCAATTTTCTATGCTAAAAAGCATATAACAAATTCACAAAAGTGAACTTTGACAATGAAAATATCAAGCAATGAGAGAGGTGATGATTTTGGGTTCCCCCTAACCTAGGGGGAGGACCAAGCAGATGCCTTGAACACAAAAAGCATATCATGTGAACGATTCAGTGGTGGTCCCTTCCTCCTAGGACCACCCCAAGCACAGTTATGGGCAAAAATACAATCCCAACCAAAGGCCCTGCAAAGCATTATGGGACGAGATTAGCAGTGGGCAGTGAATATTATAGTGTCCAATATCAAAATAATTCTACAAAGAGCTGCAGTTCAACTAGTCGTTACTAGATGTCCCTCACGAGTCAAATGCAAAAGCATTGAAATTATTAATACATCAAGCTGCAGTTCCACTAGTCGTTACTAGATGTTCCTCACGAGTCAAATGCAAAAGCATTGAAACCCTTTCATGAAGCTTTTGCATTTGACTCGTGAGGGACATCTAGTAACGACTAGTGGAACTGCAGCTCTTTGTAGAATTATTTTGATATTGGATACTATAATATTCACTGCCCACTGCTAATCTCGTCCCATAATGCTTTGCAGGGCCTTTGGTTGGGATTGTATTTTTGCCAATAACTGTGCTTGGGGTGGTCCTATGAGGATGGGACCACCACTGAATCGTTCAAAAGATGTGCTTTTTGTTTTCAAGGCAGCTGCTTGGTTCTCTCCGTAGGTTAGGGAGGATACCAAAATCATCACCTCTCTCACTGCTTGTTAATTTATTGATTTCACTTTTGTGAAATGCTATATGCATTTTAGCATATAAAGCCAGAGATACTTATTTTATCTTAACTTGCACTGTGCAAGATGTCTTTGGCAATTATTGTACAGTGCAGTCAAGCACACAGCTATGCACTAGCTACGTGTAGTTCAAAATGTACTTCACGTAGCTACGTGAAGTGCTACTACGCAAACTACGCCCAGGGTTAATCTAAAGTCATAATTTCCCCACCCTATATGCTTAAAGTGCAACTGTGGGCAAATAATTCAGAAAAGTTTAAGCTAAAACTCAAAGCTGGGGGGGCGTGGCTAGCAGCCGACCGAAATGGCCACCGCCTAACGTCGCTGCAAACCCCCACAGTTATCTCCGACGATCCGAGCAGTTATCCAACCTTCTCCCCCGCATGTATGCGGTGATAACGGTGTCGGAAGGACCCGGGCACAAGACAAGCGGCCTGCGAGATGAAATGACTGACTACAGTGGCAGTGACGTCGTGTGAAGTGCCTGCGGCCTGTCGGTGAGAGCGAAGCCGGGGCCTCGCGTAAACCAGCAGCCCGCAGCCGCGGAGGTGCTACCCCCGCTCTCCACGTCTTGCATGGTGGCGCATGGCGGAACCTGCAGCTCACCACAAACCAGGGCGAGAAGAGGGTGAGTCTGCCTGCACCGAAGAATTTCCCTTGCGCACAAGCCCGTCCCAACCTCCACAGTGCGCGAAGGAACCGACTTGGATGCGGCACGCTGGAACTGAGCGCGGACACTCGGCTACACTTTGGGGATGGCTACACGGAAACAGAGTGAACCGAACGGCGTGGCAAGACCCATCTCAATACGGGCTTGCTACGCTCCTGGTCCTATTTGGATTCTCTCCCCCCCCCACTCTGATTCTTGGGGCGATGCTGAGATCACTGCAGGTGGCCCCCCCATACAACGCTGGAGCGCTACCTATTACATGCGCCTCTGAAATAACTTTGCAGAATTCCACACCAGCAATTGCTGCATAGCAGTGGGGGTACGTGGAACAGCGCAGCATTAGGCAACTGCTGCCCAGGATAGAGCTCTTTGGTCTGGGTAGCAGAATTAAACCCGCAATAAGGACCCTTAAGAGAAGACACAACTTGCAGGAAAGTGGCCTAACACTAATGAAAGCACGTCACTGGCCCCCTCATTAAAGCGCGCCGCGCGGAGGTCCCGACTGCACCACCACTCTGATTTCCAGCCTGTGCGCACACGAAACAACAACTATATCCTGTGGTAGAAAACCCAAAAGGCCGCGGGTGACAGTGCATTGCCCAGGCAGGCAGCGGTGAGTACTACCACTCCAGTTTTTCGGCCGCTGCGTGACACGACTCAAAACACATAGCGATGGGGGGTCGGGGTCAGCGCGCCGCACACCAGACCAAATTGGATAAATACACATGCATTAAAACCCAACAGGAAACAACAAACCAACCGACTTCGCAGGCACCAGATGAGGCCTCGTTGGAAGGGTCAGAGGTAACATTGCAGGATATACTCTCTACCTTGAATAAAGTGCACACAGCCCTTGACTCTCGGATTGGCACGCAATCGGTAGAACTCTCACTGATCCGGGCTGACTTTAAAAACATGAGCGCACGTGTTACAGAAGTGGAAACCACAACAGGGACTCTACGCGACGATACCACTGAACTCAAACGTCAAGTGCGCCAGCTCGAAACTGAAAGTAAAATGATGGCTGCTAAACTGGATGATTATGAAGGCCGTTCGCAACGCTATAACGTCCGAATAGTTGGAGTACCGGAAGGGATGGGAGGACCAGCAATGGACCTCTTTGTAGAAGATCTTATCAAGCAACACCTGCAGCCTAAGGGTCTATCCCACTACTTTGCAGTGGAAAGAGAGCACCGCGTCCCAGGTGGTAGACCCAAACAGGGTGCACCCCCAAGGCCAATCCTAGCCCGCTTTTTTAATTTCCGTGATCGTGACCTCATTTTACAAACAGCAAGGGTGGCCCCGCCTGTACGCTTTGAACATTGCATGATTACTTTTTTCCCTGACTACACAGCAGCAGTGACGAAGCAAAGGCGCAGCTTCTTTGACATCAAAAAAGGATTGATGAACAGAGAACTGAAATACTCCATGCTGTTCCCGGCTAGGTTGCGTGTAGAAGCGGAAGGGAAAGCGCGGTTCTTTACCACACCAGAGGAGGCCCGGGAATGGCTTGAAGGATGGCGCAGAGTCGCCAAACCCGGAAAGGTGAGCAGCAAACAACAACACCTTCCGATTGAAAGGACGCACCCCACAC
The DNA here is from genome assembly GCA_963921515.1 of Calotriton arnoldi. Classification (NCBI taxonomy): domain Eukaryota; kingdom Metazoa; phylum Chordata; class Amphibia; order Caudata; family Salamandridae; genus Calotriton; species Calotriton arnoldi. Next base: position 996,728 of record CAWUFW010007419.1, on the reverse strand, counting down.
CAGTGGATGCAAGCTCTACGCATGCCGAATCACGAGACGTTGAGAAAGGCACCAGTTCCAAGAGAATAAGGACTACACAACGACCCCTTCCACCTGCTAGACTGTAAAGTCCATAGTCCTAGCGGGTTATGTATCTAACTAGAGACTTCTTTGATATTACTGACCAGAGGTTTGAGAAGTGGCTTCTGGTAACAAGTTACAACCACTGTAGCATATTTTCCGATGAAAAAGGCTGTTAATTTCTATTGGCATATACTACTGTAGTAGAGATGATCTGGGGGGGCGATGGAGAGACTACCCCCTTACAAAGGAAATGGGAAATAGGCACCCTGCAGTGTTTGGGAGGTGGGACTTCTAAGTCCGTCATGCAGGGAGGGGGAGGGGCGGGTAACAGAGACTGTTAATTTTTTTCTAGTTTGTTTTTTAAGGTTCAACTGTATTTCTAATGCGACTTGCAACCTCACAGTGATGTTTCCATTGAAATATCCGTTAGGGATACCCCGCAGAAATGGCTCAGATGACACCAATGTCCACACCTACTGCCCCTGATATTCCCAGGACTTGCCCCACACGAGCTCCGTCACTGTCGCTCGTCTCCTGGAATGTTAATGGCTTGGGAGACAAGCTAAAGAGGGGGCTTGTGCTGCAATATCTCAAGCGCAAGGCACCAGCGGTAGCCATGATACAGGAAACCCATCTAGTGGGATCGACTTGTAAAGCCCTAGACCGTTGGGGTTTTAAGTTAGCGGTGTAGGAGAGTAGGATCTGCCTCTTATGGTTACCCCCACTTTTTGCTGGTGTATCACTGTTTTTCGACTTTAGTCTGGCTGGGGCCCTGCTATTTAGGACCCCAGCCTAGCTGCTTCCTCTCTAACTTGATTCCATGTACTTTAGGTACATCCCAGATTGGATTCTGGGGTGCCCTTATAAGTCCCTAGTATATGGTATACTATGTACCAAGGGCATAGACACCCCAGAGGCCTACCAGGGGCTGAAGCATGTATTATGCCACCCCTGGAAGGCCTTCCAAAATGACACCACAGGACTGCTACTGCAGCCTGGGTAAGGTGGTGCATGCACCCCTTACTGTGATATGGACTACCTATATCACTACCATTGCACACACATATAAACCTATAAGTCACTCCTATAGCAGGCCTTAACCATCCCAAAGGCAGAGTGCTTGGTTTTTATGTGAGAGGGTGCCCCTGCATGAGCAGAGCCCCTCTGCAGCGTTCGGAGTCAATCCTCTGGTGCTGTTTGTGGTGCAGCCTGACCATATACTCTTAAGTGCATTATAACCTCGCGTTAAATGCTAACTTTGGGATGGCTGCACGGAAACATGTCATGTTTGGTGTCAAACATCTTGGAATACTACCCCCCCGCCAGTTCGGGTGGCGGGGGTAGCATTCCACCCTTCTAGAGGGAGAGACATGTACACACCGGCATACCCGGTATTAACTATACAGAGCCCTGGCATCACAAAATGGATGCCGCTGCCACAGACACGGGTCTGGCCTCCTGCTGCTGACTGAAACTCCGGCAGGGGAGGCCTGGACAATAGGTTTCCTGTCGAAGGGAGGTGTAACCACCTCCCCAGACAGGATAGTGGGTATTGGGGCTGGGCGGGAGCACTCTCTGGTGCTTTGAAGTCCTGCACTGGGGGCACATTTGGTGTCCCTGTGCATAGCCCAGTTCAAACCGGTTGCAGGGGCTACCTGCCCCTGCTCTGGCGCGAAACTGGACAAAGGGAATGGGTGTAACCACCCCTCTTCCCTGACCCTCCCATAGGTGGGTCCCCAGAGTATGTCCAACCCCCTAACTTGGTATAAGTATGGGACCCCAGTCCTTAGGACTTTAGATTACCCTGGACGAAACTCTGAAGCCGAATCCTGGACCTTCGACACTCTACTTGAAGATTAGAGGACTGAAGAATCTCCCTTGGGGTCAAGGAGTGACTCCCCTGCTTGGCAGGCACCTAAGAAGCAATTGTCCGGTCTGCATCGCTGAAGCTCCCGCCGGACGCTGAAGTCTTTGCAACACCAGAGGTGGATTTCCAGACTTCTACGAGGCTGCCCTGAGACCCCAGCAAAGCTGAGGCCCGTAGCTGTTGTGGGTAACGTGGAACCGTGACCCCTGGACACCGAGAACTTTTGCAAGTGCATCCACTTCCTGGTCTCCCACGAAGTTGTGCTTTGGGCTCCGAGTAGCCCCCGCCTCCAGCACCGACTGCACCGAAGATCACTGGCCTCCACTCCACGAGTGTCCTGTGAGCCAGCTCCAAGTGCGTCCACTCGAGGCTCCTTCGCGGTCGCTAGTCCGTTGGCTAGTGGGCCCTCCCGAAGGCAACACTTCTTCTGCTTGGGCTTCCCTGGTTGCTCCAGACGTGCCCTGACTTACCCTCGCTGGGTGAGTCCCCCAGACCTTGCTGGTCTGCATCAACGTCCTTTCTTTGTTTCCACGGGACTTGCCGTTGCCAAGGCTTGTTGGGTCCAATCCGGTTGCCGACACTGTAGCAATCGACAGACATCGTGGGACAGCTCGAATCCAGCTCGTGGTGGTCGTCGATGCCTCCTGGACCTCGTGGCTGAAGAGTCAAGACGACCGTCAACCTACCTGAAGCACCCGACATCGGTGGGCATCTGCTCATCGCCTTCCTGGTCACTGGCTAGTGACCCAGACTCTGTCCCCTCTGCTTTCAGGTCCTTCAGATCTTTGATCCACCCTTGGATCCACCCGGACACTTTCGACTTGGTCGCCAGCAGCCTGCTGCAGCAGATCGCCATTGAAAACGACGTCGAAATCCGACGCCAAAAGACACCTATGCACCCGGCTTCCCTGGGTGAGGTAACTCGAGTACTCCGGTGTTCCCGTGGGTATTGACTCTAGAACTGCCTAGTTCTAAAAGGGTTTGCTCCAAGTCCTCCTCTAAGTGTCCTTTCCATTTAAAAATCCAACTGCGACTTTCCCCATAGAAGTAAATGGTGGCTCGCGGCTGTGTTCTCACACTGCACGCGTCCCCCGTGGGTCCCCTGTGTCACTACCTTGGGTGGTTCCTTGGGGTCCAAGCACTTCTACAGGCTCTAGGCCTTGTGTCTAGCTCAGTTGTGGTTCTTATACCACTTTTTGGTATATGGTTTGGTACGCCCTAGGGCTCAAACGTGTATTTGTGCTATTACTGTTGATATTTGACTTGTAACTTATGTACTTCGAACTCTAGCCTCATAAACAGACTAGAGGGGTGTGTTTAAGACAAAATACATATATTTTATATATATATAACTCAAGAGATTATAGACTGGTAAAACAAGCTGCTTTACATTCCTTCAAGACTTAGCCTGAAGGCTGCTCTCCATAGCTACCACTAGGATAGCTTTCAATAAAGGTTGTCTTTAACCTATCTCCAATAAGGGGTTGTTTGGACTGGTGCAAGGTGCCCACTATAATTAGTGGACAGCATATACCAGGCAAACTTCTCACAAGCGGTACACTCCAAATTCACATCAGGTTCACGTGCGGTGGGAATCTTGGTTAAAAAGCACTTCCCTTTGATTATACAACGCACTTACACGGACGATCAAGGCCGCTTTGCAGCGGTTTATTGCCAATGGGAAGGACACACAATTAATTTGGTCGCAGTCTATATTCCTCCTGCACTCCATTCGCTGGCTTTTCCGGCGCTTGGCAAATTCCTACTCACACTTCCGGAAGGAGAACTAGTAATTGGGGGGGACTTTAATGTTACACTTGATGATACTCTGGATCGAACGCCCCCTAGGCTACAACACCGTACTCGCTCTAACTTTGCTGATGTTCTAGATGCCTTCGGCTTGATAGACACCTGGCGCTTTAAATTCCCACACACGCGCCAATACACTTATCACTCCGGTGCTCACAACAGTCTCTCTAGAATTGACTACATACTTACAGCAACAGACAGTGTAGGTAGATTCCGAGAGATATCACATCTACCCAGAGGCATCTCTGACCACTCCCCTGTATTTGCTGAATATGCCGTGCAGGTCCCAACACGCCGTCGCATATACCCGATATACCCTGGCTATTTACAAAACCCCAAGATCTGGAAGGGATTGCTTACCACCACAAAACACTATTTCACTGTAAATGAGCCATCAGTGTCCTCTCCTGTGACTCTCTGGGAAGCGTACAAACCTGTCCTACGAGGACAGGCCATATCCTTAATCTCGGGTCATAAAAAAGAAAAGCAGAAAGTAATAGAAACCCTAGAACTAGAAGTGAATCAACTAGAATCATTGCATGCTCAAGACCCATCTGACACTAACACACGTAGGCTGCGTACGAAGCAACAAGAATACAAGTAGTACTTATGGGAGAATGCTCAAACCAGACTCACAGCGGTTTGCCACAGGGTCTATGAGGCCGGGGACAAGGCAGGCAAGCTTCTGGCCTGGCTAGACAAATGAACACGAGCGGATAGATGGGTGACAGAGCTCCGATTAGACGACGGGACACTCACATCAGACCCACGAGAAATAGTAGACGCCTTAGCAGCGCACTACGAGCGCATTTATACTCCCACGACCAACACTGACCTACAAGATGCGATAGCGTTCCTACGAGATATACACTTACCTACACTCACACAGGAAGATACCCAATTACTAGAAGCAGACCTAACCGCAGACGAACTAACACTCGCTATGGGAAAAATACAGTCAGGAAAAGCCCCAGGTCCTAACGGCATACCCATCGAACTTTACAAGCGGGCAGCTGCTAAACTTGCCCTCCACCTGTTAAAGATGTATGAAACCAGCCTAGAAAAGGGAGAACTCCCCAAAGACCAACGCATAGCCACAATAGTAGCCATCCATAAACCGGGTAAACCTCCCTCTGAAAGTACCTCCTACCGTCCCATTTCTTTAATTAATGCAGAGGCCAAAATATTAGCCAAAACACTGGCCAACAGATTAACTCCCCACCTCTCAAAACTGGTCCATCCGGACCAATCCGGATTTATGCCAGGAAGAAATACAGCATTAAATCTCAGACGCCTACATAGTGTCTTAAGCCGCAAACACACTATACAAGAAGAGACCGCCATATTATCTCTTGACGCAAGGATGGCCTTCGACTCAGTCGAATGGCCATTCCTCTTTGCGGTTCTCTAGCATCTAGGGTTTGGACCAAAATTCTGCTCATGGGTCCGACTGCTATACACTAATCCATTAGCGCATGTGGTAGCCAACGGACATATCTCCGGGGAATTTTCCCTGGGACGTGGAACAAGTCAGGGCTGCCCCCTGTCCCCACTTCTTTTTGCCTTGGTACTAGAGCCACTGGCAGCCTGGATAAGGAAAGACCCAATCATCCATGGGCTCCGATGGACGGAGGGATGGGAAGACCGCATATCCCTTTATGCGGATGACATTCTCATATACATGGCATCCCCACAACGCTCCCTGCATAGACTCCTAAACATATGCGAAGTATACGGGACGGTGTCAGGATATACCATCAACTGGGGAAAATCGGTACTGTACACTTTACATGGGCCCCCTCCGATATTACCGAAGGGTTGTGCGGTAAGGATAGTTACAGATGGTTTCAAATACTTAGGTATTCATGTCACGTCCGACCCCGATGATTTCATAGCCAAAAACCTTCAGGAACCACTGCAGAGACTACAGCGAGATGCCAAACATTGGCAATCACTGCCCCTCACTCTACTGGGCAGAGCAGCACTTTTTAAAATGATGGCGCTCCCCAGATTTCTTTATGCCCTCCATAATACTCCCTTCAGTGTTCCCTCCTCGTACTTTAAAGCAATAGACTCGTAGGTGAATAATCTCCTATGGGATGGCAATCCCGCTAAAATTGCAGCGTCGAAGCTGGTTAGGAGCTGGTATGACGGCGGTATTGCACTCCCACACGTCCACACATATTACTGGGCCTCTCAATTAACAGTGATTAATCAATGGCTTCATTCGCCCCAAACTGACCCTGCATATTGACTAGATAGACATACCCTAGGGGTGGAAGGAATCAATCGAGCACTATATAATAAAAAGCGGAAATCAGACCTTATAGGACCGACCGCACATACCGTCCGCACATGGCATATGGTAACATGACACGTGGGTTGGAACGACAAACTAACACAACACACCCCGCTATGGGAAACAGGCAAACTAGGCAACCTGGGTAAGAGTAAAGGGTTTAGACAATGGGACACAATAGGGATCTCACGATTGGGTGACCTCTGGAAACCTGGAAAAATCCTCACCTTCATCCAATTACAAACCCAATACAAAATGGCACCCACTGAGCTGTTTCGATACCTGCAGGTAAGGCATGCATTAGAAGCAGCCATCCCGCCAGACACGATCCTTCCAGAGCCTTCCCCACTGGAAGACAGACTCCTCACGGAATACATAGACAAAAAGGCAATATCACTCACATACCGAAAAATCATCAATAATCAGTTAGATCCTACACAACTGTTGCGGGAAAAATGGCAGACTGATGTGGGCGAGTTGGACAAAACCGACTGGCAGGAGGCGCTAGAGTCCCCGAGGGTGGTTGCAGTATCCTCCAAGCTGCGTCTTATACAACTCAAATTGCTCCACAGGACATATTTTACCAGGGTAACATTGGGCAAGATAGGAAAGTCCAACGATCAATTCTGCCTGCGTCAATGTGGTGACATAGGCACTTTTTATCACACACGATGGGAATGCCCTGTGATTAAATCATACTGGGCGGCAGTGATGAGCACAATCACACAGGTTAGCGAAAGTCCGGTACCGCCTGAGCCTAAATGTTGTCTCTTAAACATCTGGGAACCAACGGACCTCAATCACACAGCCCAAGCCTGGGCAACCCTAGGTATGTCAATAGCGAAACTGAATATTGCCAGACATTGGGGGGCGGGTGCGGCACCACTCCTGGAGGACTGGTGTAAAGATATGGACATGGCCATGGTGGCTGAAAGGGCCACATATGTTCACAGAGGATGCCCCAAAAAATGGGAACGAATGTGGGGTAAATGGAATGCATTTAGGGGAGGTATCTGCACTCCTCCGACTATAGATCCTTTTTCGGAAGATGATGACCAATAGCAAAAATATCTGTTCACTGATAAACCTAAAATGTACACTGGAAGTGTCATAAACCTCTGTACTCACAGTCATATGATGGACACTACTGTCTCATTGGACTGTACTTCTGTAAATGTTATTATTGCAAGTCGTATCTTCAATAAAAATTGTTTTTAAAAAAACTGAAAGCTGGGCAGCTGGGTTATAAACTACTGTTCCCTTCTAGACTCAAGATGAAATATACAAAGATGAAATCACATTTATTTGATACCCCCAAAAGAGCATGGGACTGGGTCAAAGAAAGGAAACTCTTGTGCAGAAAGGGGTAAGAAAGAAAGAAATCAGCCAAGTGATGACTGTCTACAATCAGCAGAATCCAAAGGAACAGAGACCCCAGCGCAGATGATGCCGTAAACAGATGGTACAAACAACCCAGAGAGAACAACATATGGTCACAGTGGGGGAGACTCAATGGACGACTCAGACCCCGACCGTGAGAAGATGACCCCAACCATGAGAAGATGACCCCAACCATGAGAAGAGGACCCCCAACCGTGAGAAGATGACCCCCAACCGTGAGAAGAGGACCCCCAACCGTGAGAAGATGACCCCCAACCGTGAGAAGATGACCCCCAGCCATGAGTAGATGACCCCCAGCCATGAGAAGATGACCCCCAACCATGAGAAGATTACCCCAAACCATGAGAAGATGACCCCCAATCGTGAGAAAATGACCCCATGACCCCAACCATGAGAAGATGACCCCAACCATGAGAAGATGACCCCCCAACCGTGAGAAGATGACCCCCAACCGTGAGAAGATGACCCCAACCGTGAGAAGATGACCCCCAACCGTGAGAAGATGACCCCCAACCATGAGAAGATGACCCCCAACCATGAGAAGATGACCCCCAACCGTGATAAGATGACCCCCAACCGTGAGATGACCCCCAACTGTGAGAGGATGACCCCCAACCATGAGAAGATGACCCCCAACCGTGAGAAGATGCAACAAGAGCCCTCAAAACTGACTGCCAACTGGAGGCTCTGGTGTGGTACCCTGCCAGGTGTCTTCACAGTGATCACACTAATGTAGGGCTGATTCCTAAAATTGCGCCCCTAGTTTGTAGACTCGAAACTTGCTGTAAGCATCTTAGGATTTTGTGTTTCAAAGGTCAGGTGAGAGATGGTTCTGGGGCAGAGGTGTGGGGTGTAGGGGGACGGGGAATCCGACATAAAAGAGTGTCTCCACCATAGCTCAGGAGGCACAGGGCATAGTTATGCTTAGTCCTATAGTGATGCTTGGCCCCTGGCAGCAATACAAGATCCCTCACTACATATAGGTTACTCTCCTGGAGCGTTAATTGGCTAAACAGTAAAATCAAGAGAGGGGCAGTCCTGCAATATGTAAAACGTCAGTCCCTGGAGGTACTCTTCCTGCCAGAGACCCACACAAAAGGTACAAACAGTCTTTCTTGGGCAGATGCGGAGACTCTAGGGTCTTCTACTCTGGCATTACATCATGTTCTAGAGGAGCAGCGATTCTCATGCATACGTCCTTTCTTGTCGTTAAGGTACAGACACATTCCACACACCAGGACGCTAAAGCCTGGTATCCGGCACTACCGATGGACAGAAGTGGATGCTGAAAAGCCTTTACGCGTCCTCCGACACTACTAGATGAAACACTACAGACACGTACATCTATGATCATTATTATTATTATTGCGTCTTATAAAGCGCGCAGCTACCCCATAGGGTTTCCCGGCGCTAGATCAGCTAGGATGATTCAGGTCATCAATAGCCCCAGTGGCAAATGCATAACTGGGGGTGACTTTAATGGCGTCATGGACAGACAGCTTACCATTCCCACATGGAAGTCCAAATCCTTGACTCTCTCCCAAGCAACTGAAGTACCTGACTGGATAAAGTCCCTGGGACTGACTGGAGTGTGTCGCCCCCGGCACTGAGATGAGCTATCACACACCTTCTATTCTAGCAGACAACTCCTTTTCTAGGATAGACCATTCCTTCCTTCCTACAGTGGGAATCGAGAAGTAGCTGGTGCTGGGATCCCCCCCCCAAAGTCTGCTGGATCACTCGCTTATAATGCAGATCCTGTGTCGCCTAGGGAGAGTGAGGAGGGGCGTGCAGCGCCTCAATACTTAGTAGCTTATGAATAGGGGTCCCGGTTTTATGGTATTTATTTTTTTAACATTTCCGTCTGTATTTATCCATATTTATTTTTTGCCCATCTTATTGGTATTTATCCATATTTATTTTGCGTTTTGCAAATATATGGAGTCATAAAATGGTATATTTCCACATTTATTTAACTTATAAAGATGCAGTTATACTTTGCTGCCTGTCGCGTTTTAGCACATTAAGCAGCCAAATATAGCAAAACACTACACCTCCAGGTAAGTATGAGCAATATAATACAAATATATGTTACCATACACTTGCATTTAGGGAAATCTCAACCTATTTTTAACTTCCCATGCTGCCTATCTGCTCAGCTGGGGTCCTAGAAATCACGAAAAACAGCATGGAGAGTCACCCACAAGAAGCACACTTTTCTGAATTTTTCCTCTTTTAAAAATAAATACAGGCAGGAAACACTTTGTTTTCTGGCTGTAATTATCTGTAAAAATCCGTAAAAACGGAAAACCGGGAGCCTTACTTATGAATGAAGGCTTGGTAGCCTTAATGAGAGAGGACACAACTGCACACTTCGAAACTAACAAGGGATCTGTTGCAGATGCAATGTCCACGGGGGAGACATTCAAGGCTGTGAGCTGCGGCAAAACCATGTCCCACGATAAACGGAAATGGATTTAATGTGATGCAACCATAATGGCCCTTGAGCCCTAAATGATAAAACTCAAAATAAGGGTTGAACAGTGTAAGGAGTCACCAACGCTGAGGCACGTAAAGTGGCCCAAGAGGGACTGAGAGAATTGTCCCTAGACACATCCAAACACATTTGGTGAACTAATGTATTGGCTTCTGCTGGAGACGTGCACCAGAACAGTCCCAGCACAAAGGCTGAGGATGGAACCATAGTCACTGGACAAAAGACATTGGAGACAACTTTGCTGTATATTACAAATCACGGTATGCCTTGAGTACCCCTACAGCCACCGAGAATCTTAATTCATTCATTACAGACTTGCCAGTTAAGACATTAAACCCTGCAGGCAGGAAGAACTGGACCTACTGATAACAGTCAAGCACATTTTTGAGGCAGTCATGGGAATACAGTCCGCCTAATAGGGAGGCTGTTTCTGTTCTAGAGGCCCTTGGATGTTTCAGGACAAGAGGGGGGAACAGATCTTCAAGGTGTTGTACGAGGTGGAACCAGCTTATAGTTTCTCCCAGAATACATGTCCATCCTACGGGTCTTGTTGGCTCCCTGATAGACGCTAGACATCTCAAAGGCAGCGGCTAAACTTAGCTATTGATGTGGGTTGAACCATGTCTGTACTTCTAAGGGAAGGGTCTCCACAAACTGCTTTAAGTAGATTTTGTCCATGATGTCTTCTTTACTAGATTCTTTCTGCTTAAGCCCTTATCCTCCACATCTTTAATCGAAAGATCAGAGCTCTGGGGTTATCTGTAGGGTGGCCCCTTTGCAGGCAGAAGTGGATGTGATACATCTCGTCATCACTCCCTAGGATGCCAACTCAAACTTCTGGCTGAGGACCACTGAACCCTTTTGTGGGAAAGTGCCGGGTGTGTAATGTGATTTCGAACTGAAAATGCACTGGGTCCCTGCTAACCAGGTTCACAGTGCCAAATCTCTTTCCTAAAACTGCACCATGATTGCCGCATCTTCAGCAACCCCTGTAAGTCCCTTGTAAATGGTACCCCTGGTACCTAGGGCATTGATACTGAAGAGTGTCCTTTAGGGCTGCAGAACAAATTGTGCCACCCCAGGGACCCCTCACTGCGGCAAGAGCAGGAAGCTGAGCGGTGCGCAGTAAGCAAGGCTTCCCAATTGTAATCACGGACGATGTCCAAACCTCGTATTAGGTGGGGTGAATGCCCGCGTTGATTGAATCATTAAATAGGCATCTGAATAAGCGGCAGATAGAAGTCCGATCACTTGGGAGAAGGCGGCACAATGGCGTCTGCTGTCCAGGAAGTCTTTACAATTGGGAAGCCTTGCTTACTGCGCACCGCTCTGCTTCCTGCTCTTGCCGCAAGTTAATTACAGGCAATATGTTTTCAGGCATTATTTTGAAAGTCCTGATGATGATCCGATATTAATGTTAAGGATCGAAACGCCGTCGACAAAACAGTCAGCCTTATACACTCTGATTTACTTGCTACATTATGTGTAAAGGTGACCCCCTTCAATTGTTGCTTGTTTCATTGTAATGATTATACACAGACAACTACATGCTGCCTGAGCCTTCTCTTGTGTTTTCTCTTGTGATGTGAGTTTATGGATACAGGCTTGTGTCCCACTGTTATTAAATTCTATGTTACGTACATTTTATAAGAATGCATATTAAAATTGCCTTTTTCCGGATGGATTAATGGCTACAATATAGTACCGATTGGGGCATATTTATTTGTTTTCTGATCATTGTCTACTCAGGGACCGCTGTCTCTTAAAATAAGTTAGTTCCCAAGGTCCCTGACCGATTAAATTGGGTTCCCTTGTACTTTATACACACACGTTGTTTTATTTACAGCATTTATTTCAGGCATTTTATCACTTTACTGATGACAGTGACAAAGGTAATGTGACGTCAGTTTCTGTGAGATCATCAACATGCTATTTAATTCTCACTCCTACTAATTAAAAAAAAACTTTAGAGCTCTCGACTCTTCGTTCAGAAACGGAGGAGCGTATAACGAACCCCAGTCAGAAGAGGCGAAGTTAGCTGAATTATGGAGCCTTAGACATTTCTTCCTCATCTGCTGGACTATTTTCAGGGTCTATTCTTAGCGATAATATGAAATTATGCAATGAATTCTATGTCAGGACCAGAGGCTCTGACTATGTTTAGCCTTTCTTTACTTAAACTGACAGCAACCAAACATGTACAGAAAAATACAATACTCATAGGTCTTGTGAATAAAACAAAAATGGCTCGGCAGGAGGGGGCTAGCTGGGCGAGTTCAGGACAAGACTGGATACAAGGGGGGATTGTGCTGTCTGCAGAGAAAGGGATTTCCAGAGAAGGAACAAACCTATACAGGAAATACCTACAATCTGGAAGGGAGTGGAGGACAGAAGCTGAGGACTGCAGCAGGTTGTGATCGGGAAACCGAAAGTCTGCAAATGAAACTATAAGATAACACAAGTAATTCAACAAAGGGGCTCAAGGGAACCAATAGGCGATCTACCATCAATGACAGTTTGTCTCCTCCACAGCTTCCCTGTGACGGGAAATACATCTCACAAGAAGGCAAGGAGCAGATTCATCTCACAGCTCAAGGGCACACCCAGCAGCTCCTCTAGATCAAGAGAACAGGGTGGAGCTCTGTGCCAGAGGCAGAAGGCCCCAGAAACACACTGGCACCAATCTAGATTATAATATAAACACAACACATGACAACAGGTAACAGAACAAGGAACAACAAAAACAGAACCTGGGCTCACAGAAAGGCAGGACTGGGAACAAGGCCAAGGAACAGAACTGGAAAACACAGAACTGAGAACAGTGGAAAAAGAGTAGAAACGCTCTGCACCTGGACTAGGCAGGACAGACATATGGACACAAACAGGGCACACAGAACAGAAGGCAAGCAGTCTGCTTATAACAGGACAGATCAGAACGGGTGCAGACAACCACGGGAACAGAGAAACAGGATGAACAAGACACTTACAACAGACACACATAACTAGTCAGAACAGGAAACTGGAATCAAATTAAAGCAATGGACGCAGGTGTCACAGAGCAAACCTGGAAACATAGCAGTGGGATCACAACAGGGCGATAAGAGATTGAGTGGTAAAGTCAGTGCAAGCCGCTGCACACTGAGCTCTTGGGCCTGAAATAGGCGGAACCTAAGGGGAGGAGCACAGGGAGAGAGCACAGGTGCAGGGAGAGAGCACGGGTGCAGGGAGGAGCACAGGTGCAGAGAGAGAGCACAGGTGCAGAGAGAGAGCACAGGTGCAGAGAGAGAGCACAGGTGCAGAGAGAGAGCACAGGTGCAGAGAGAGAGCACAGGGAGAGAGCACAGGTGCAGAGAGAGAGCACAGGGAGAGAGCACAGGTGCAGGGAGAGAGCACGGGTGCAGGGAGGAGCACAGGTGTAAAGAGGAGCACAGGTGCAGAGAGGAGCGCAAGTGGAGGGAGAGAGGACAGGTGTAGGGAGGAGCACAGGTGTAGGGAGAAGCACAGGTGCAGAGAGAGTGCACAGGTGCAGAGAGGAGCACAGGTGCAGGGCTAGAGGACAGGTGCAAGGAGAGAGCACAGGTGCAGGGAGGGAGCACAGGTGAAGGGAGGAGCACAGGTGCAGGGAGAAGCACAGGTGCAGAAAGGAACACAAGTGCAAGGAGAGAGCACAGGTGCAGGGAGGAGCACAGGTGCAGGGGAGCACAGGTGCAGGGGGGCACAGCTGCAGAGAGAGAGCAAGGGTGCAGGGAGGAGCACAGGTGCAGAGAGAGAGCACAGGTGGAGGGAGGGAGCACAGGTGCAGGGAGGAGCACAGGCGCAGGGAGAGAGCACAGTTGCAGTGAGAGAGCAGAGGTGCAGGGAAGGAGCACGGGTGAAAGGAGGAGCACAGGTGCAGGGAGAGAGTACAGGTGCAGTGAGGAGCACAGGTGTAGGGAGGAGCACGGGTGCAATGAGGAGCACAGGTGCAGGGAAGAGCACGGGTGTAGGGAGGAGCACGGGTGCAGGGAGGAGCGCGGGTGCAGAGAGAGAGCACAGGGGCAGAGAGGAGCACAGGTGCAGGGAGGGAGTACAGGTGCAGAGAGAGAGCACAGGTGCAGGGAGAGAGAGCACAGGTGCAGGGAAGAGCACAGGTGCAGAGAGAGAGCAAGGGTGCAGGGAGGAGCACAGGTGCAGATAGGAGAGAGCACAGGAGCAGGGAGGAGCACAGGTGCAGGGAGAGAACACGGGTGCCGGGAGGAGCACAGGCGCAGGGAGAGAGCACAGGTGCTGAGAGGAGCACAGGTGCTTGGGGTGAGCCGGGTTCAGGGAGGAGCACAGGTGCAGTTAGAGAGCACAGGTGCAGAGAGGAGCACAGGTGCAGGGAGAGAGCCAGGTGCAGAGAGGAGCACAGGGGCCGGGAGGAGCACAGGTGCAGGGAGAGAGCACAGGGAGAGAGAGGGCACAGGGAGAGAGCACTGGTGCTGGGAGTAGCACAGATGCAGGGAGAGAGCACAGGTGCAGGGAGAGAGCACAGGTGCAGAGAGAGAGCACAGGTGCAGAGAGAGAGCACGGGTGCAGGGAGGAGCACAGGTGCAGAGAGAGAGCACAGGTGCAGAGAGGAGCAAAAGTGCATGGAGAGAGCACAGGTGCAGAGAGAGAGCACGGGTGCAGGGAGAGAGCACAGGTGCAGGGAAGAGCACGGGTGCAGGGAGGAGCACAGGTTCAAAGAGAGAGCACAGGGAGAGAGCACAGGTGCAGAGAGAGAGCAGGGTTGCAGGGAGGAGCACAGGTGCAGAGAGAGAGCACAGGTGCAGAGAGAGAGCACGGGTGCAGGGAGGAGCACAGGTGCAGAGAGAGAGCACAGGGAGAGAGCACGGGTGCAGGGAGAGAGCACAGGGAGAGAGCACAGGTGCAGAGAGAGAGCACAGGTGCAGAGAGAGAGCACAGGTGCAGAGAGAGAGCACAGGTGCAGAGAGAGAGCACAGGGAGAGAGCACAGGTGCAGAGAGAGAGCACAGGTGCAGAGAGAGAGCACAGGTGCAGAGAGAGAGCACGGGTGCAGGGAGGAGCACAGGTGCAGAGAGAGAGCACAGGTGCAGAGAGGAGCAAAAGTGCATGGAGAGAGCACAGGTGCAGAGAGAGAGCACAGGTGCAGGGAGAGAGCACAGGTGCAGGGAAGAGCACGGGTGCAGGGAGAGAAAACGGGTGCAGGGAGGAGCACAGGTGTAAAGAGGAGCACAGGTGCAGAGAGGAGCGCAGGTGGAGGGAGAGAGGACAGGTGTAGGGAGGAGCACAGGTGTACGGAGAAGCACAGGTGCAGAGAGAGTGCACAGGTTCAGAGAGGAGCACAGGTGCAGGGCTAGAAGACAGGTGCAAGGAGAGAGCACAGGTGCAGGCAGGGAGCACAGGTGAAGGGAGGAGCACAGGTGCAGGGAGAAGCACAGGTGCAGAAAGGAACACAAGTGCAAGGAGAGAGCACAGGTGCAGGGAGGAGCACAGGTGCAGGGGGCACAGCTGCAGAGAGAGAGCAAGGGTGCAGGGAGGAGCACAGGTGCAGAGAGAGAGCACAGGTGGAGGGAGGGAGCACAGGTGCAGGGAGGAGCACAGGCGCAGGGAGAGAGCACAGTTGCAGTGAGAGAGCAGAGGTGCAGGGAAGGAGCACGGGTGAAAGGAGGAGCACAGGTGCAGGGAGAGAGTACAGGTGCAGGGAGGAGCACAGGTGTAGGGAGGAGCATGGGTGCAATGAGGAGCACAGGTGCAGGGAAGAGCACGGGTATAGGGAGGAGCACGGGTGCAGGGAGGAGCGCGGGTGCAGAGAGAGAGCACAGGTGCAGTGAGGAGCACAGGTGCAGTTAGAGAGAACAGGTGCAGAGAGGAGCACAGGCGCAGGGAGGAGCACAGGTGCAGGGAGGGAGTACAGGTGCAGAGACCACAGGTGTAGGGAGAGAGAGCACAGGTGCAGGGAGGAGCACAGGTGCAGAGAGAGAGCAAGGGTGCAGGGAGGAGCACTGGTGCAGATAGGAGGGAGCACAGGAGCAGGGAGGAGCACAGGTGCAGGGAGAGAACACGGGTGCCGGGAGTAGCACAGGCTCAGGGAGAGAGCACAGGGAGAGAGCACAGGTGCTGGGAGGAGCACAGGTGCAGGAAGGAGCGCAGGTGCTTGGAGAGAGCCAGGTACAGGGAGGAGCACAGGTGCAGTTAGAGAGCACAGGTTCAGAGAGGAGCACAGGTGCAGGGAGAGAGCCAGGTGCAGAGAGGAGCACAGGGGCCGGGAGGAGCACAGGTGCAGGGAGAGAGCACAGGGAGCGAGAGGGCACAGGGAGAGAGCACTGGTGCTGGGAGGAGCACAGATGCAGGGAGAGAGCACAGGTGCAGGGAGGAGCACAGGTGGAGGGAGAGAGCACAGGTGCAGGGAGGAGCACAGGTGCAGGAAGGAGCACAGGTGCTGGGAGAGAGGAGCACAGGTGCAGGGAGAGAGGACAGGTGCAAGGAGAGAGCACAGGTGCAGGGAGGGAGCACAGGTGAAGGGAGGAGCACAGGTGCAGGGAGGAGCACAGGTGCAGAAAGGAACACAGCTGCAAGGAGAGAGCACAGGTGCAGAGAGACAGCAAGGGTGCAGGGAGGAGCACAGGTGCAGAGAGAGAGCACAGGTGGAGGGAGGGAGCACAGGTGCAGGGAGGAGCACAGGCGCAGGGAGAGAGCACAATTGCAGTGAGAGAGCAGAGGTGCAGGGAAGGAGCACGGGTGAAAGGAGGAGCACAGGTGCAGGGAGAAAGTACAGGTGCAGGGAGGAGCACAGGTGTAGGGAGGAGCACGGGTGCAATGAGGAGCACAGGTGCAGGGAAGAGCACGGGTGTAGGGAGGAGCACGGGTGCAGGGAGGAGCGCGGGTGCAGAGAGAGAGCACAGGGGCAGAGAGGAGCACAGGTGCAGGGAGGGAGTACAGGTGCAGAGAGAGAGCACAGGTGCAGGGAGAGAGAGCAAGGTGCAGGGAAGAGCACAGGTGCAGAGAGAGAGCAAGGGTGCAGGGAGGAGCACAGGTGCAGATAGGAGAGAGCACAGGAGCAGGGAGGAGCACAGGTGCAGGGAGAGAACACGGGTGCCGGGAGGAGCACAGGCACAGGGAGAGAGCACAGGGAGAGAGCACAGGTGCTGAGAGGAGCACAGGTGCAGGAAGGAGCACAGGTGCTTGGAGCGAGCCGGGTTCAGGGAGGAGCACAGGTGCAGTTAGAGAGCACAGGTGCAGAGAGGAGCACAGGTGCAGGGAGAGAGCCAGGTGCAGAGAGGAGCAAGGGGCCGGGAGGAGCACAGGTGCAGGGAGAGAGCACAGGGAGAGAGAGGGCACAGGGAGAGAGCACTGGTGCTGGGAGTAGCACAGATGCAGGGAGAGAGCACAGGTGCAGGGAGAGAGCACAGGTGCAGGGAGAGAGCACAGGTGCAGGGAGGAGCGCAGGTGCCGGGAGGAGCACAGGCGGAGGGAGAAAGCACAGGTGCTGGGAGGAGCACAGGTGCAGGGAGAGAGCACAGGTGCAGAGAGGAGCACTGGTGCAGGGAGGAGCGAAGGTGCCGGGAGGAGCACAGGTGCAGGGAGAGAGCACTGGTGCAGAGAGGAGCACAGGTGCAGGGAGGAGCACAGGTGCAGGGAAGAGCGCGGGTGCAGGGAGAAGCACGGGTGCAGGGAGGAGCACGGGGGCAAGGAGGTGCATGGGCGCAGGGAGGAGCACAGGTGCAGGGAGAGAGCACAGGTGCAGGGAGGGAGCATAGGTGCAGAGAGAGAGCACAGGTGCAGAGAGGAGCACAGGTGCAGGGCTAGAGGACAGGTGCAAGGAGAGAGCACAGGTGCATGGAGGGAGCACAGGTGAAGGGAGGAGCACAGGTGCAGGGAGAAGCACAGGTGCAGAAAGGAACACAAGTGCAAGGAGAGAGCACAGGTGCAGGGAGGGCACAGGGAGAGAGCACTGGTGCTGGGAGTAGCACAGATGCAGGGAGAGAGCACAGCTGCAGATAGAGAGCAAGGGTGCAGGGAGGAGCACAGGTGCAGAGAGAGAGCACAGGTGGAGGGAGGGAGCACAGGTGCCGGGAGGAGCACAGGCGCAGGGAGAGAGCACAGTTGCAGTGAGAGAGCAGAGGTTCAGGGAAGGAGCACGGGTGAAAGGAGGAGCACAGGTGCAGGGAGAGAGTACAGGTGCAGGGAGGAGCACAGGTGTAGGGAGGAGCACGGGTGCAATGAGGAGCACAGGTGCAGGGAAGAGCACGGGTGTAGGGAGGAGCACGGGTGCAGGGAGGAGCGCGGGTGCAGAGAGAGAGCACAGGTGCAGTGAGGAGCACAGGTGCAGTTAGAGAGAACAGGTGCAGAGAGGAGCACAGGTGCAGTGAGGAGCACAGGTGCAGTTAGAGAGAACAGGTGCAGAGAGGAGCACAGGTGCAGGGAGGAGCACAGGTGCAGGGAGGGAGTACAGGTGCAGAGAGCACAGGTGCAGGGAGAGAGAGCACAGGTGCAGGGAGGAGCACAGGTGCAGAGAGAGAGCAAGGGTGCAGGGAGGAGCACAGGTGCAGATAGGAGGGAGCACAGGAGCAGGGAGGAGCACAGGTGCAGGGAGAGAAAACGGGTGCCGGGAGGAGCACAGGCTCAGGGAGAGAGCACAGGGAGAGAGCACAGGTGCTGGGAGGAACACAGGTGCAGGAAGGAGCACAGGTGCTTGGAGCGAGCCAGGTACAGGGAGGAGCACAGGTGCAGTTAGAGAGCACAGGGGCCGGGAGGAGCACAGGTGCAGGGAGAGAGCACAGGGAGCGAGAGGGCACAGGGAGAGAGCACTGGTGCTGGGAGGAGCACAGATGCAGGGAGAGAGCACAGGTGCAGGGAGGAGCACAGGTGGAGGGAGAGAGCACAGGTGCAGGGAGGAGCACAGGTGGAGGGAGAGAGCACAGGTGCAGAGAGAGAGCACGGGTGCAGGAAGGAGCACAGGTGCTGGGAGAGAGGAGCACAGGTGCAGGGAGAGGACAGGTGCAAGGGAGAGAGCAGAGGTGCAGGGAGGGAGCACAGGTGAAGGGTGGAGCACAGGTGCAGGGAGGAGCACAGGTGCAGAAAGGAACACAGGTGCAAGGAGAGAGCACAGGTGCAGAGAGAGAGCAAGGGTGCAGTGAGGAGCACAGGTGCAGAGAGAGAGCACAGGTGGAGGGAGGGAGCACAGGTGCAGGGAGGAGCACAGGTGCAGAGAGAGAGCACAGGTGGAGGGAGGGAGCACAAGTGCAGGGAGGAGCACAGGCGCAGGGAGAGAGCACAGTTGCAGTGAGAGAGCAGAGGTGCAGGGAAGGAGCACGGGTGAAAGGAGGAGCACAGGTGCAGGGAGAGAGTACAGGTGCAGGGAGGAGCACAGGTGTAGGGAGGAGCACGGGTGCAATGAGGAGCACAGGTGCAGGGAAGAGCACGGGTGTAGGGAGGAGCACGGGTGCAGGGAGGAGCGCGGGTGCAGAGAGAGAGCACAGGTGCAGTGAGGAGCACAGGTGCAGTTAGAGAGAACAGGTGCAGAGAGGAGCACAGGTGCAGGGAGGAGCACAGGTGCAGGGAGGAGCACAGGTGGAGGGAGAGAGCACAGGTGCAGGGAGGAGCACAGGTGGAGGGAGAGAGCACAGGTGCAGAGAGAGAGCACGGGTGCAGGAAGGAGCACAGGTGCTGGGAGAGAGGAGCACAGGTGCAGGGAGAGAGGACAGGTGCAAGGAGAGAGCACAGGTGCAGGGAGGGAGCACAGGTGAAGGATGGAGCACAGGTGCAGGGAGGAGCACAGGTGCAGAAAGGAACACAGGTGCAAGGAGAGAGCACAGGTGCAGAGAGAGAGCAAGGGTGCAGGGAGGAGCACAGGTGCAGAGAGAGAGCACAGGTGGAGGGAGGGAGCACAGGTGCAGGGAGGAGAAAAGGTGCAGAGAGAGAGAGCACAGGTGGAGGGAGGGAGCACAAGTGCAGGGAGGAGCACAGGCGCAGGGAGAGAGCACAGTTCCAGTGAGAGAGCAGAGGTGCAGGGAAGGAGCACGGGTGAAAGGAGGAGCACAGGTGCAGGGAGAGAGTACAGGTGCAGGGAGGAGCACAGGTATAGGGAGGAGCACGGGTGCAATGAGGAGCACAGGTGCAGGGAAGAGCACGGGTGTAGGGAGCAGCGCGGGTGCAGGGAGGAGCGCGTGTGCAGAGAGAGAGCACAGGGGCCGAGAGGAGCACAGGTGCAGGGAGGGAGTACAGGTGCAGAGAGAGAGCACAGGTGCAGGGAGAGAGCACAGGTGCAGGGAAGAGCACAGGTGCAGAGAGAGAGCAAGGGTGCAGGGAGGAGCACAGGTGCAGATAGGAGAGAGCACAGGAGCAGGGAGGAGCACAGGTGCAGGGAGAGAACACGGGTGCCGGGAGGAGCACAGGCGCAGGGAGAGAGCACAGGGAGAGAGCACAGGTGCTGAGAGGAGCACAGGTGCAGGAAGGAGCACAGGTGCTTGGAGCGAGCCGGGTTCAGGGAGGAGCACAGGTGCAGTTAGAGAGCACAGGTGCAGAGAGGAGCACAGGTGCAGGGAGAGAGCCAGGTGCAGAGAGGAGCACAGGGGCCGGGAGGAGCACAGGTGCAGGGAGAGAGCACAGGGGAGAGAGAGGGCAAGGGAGAGAGCACTGGTGCTGGGAGTAGCACAGATGCAGGGAGAGAGCACAGGTGCAGGGAGAGAGCACAGGTGCAGGGAGGAGCGCAGGTGCCGGGAGGAGCACAGGCGGAGGGAGAGAGCACAGGTGCTGGGAGGCACACCGGTGCAGGGGAGTATAGGTGCAGGGAGGAGTACATGTGCAGGGAGGGAGTACAGGTGCAGAGAGAGAGCACAGGTGCAGGGAGGAGCACAGGTGCAGGGAGGGAGCACAGGTGCAGGGAGAGAGCAGAGGTGCAGGGAGAGAGAGCACAGGTGCAGGGAGGGGCATAGGTGCATGGAGGAGCGCAGGTGCAGGGAGAGAGCACAGGTGCAGAGAGGAGAACAGGTGCAGAGAGGAGAGAGCACAGGTGCAGGGAGAGAGCACAGGTGCAGGGAGGAACGCAGGTGCAGTGAGGAGCTGAGGTGCACAGAGAGAGCAGAGGTGAAGGAGGAGCACAGGTGCAGAGAGGAGAGAGCACAGGAGCAGGGAGAGAGCACAGTTGCCGGGGAGCAAAGGTGCAGGGAGAGAGCCAGGTGCAGAGAGAGCACAGGTGGAGGGAGAGAGCACAGGTGCTCGGAGAGAGCACAGTTGAAAGGAGGAGCACAGGTGCAGTAAGAAGCACAGGTGAAAGGAGGAGCACAGGTGAAAGGAGGAGCACAGGTACAGGGAGAGAGCACAGGTGCAGGGAGGAGCACTGGTGCAATGAGGAGCACGGGTGGAGGGAGGAGCGCAGGTGGGAGAGAGCACGGGTGCAGGGAGAGAACACGGGTGCCGAGAGGAGCACAGGTGCAGGGAGAGAACAGAGGTGCAGGGAGGAGCACAGGTGGAGGGAGGAGCACAGGTGCATGGAGGAGCACGGGCGCAGGGAGAGAGCTCAGGTGCTGGGAGAGAGGACAGGTGCAAGGACAGAGCACAGGTGCACGGAGAGAGCAGGGGTGCAGGGAGGAGCACGGGTGCAGGGAGGAGCACAGGTGCAGGGAGAGAGCACAGGGGCAGGGAGGAGCACAGGCTCAAGGAGAGAACACGGGTGCCGGGAGGAGCACAGGCTCAAGGAGAGAGCACAGGGAGAGAGCACAGGTGCTGGGAGGAGCACAGGTGCAGGAAGGAGCACAGGTGCTTGGAGCGAGCCAGGTACAGGGAGGAGCACAGGTGCAGTTAGAGAGCACAGGTGCAGGGAGAGAGCCAGGTGCAGAGAGGAGCACAGGGGCTGGGAGGAGCACAGGTGCAGGAGAGAGCACAGGGAGCGAGAGGGCACAGGGAGAGAGCACTGGTGCTGGGAGGAGCACAGATGCAGGGAGAGAGCACAGGTGCAGGGAGGAGCACAGGTGGAGGGAGAGAACACAGGTGCAGGGAGGAGCACACGCGGAGGGAGAGAGCACAGGTGCAGAGAGAGAGCACGGGTGCAGGAAGGAGCACAGATGCTGGGAGAGAGGAGCACAGGTGCAGGGAGAGAGGACAGGTGCAAGGAGAGAGCACAGGTGCAGGGAGGGAGCACAGGTGAAGGGAGGAGCACAGGTGCAGGGAGGAGCACAGGTGCAGAAAGGAACACAGGTGCAAGGAGAGAGCACAGGTGCAGAGAGACAGCAAGGGTGCAGGGAGGAGCACAGGTGCAGAGAGAGAGCACAGGTGGAGGGAGGGAGCACAGGTGCAGGGAGGAGCACAGGTGCAGAGAGAGAGCACATGTGGAGGGAGGGAGCACAGGTGCAGGGAGGAGCACAGGCGCAGGGAGAGAGCACAGTTGCAGTGAGAGAGCAGAGGTGCAGGGAAGGAGCACGGGCGAAAGGAGGAGCACAGGTGCAGGGAGAGAGTACAGGTGCAGGGAGGAGCACAGGTGTAGGGAGGAGCACAGGTGCAATGAGGAGCACAGGTGCAGGGAAGAGCACGGGTGTAGGGAGGAGCACGGGTGCAGGGAGGAGCGCGGGTGCAGAGAGAGAGCACAGGGGCAGAGAGGAGCACAGGTGCAGGGAGGGAGTACAGGTGCAGAGAGAGAGCACAGGTGCAGGGAGAGAGAGCAAGGTGCAGGGAAGAGCACAGGTGCAGAGAGAGAGCAAGGGTGCAGGGAGGAGCACAGGTGCAGATAGGAGAGAGCACAGGAGCAGGGAGGAGCACAGGTGCAGGGAGAGAACACGGGTGCCGGGAGGAGCACAGGCGCAGGAAGGAGCACAGGTGTTTGGAGCGAGCCGGGTTCAGGGAGGAGCACAGGTGCAGTTAGAGAGCACAGGTGCAGAGAGGAGCACAGGTGCAGGGAGAGAGCCAGGTGCAGAGAGGAGCACAGGGGCCGGGAGGAGCACAGGTGCAGGGAGAGAGCACAGGGAGAGAGAGGGCACAGGGAGAGAGCACTGGTGCTGGGAGTAGCACAGATGCAGGGAGAGAGCACAGGTGCAGGGAGAGAGCACAGGTGCAGGGAGGAGCGCAGGTGCCGGGAGGAGCACAGGCGGAGGGAGAGAGCACAGGTGCTGGGAGGAGCACAGGTGCAGGGAGGAGCACAGGTGCAGGGAAGAGCGCGGGTGCAGGGAGAAGCACGGGTGCAGGGAGGAGCACGGGGGCAAGGAGGTGCATGGGCGGAGGGAGGAGCACAGGTGCAGGGAGAGAGCACAGGTGCAGGGAGGGAGCACAGGTGCAGAGAGAGAGCACAGGTGCAGAGAGGAGCACAGGTGCAGGGCTAGAGGACAGGTGCAAGGAGAGAGCACAGGTGCAGGGAGGGAGCACAGGTGAAGGGAGGAGCACAGGTGCAGGGAGAAGCACAGGTGCAGAAAGGAACACAAGTGCAAGGAGAGAGCACAGGTGCAGGGAGGAGCACAGGTGCAGGGGGCACAGCTGCAGAGAGAGAGCAAGGGTGCAGGGAGGAGCACAGGTGCAGAGAGAGAGCACAGGTGGAGGGAGGGAGCACAGGTGCAGGGAGGAGCAAAGGCGCAGGGAGAGAGCACAGTTGCAGTGAGAGAGCAGAGGTGCAGGGAAGGAGCACAGGTGAAAGGAGGAGCACAGGTGCAGGGAGAGAGTACAGGTGCAGGGAGGAGCACAGGTGTAGGGAGGAGCACGGGTGCAATGAGGAGCACAGGTGCAGGGAAGAGCACGGGTGTAGGGAGGAGCACGGGTGCAGGGAGGAGCGTGGGTGCAGAGAGAGAGCACAGGTGCAGTGAGGAGCACAGGTGCAGTTAGAGAGAACAGGTGCAGAGAGGAGCACAGGTGCAGGGAGGAGCACAGGTGCAGGGAGGGAGTACAGGTGCAGAGAGCACAGGTGCAGGGAGAGAGAGCACAGGTGCAGGGAGGAGCACAGGTGCAGAGAGAGAGCAAGGGTGCAGGGAGGAGCACAGGTGCAGATAGGAGGGAGCACAGGAGCAGGGAGGAGCACAGGTGCAGGGAGAGAACACGGGTGCCGGGAGGAGCACAGGCTCAGGGAGAGAGCACAGGGAGAGAGCACAGGTGCTGGGAGGAGCACAGGTGCAGGAAGGAGCACAGGTGCTTGGAGCGAGCCAGGGACAGGGAGGAGCACAGGTGCAGTTAGAGAGCACAGGGGCCGGGAGGAGCACAGGTGCAGGGAGAGAGCACAGGGAGCGAGAGGGCACAGGGAGAGAGCACTGGTGCTGGGAGGAGCACAGATGCAGGGAGAGAGCACAGGTGCAGGGAGAGCACAGGTGGAGGGAGAGAGCACAGGTGCAGGGAGGAGCACAGGTGGAGGGAGAGAGGACAGGTGCCGAGAGAGAGCACGGGTGCAGGAAGGAGCACAGGTGCTGGGAGAGAGGAGCACAGGGGCAGGGAGAGAGGACAGGTGCAAGGAGAGAGCACAGGTGCAGGGAGGGAGCACAGGTGAAGGGTGGAGAACAGGTGCAGCGAGGAGCACAGGTGCAGAAAGGAACACAGGTGCAAGGAGAGAGCACAGGTGCAGAGAGAGAGCAAGGGTGCAGGGAGGAGAACAGGTGCAGAGAGAGAGCACAGGTGGAGAGAGGGAGCACAGGTGCAGGGAGGAGCACAGGTGCAGAGAGAGAGCACAGGTGGAGGGAGGGAGCACAAGTGCAGGGAGGAGCACAGGCACAGGGAGAGAGCACAGTTGCAGTGAGAGAGCAGAGGTGCAGGGAAGGAACACGGGTGAAAGGAGGAGCACAGGTGCAGGGAGAGAGTACAGGTGCAGGGAGGAGCACGGGTGCAATGAGGAGCACAGGTGCAGGGAAGAGCACGGGTGTAGGGAGGAGCACGGGTGCAGGGAGGAGCGCGTGTGCAGAGAGAGAGCACAGGGGCAGAGAGGAGCACAGGTGCAGGGAGGGAGTACAGGTGCAGAGAGAGAGCACAGGTGCAGGGAGAGAGCACAGGTGCAGGGAAGAGCACAGGTGCAGAGAGAGAGCAAGGGTTCAGGGAGGAGCACAGGTGCAGATAGGAGAGAGCACAGGAGCAGGGAGGAGCACAGGTGCAGGGAGAGAACACGGGTGCAAGGAGAGAGCACAGGTGCAGGGAGGAGCACAGGTGCAGGGGGCACAGCTGCAGAGAGAGAGCAAGGGTGCAGGGAGGATCACAGGTGCAGAGAGAGAGCACAGGTGGAGGGAGGGAGCACAGGTGCAGGGAGGAGCACAGGCGCAGGGAGAGAGCACAGTTGCAGTGAGAGAGCAGAGGTGCAGGGAAGGAGCACAGGTGAAAGGAGGAGCACAGGTGCAGGGAGAGAGTACAGGTGCAGGGAGGAGCACAGGTGTAGGGAGGAGCACGGGTGCAATGAGGAGCACAGGTGCAGGGAAGAGCACGGGTGTAGGGAGGAGCACGGGTACAGGGAGGAGCGCGGGTGCAGAGAGAGAGCACAGGTGCAGTGAGGAGCACAGGTGCAGTTAGAGAGAACAGGTGCAGAGAGGAGCAGAGGTGCAGGGAGGAGCACAGGTGCAGGGAGGGAGTACAGGTGCAGAGAGCACAGGTGCAGGGAGAGAGAGCACAGGTGCAGGGAGGAGCACAGATGCAGAGAGAGAGCAAGGGTGCAGGGAGGAGCACAGGTGCAGATAGGAGGGAGCACAGGAGCAGGGAGGAGCACAGGTGCAGGGAGAGAACACGGGTGCTGGGAGGAGCACAGGTGCAGGAAGGAGCACAGGTGCTTGGAGCGAGCCAGGGACAGGGAGGAGCACAGGTGCAATTAGAGAGCACAGGGGTCGGGAGGAGCACAGGTGCTGGGAGGAGCACAGATGCAGGGAGAGAGCACAGGTGCAGGGAGAGCACAGGTGGAGGGAGAGAGCACAGGTGCAGAGAGGAGCACAGGTGGAGGGAGAGAGCACAGGTGCCGAGAGAGAGCACGGGTGCAGGAAGGAGCACAGGTGCTGGGAGAGAGGAGCACAGGTGCAGGGAGAGAGGACAGGTGCAAGGAGAGAGCACAGGTGCAGGGAGGGAGCACAGGTGAAGGGTGGAGCACAGGTGCAGGGAGGAGCACAGGTGCAGAAAGGAACACAGGTGCAAGGAGAGAGCACAGGTGCAGAGAGAGAGCACAGGTGCAGGGAGAGAACACGGGTGCCGGGAGGAGCACAGGCTCAGGGAGAGAGCACAGGGAGAGAGCACAGGTGCTGGGAGGAACACAGGTGTAGGAAGGAGCACAGGTGCTTGGAGCGAGCCAGGTACAGGGAGGAGCACAGGTGCAGTTAGGGAGCACAGGGGCCGGGAGGAGCACTAGGTGCAGGAGAGAGCACAGGGAGCGAGAGGGCACATGGAGAGAGCACTGGTGCTGGGAGGAGCATGGATGCAGGGAGAGAGCACAGGTGCAGGGAGGAGCACAGGTGGAGGGAGAGAGCACAGGTGCAGGGAGGAGCACAGGTGGAGGGAGAGAGCACAGGTGCAGAGAGAGAGCACGGGTGCAGGAAGGAGCACAGGTGCTGGGAGAGAGGAGCACAGGTGCAGGGAGAGAGGACAGGTGCAAGGAGAGAGCACAGGTGCAGGGAGGGAGCACAGGTGAAGGGTGGAGCACAGGTGCAGGGAGGAGCACAGGTGCAGAAAGGAACACAGGTGCAAGGAGAGAGCACAGGTGCAGAGAGAGAGCAAGGGTGCAGGGAGGAGCACAGGTGCAGAGAGAGAGCACAGGTGGAGGGAGGGAGCACAGGTGCAGGGAGGAGCACAGGTGCAGAGAGAGAGAGCACAGGTGGAGGGAGGGAGCACAAGTGCAGGGAGGAGCACAGGCGCAGGGAGAGAGCACAGTTGCAGTGAGAGAGTAGAGGTGCAGTGAAGGAGCACGGGTGAAAGGAGGAGCACAGGTGCAGGGAGAGAGTACAGGGGTGCAGGGAGGAGCACAGGTGTAGGGAGGAGCACGGGTGCAATGAGGAGCACAGGTGCAGGGAAGAGCACGGGTGTAGGGAGAGAGCACGGGTGCAGGGAGGAGCGCGGGTGCAGAGAGAGAGCACAGGTGCAGTGAGGAGCACAGGTGCAGTTAGAGAGAACAGGTGCAGAGAGGAGCACAGGTGCAGGGAGGAGCACCAGGTGCAGGGAGGGAGTACAGGTGCAGAGAGCACAGGTGCAGGGAGAGAGAGCACAGGTGCAGGGAGGAGCACAGGTGCAGAGAGAGAGCAAGGGTGAAGGGAGGAGCACAGGTGCAGATAGGAGGGAGCACAGGAGCAGGGAGGAGCACAGGTGCAGGGAGAGAACACGGGTGCCGGGAGGAGCACAGGCTCAGGGAGAGAGAGCAGGGATAGAGCACAGGTGCTGGGAGGAGCACAGGTGCAGGAAGGAGCACAGGTGCTTGGAGCGAGCCAGGTACAGGGAGGAGCACAGGTGCAGTTAGAGAGCACAGGGGCCGGGAGGAGCACAGGTGCAGGAGAGAGCACAGGGAGCGAGAGGGCACAGGGAGAGAGCACTGGTGCTGGGAGGAGCACAGATGCAGGGAGAGAGCACAGGTGCAGGGAGGAGCACAGGTGGAGGGAGAGAGCACAGGTGCAGGGAGGAGCACAGGTGGAGGGAGAGAGCACAGGTGCAGAGAGAGAGCACGGGTGCAGGAAGGAGCACAGGTGCTGGGAGAGAAGGAGCACAGGTGCAGGGAGAGAGGACAGGTGCAAGGAGAGAGCACAGGTGCAGGGAGGGAGCACAGGTGAAGGGGTGGAGCACAGGTGCAGGGAGGAGCACAGGGTGCAGAAAGGAACACAGGTGCAAGGAGAGACACTAGGTGCAGAGAGAGAGCAAGGGTGCAGGGAGGAGCACAGGTGCAGAGGAGAGCACAGGTGGAGGGAGGGAGCACAGGTGCAGGGAGGAGCAAAGGTGCAGAGAGAGAGAGCACAGGTGGAGGGAGGGAGCACAAGTGCAGGGAGGAGCACAGGCGCAGGGAGAGAGCACAGTTCCAGTGAGAGAGCAGAGGTGCAGGGAAGGAGCACGGGTGAAAGGAGGAGCACAGGTGCAGGGAGAGAGTACAGGTGCAGGGAGGAGCACAGGTGTAGGGAGGAGCACGGGTGCAATGAGGAGCACAGGTGCAGGGAAGAGCACGAGGTGTAGGGAGGAGCACGGGTGCAGGGAGGAGCGCGTGTGCAGAGAGAGAGCACAGGGGCAGAGAGGAGCACAGGTGCAGGGAGGGAGTACAGGTGCAGAGAGAGAGCACAGGTGCAGGGAGAGAGCGCAGGTGCAGGGAAGAGCACAGGTGCAGAGAGAGAGCAAGGGTGCAGGGAGGAGCACAGGTGCAGATAGGAGAGAGCACAGGAGCAGGGAGGAGCACAGGTGCAGGGAGAGAACACAGGTGCCGGGAGGAGCACAGGCGCAGGGAGAGAGCACAGGGAGAGAGCACAGGTGCTGAGAGGAGCACAGGTGCAGGAAGGAGCACAGGTGCTTGGAGCGAGCCGGGTTCAGGGAGGAGCACAGGTGCAGTTAGAGAGCACAGGTGCAGAGAGGAGCACAGGTGCAGGGAGAGAGCCAGGTGCAGAGAGGAGCACAGGGGCCGGGAGGAGCACAGGTGCAGGGAGAGAGCACAGGAGAGAGAGAGGCACAGGGAGAGAGCACTGGTGCTGGGAGTAGCACAGATGCAGGGAGAGAGCACAGGTGCAGGGAGAGAGCACAGGTGCAGGGAGGAGCGCAGGTGCCGGGAGGAGCACAGGCGGAGGGAGAGAGCACAGGTGCTGGGAGGCACACCGGTGCAGGGGAGTATAGGTGCAGGGAGGAGTACATGTGCAGGGAGGGAGTACAGGTGCAGAGAGAGAGCACAGGTGCAGGGAGGAGCACAGGTGCAGGGAGGGAGCACAGGTGCAGGGAGAGGCACAGGTGCAGGGAGAGTGAGCACAGGTGCAGGGAGGGCACAGGTGCATGGAGGAGCGCAGGTGCAGGGAGAGAGCACAGGTGCAGGGAGGAGAACAGGTGCAGAGAGGAGAGAGCACAGGTGCAGGAGAGAGCACAGGTGCAGGGAGGAACGCAGGTGCAGTGAGGAGCTGAGGTGCACAGAGAGAGCAGAGGTGAAAGGAGGAGCACAGGTGCAGAGAGGAGAGAGCACAGGGAGCAGGGAGAGAGCACAGTTGCCGGGGGAGCAAAGATGCAGGGAGAGAGCCAGGTGCAGAGAGGAGCACAGGTGGAGGGAGAGAGCACAGGTGCTCGGAGAGAGCACAGTTGAAAGGAGGAGCACAGGTGCAGTAAGGAGCACAGGTGAAAGGAGGAGCACAGGTGAAAGGAGGAGCACAGGTACAGGGAGAGAGCACAGGTGCAGGGAGGAGCACTGGTGCAATGAGGAGCACGGGTGGAGGGAGGAGCGCAGGTGGGAGAGAGCACGGGTGCAGGGAGAGAACACGGGTGCCGGGAGGAGCACAGGTGCAGGGAGAGAACAGAGGTGCAGGGAGGAGCACAGGTGGAGGGAGGAGCACAGGTGCATGGAGGAGCACGGGCGCAGGGAGAGAGCTCAGGTGCTGGGAGAGGACAGGTGCAAGGACAGAGCACAGGTGCACGGAGAGAGCAGGGGTGCAGGGAGGAGCACGGGTGCAGGGAGGAGCACAGGTGCAGGGAGAGAGCACAGGGGCAGGGAGGAGCACAGGTGCAGGGAGAGAACACAGGTGCCGGGAGGAGCACAGGCTCAAGGAGAGAGCACAGGGAGAGAGCACAGGTGCTGGGAGGAACACAGGTGCAGGAAGGAGCACAGGTGCTTGGAGCGAGCCAGGTACAGGGAGGAGCACAGGTGCAGTTAGGGAGCACAGGGGCCGGGAGGAGCACAGGTGCAGGGAGAGAGCACAGGGAGCGAGAGGGCACAGGGAGAGAGCACTGGTGCTGGGAGGAGCACAGATGCAGGGAGAGAGCACAGGTGCAGGGAGGAGCACAGGTGGAGGGAGAGAGCACAGGTGCAGGGAGGAGCACAGGTGGAGGGAGAGAGCACAGGTGCAGAGAGAGAGCACGGGTGCAGGAAGGAGCACAGGTGCTGGGAGAGAGGAGCACAGGTGCAGGGAGAGAGGACAGGTGCAAGGAGAGAGCACAGGTGCAGGGAGGGAGCACAGGTGAAGGGTGGAGCACAGGTGCAGGGAGGAGCACAGGTGCAGAAAGGAACACAGGTGCAAGGAGAGAGCACAGGTGCAGAGAGAGAGCAAGGGTGCAGGGAGGAGCACAGGTGCAGAGAGAGAGCACAGGTGGAGGGAGGGAGCACAGGTGCAGGGAGGAGCACAGGTGCAGAGAGAGAGACACAGGTGGAGGGAGGGAGCACAAGTGCAGGGAGGAGCACAGGCGCAGGAGAGAGCACAGTTGCAGTGAGAGAGCAGAGGTGCAGGGAAGGAGCACGGGTGAAAGGAGGAGCACAGGTGCAGGGAGAGAGTACAGGTGCAGGGAGGAGCACAGGTGTAGGGAGGAGCACGGGTGCAATGAGGAGCACAGGTGCAGGGAAGAGCACGGGTGTAGGGAGGAGCACGGGTGCAGGGAGGAGCGCGGGTGCAGAGAGAGCACAGGTGCAGTGAGGAGCACAGGTGCAGTTAGGAGAACAGGTGCAGAGAGGAGCACAGGTGCAGGGAGGAGCACAGGTGCAGGGAGGGAGTACAGGTGCAGAGAGCACAGGTGCAGGGAGAGAGAGCACAGGTGCAGGGAGGAGCACAGGTGCAGAGAGAGAGCAAGGGTGAAGGGAGGAGCACAGGTGCAGATGGGAGGGAGCACAGGAGCAGGGAGGAGCACAGGTGCAGGGAGAGAACACGGGTGCCGGGAGGAGCACAGGCTCAGGGAGAGAGCACAGGGATAGAAGCACAGGTGCTGGGAGGAGCACAGGTGCAGGAAGGAGCACAGGTGCTTGGAGCGAGGCCAGGTACAGGGAGGAGCACAGGTGCAGTTAGAGAGCACAGGGGCCGGGAGGAGCACAGGTGCAGGGAGAGAGCACAGGGAGCGAGAGGGCACAGGGAGAGAGCACTGGTGCTGGGAGGAGCACAGATGCAGGGAGAGAGCACAGGTGCAGGGAGGAGCACAGGTGGAGGGAGAGAGCACAGGTGCAGGGAGGAGCACAGGTGGAGGGAGAGAGCACAGGTGCAGAGAGAGAGCACGGGTGCAGGAAGGAGCACAGGTGCTGGGAGAGAGGAGCACAGGTGCAGGGAGAGAGGACAGGTGCAAGGAGAGAGCACAGGTGCAGGGAGGGAGCACAGGTGAAGGGTGGAGCACAGGTGCAGGGAGGAGCACAGGTGCAGAAAGGAACACAGGTGCAAGGAGAGAGCACAGGTGCAGAGAGAGAGCAAGGGTGCAGGGAGGAGCACAGGTGCAGAGAGAGAGCACAGGTGGAGGGAGGGAGCACAGGTGCAGGGAGGAGCAAAGGTGCAGAGAGAGAGAGCACAGGTGGAGGGAGGGAGCACAGAGTGCAGGGAGGAGCACAGGCGCAGGGAGAGAGCACAGTTCCAGTGAGAGAGCAGAGGTGCAGGGAAGGAGCACGGGTGAAAGGGAGGAGCACAGGTGCAGGGAGAGAGTACAGGTGCAGGGAGGAGCACAGGTGTAGGGAGGAGCACGGGTGCAATGAGGAGCACAGGTGCAGGGAAGAGCACGGGTGTAGGGAGGAGCACGGGTGCAGGGAGGAGCGCGTGTGCAGAGAGAGAGCACAGGGGCAGAGAGGAGCACAGGTGCAGGGAGGGAGTACAGGTGCAGAGAGAGAGCACAGGTGCAGGGAGAGAGCGCAGGTGCAGGGAAGAGCACAGGTGCAGAGGAGAGAGACAAGGGTGCAGGGAGGAGCACAGGTGCAGATAGGGAGAGAGCACAGGAGCAGGGAGGAGCACAGGTGCAGGGAGAGAACACGGGTGCCGGGAGGAGCACAGGCGCAGGGAGAGAGCACAGGGAGAGAGCACAGGTGCTGAGAGGAGCACAGGTGCAGGAAGGAGCACAGGTGCTTGGAGCGAGCCGGGTTCAGGGAGGAGCACAGGTGCAGTTAGAGAGCACAGGTGCAGAGAGGAGCACAGGTGCAGGGAGAGAGCCAGGTGCAGAGAGGAGCACAGGGGCCGGGAGGAGCACAGGTGCAGGGAGAGAGCACAGGGAGAGAGAGAGGGCACAGGGAGAGAGCACTGGTGCTGGGAGTAGCACAGATGCAGGGAGAGAGCACAGGTGCAGGGAGAGAGCACAGGTGCAGGGAGGAGCGCAGGTGCCGGGAGGAGCACAGGCGGAGGGAGAGAGCACAGGTGCTGGGAGGCACACCGGTGCAGGGGGAGTATAGGTGCAGGGAGGAGTACATGTGCAGGGAGGGAGTACAGGTGCAGAGAGAGAGCACAGGTGCAGGGAGGAGCACAGGTGCAGGGAGGGAGCACAGGTGCAGGGAGAGAGCACAGGTGCAGGGAGAGTGAGCACAGGTGCAGGGAGGGGCACAGGTGCATGGAGGAGCGCAGGTGCAGGGAGAGAGCACAGGTGCAGGGAGGAGAACAGGTGCAGAGAGGAGAGAGCACAGGTGCAGGGAGAGAGCACAGGTGCAGGGAGGAACGCAGGTGCAGTGAGGAGCTGAGGTGCACAGAGAGAGCAGAGGTGAAAGGAGGAGCACAGGTGCAGAGAGGAGAGAGCACAGGAGCAGGGAGAGAGCACAGTTGCCGGGGGAGCAAAGATGCAGGGAGAGAGCCAGGTGCAGAGAGGAGCACAGGTGGAGGGAGAGAGCACAGGTGCTCGGAGAGAGCACAGTTGAAAGGAGGAGCACAGGTGCAGTAAGGAGCACAGGTGAAAGGAGGAGCACAGGTGAAAGGAGGAGCACAGGTACAGGGAGAGAGCACAGGTGCAGGGAGGAGCACTGGTGCAATGAGGAGCACGGGTGGAGGGAGGAGCGCAGGTGGGAGAGAGCACGGGTGCAGGGAGAGAACACGGGTGCCGGGAGGAGCACAGGTGCAGGGAGAGAACAGAGGTGCAGGGAGGAGCACAGGTGGAGGGAGGAGCACAGGTGCATGGAGGAGCACGGGCTCAGGGAGAGAGCTCAGGTGCTGGGAGAGAGGACAGGTGCAAGGACAGAGCACAGGTGCACGGAGAGAGCAGGGGTGCAGGGAGGAGCACGGGTGCAGGGAGGAGCACAGGTGCAGGGAGAGAGCACAGGGGCAGGGAGGAGCACAGGTGCAGGGAGAGAACACAGGTGCCGGGAGGAGCACAGGCTCAAGGAGAGAGCACAGGGAGAGAGCACAGGTGCTGGGAGGAGCACAGGTGCAGGAAGGAGCACAGGTGCTTGGAGCGAGCCAGGTACAGGGAGGAGCACAGGTGCAGTTAGAGAGCACAGGTGCAGGGAGAGAGCCAGGTGCAGAGAGGAGCACAGGGGCCGGGAGGAGCACAGGTGCAGGGAGAGAGCACAGGGAGCGAGAGGGCACAGGGAGAGAGCACTGGTGCTGGGAGGAGCACAGATGCAGGGAGAGAGCACAGGTGCAGGGAGGAGCACAGGTGGAGGGAGAGAGCACAGGTGCAGGGAGGAGCACAGGTGCCGGGAGGAGCACACGCGGAGGGAGAGAGCACAGGTGCAGAGAGAGAGCACGGGTGCAGGAAGGAGCACAGGTGCTGGGAGAGAGGAGCACAGGTGCAGGGAGAGAGGACAGGTGCAAGGAGAGAGCACAGGTGCAGGGGAGGGAGCACAGGTGAAGGGAGGAGCACAGGTGCAGGGAGGAGCACAGGTGCAGAAAGGAACACAGGTGCAAGGAGAGAGCACAGGTGCAGAGAGAGAGCAAGGGTGCAGGGAGGAGCACGGGTGTAGGGAGGAGCACGGGTGCAGGGAGGAGCGCGGGTGCAGAGAGAGAGCACAGGGGCAGAGAGGAGCACAGGTGCAGGGAGGGAGTACAGGTGCAGAGAGAGAGCACAGGTGCAGGGAGAGAGAGCAAGGTGCAGGGAAGAGCACAGGTGCAGAGAGAGAGCAAGGGTGCAGGGAGGAGCACAGGTGCAGATAGGAGAGAGCACAGGAGCAGGGAGGAGTACAGGTGCAGGGGAGAGAACACGGGTGCCGGGAGGAGCACAGGCGCAGGGAGAGAGCACAGGGAGACAGCACAGGTGCTGAGAGGAGCACAGGTGCAGGAAGGAGCACAGGTGTTTGGAGCGAGCCGTGTTCAGGGAGGAGCACAGGTGCAGTTAGAGAGCACAGGTGCAGAGAGGAGCACAGGTGCAGGGAGAGAGCCAGGTGCAGAGAGGAGCACAGGGGCCGGGAGGAGCACAGGTGCAGGGAGAGAGCACAGGGAGAGAGAGGCACAGGGAGAGAGCACTGGTGCTGGGAGTAGCACAGATGCAGGGAGAGAGCACAGGTGCAGGGAGAGAGCACAGGTGCAGGGAGGAGCGCAGGTGCCGGGAGGAGCACAGGGCGGAGGGAGAGAGCACAGGTGCTGGGAGGAGCACAGGTGCAGGGAGGAGCACAGGTGCAGGGAAGAGCGCGGGTGCAGGGAGAAGCACGGGTGCAGGGAGGAGCACGGGGACAAGGAGGTTGCATGGGCGGAGGGAGGAGCACAGGTGCAGGGAGAGAGCACAGGTGCAGGGAGGGAGCACAGGTGCAGAGAGAGAGCACAGGTGCAGAGAGGAGCACAGGTGCAGGGCTAGAGGACAGGTGCAAGGAGAGAGCACAGGTGCAGGGAGGGAGCACAGGTGAAGGGAGGAGCACAGGTGCAGGGAGAAGCACAGGTGCAGAAGGAACACAAGTGCAAGGAGAGAGCACAGGTGCAGGGAGGAGCACAGGTGCAGGGGGCACAGCTGCAGAGAGAGAGCAAGGGTGCAGGGAGGAGCACAGGTGCAGAGAGAGAGCACAGGTGGAGGGAGGGAGCACAGGTGCAGGGAGGAGCAAAGGCGCAGGGAGAGAGCACAGTTGCAGTGAGAGAGCAGAGGTGCAGAGAAGGAGCACAGGTGAAAGGAGGAGCACAGGTGCAGGGAGAGAGTACAGGTGCAGGGAGGAGCACAGGTGTAGGGAGGAGCACGGGTGCAATGAGGAGCACAGGTGCAGGGAAGAGCACGGGCGCAGGGAGGAGCACGGGTGCAGGGAGGAGCGCGGGTGCAGAGAGAGAGCACAGGTGCAGTGAGGAGCACAGGTGCAGTTAGAGAGAACAGGTGCAGAGAGGAGCACAGGTGCAGGGAGAGAGTACAGGTGCAGGGAGGAGCACAGGTGTAGGGAGGAGCACGGGTGCAATGAGGAGCACAGGTGCAGGGAGGAGCACAGGTGCAGAGAGAGAGCAAGGGTGCAGGGAGGAGCACAGGTGCAGATAGGAGGGAGCACAGGAGCAGGGAGGAGCACAGGTGCAGGGAGAGAACACGGGTGCCGGGAGGAGCACAGAGCTCAGGGAGAGAGCACAGGGAGAGAGCACAGGTGCTGGGAGGAGCACAGGTGCAGGAAGGAGCACAGGTGCTTGGAGCGAGCCAGGGACAGGGAGGAGCACAGGTGCAGTTAGAGAGCACAGGGGCCGGGAGAAGCACAGGTGCAGGGAGAGAGCACAGGGAGCGAGAGGGCACAGGGAGAGAGCACTGGTGCTGGGAGGAGCACAGATGCAGGGAGAGAGCACAGGTGCAGGGAGAGCACAGGTGGAGGGAGAGAGCACAGGTGCAGGGAGGAGCACAGGTGGAGGGAGAGAGCACAGGTGCCGAGAGAGAGCACGGGTGCAGGAAGGAGTACAGGTGCTGGGAGAGGAGCACAGGTGCAGGGAGAGAGGACAGGTGCAAGGAGAGAACACAGGTGCAGGGAGGAGCACAGGTGAAGGGTGGAGCACAGGTGCAGGGAGGAGCACAGGTGCAGAAAGGAACACAGGTGCAAGGAGAGAGCACAGGTGCAGAGAGAGGCAAGGGTGCAGGGAGGAGCACAGGTGCAGAGAGAGAGCACAGGTGGAGGGAGGGAGCACAGGTGCAGGGAGGAGCACAGGGTGCAGAGAGAGAGCACAGGTGGAGGGAGGGAGCACGAAGTGCAGGGAGGAGCACAGGCACAGGGAGAGAGCACAGTTGCAGTGAGAGAGCAGAGGTGCAGGGAAGGAACACGGGTGAAAGGAGGAGCACAGGTACAGGGAGAGAGTACAGGTGCAGGGAGGAGCACGGGTGCAGGGAGGAGCGCGTGTGCAGAGAGAGAGCACAGGGGCAGAGAGTAGCACAGGTGCAGGGAGGGAGTAAACGTGCAGAGAGAGAGCACAGGTGCAGGGAGGAGAGCACAGGTGCAGGGAGAGCACAGGTGCAGAGAGAGAGCAAGGGTTCAGGGAGGAGCACAGGTGCAGATAGGAGAGAGCACAGGAGCAGGGAGGAGCACAGGTGCAGGGAGAGAACACGGGTGCAAGGAGAGAGCACAGGTGCAGGGAGGAGCACAGGTGCAGGTGGCACAGCTGCAGAGAGAGAGCAAGGGTGCAGGGAGGAGCACAGGTGCAGAGAGAGAGCACAGGTGGAGGGAGGGAGCACAGGTGCAGGGAGGAGCACAGGCGCAGGGAGAGAGCACAGTTGCAGTGAGAGAGCAGAGGTGCAGGGAAGGAGCACAGGTGAAAGGAGGAGCACAGGTGCAGGGAGAGAGTACAGGTGCAGGGAGGAGCACAGGTGTAGGGAGGAGCACGGGTGCAATGAGGAGCACAGGTGCAGGGAAGAGCACGGGTGTAGGGAGGAGCACAGGTGCAGGGAGGAGCGCGGGTGCAGAGAGAGAGCACAGGTGCAGTGAGAGCACAGGTGCAGTTAGAGAGAACAGGTGCAGAGAGAGAGCACAGGTGCAGGGAGGAGCACAGGTGCAGGGAGGAGTACAGGTGCAGAGAGCACAGGTGCAGGAGAGAGGCACAGGTGCAGGGAGGAGCACAGGTACAGAGAGAGAGCAAGGGGTGCAGGGAGGAGCACAGGTGCAGATAGGAGGGAGCACAGGAGCAGGGAGGAGCACAGGTGCAGGGGAGAGAACACGGGTGCCGGGAGGAGCACAGGCTCAGGAGAGAGCACAGGGAGAGAGCACAGGTGCTGGGAGGAGCACAGGTGCAGGAAGGAGCACAGGTGCTTGGAGCGAGCCAGGGACAGGGAGGAGCACAGGTGCAGTTAGAGAGCACAGGGGCCGGGAGGAGCACGGGTGCAGGGAGAGAGCACAGGGAGCGAGAGGGCACAGGGAGAGAGCACTGGTGCTGGGAGGAGCACAGATGCAGGGAGAGAGCACAGGTGCAGGGAGAGCACAGGTGGAGGGAGAGAGCACAGGTGCAGGGAGGAGCACAGGTGGAGGGAGAGAGCACAGGTGCCGAGAGAGAGCACGGGTGCAGGAAGGAGCACAGGTGCTGGGAGAGAGGAGCACAGGTGCAGGGAGAGAGGACAGGTGCAAGGAGAGAGCACAGGTGCAGGGAGGGAGCACAGGTGAAGGGTGGAGCACAGGTGCAGGGAGGAGCACAGGTGCAGAAAGGAACACAGGTGCAAGGAGAGGCACAGGTGCAGAGAGAGAGCAAGGGTGCAGTGAGGAGCACAGGTGCAGAGAGAGAGCACAGGTGGAGGGAGGGAGCACAGGTGCAGGGAGGAGCACAGGTGCAGAGAGAGAGCACTAGGTGGAGGGAGGGAGCACAGAGTGCAGGGAGGAGCACAGGCACAGGGAGAGAGGCACAGTTGCAGTGAGAGAGCAGAGGTGCAGGGAAGGAACACGGGTGAAAGGAGGAGCACAGGTGCAGGGAGAGAGTACAGGTGCAGGGAGGAGCACGGGTGCAATGAGGAGCACAGGTGCAGGGAAGAGCACGGGTGTAGGGAGGAGCACGGGTGCAGGGAGGAGCGCGTGTGCAGAGAGAGAGCACAGGGGCAGAGAGGAGCACAGGTGCAGGGAGGGAGTACAGGTGCAGAGAGAGAGCACAGGTGCAGGGAGAGAGCACAGGTGCAGGGAAGAGCACAGGTGCAGAGAGAGAGCAAGGGTGCAGGGAGGAGCACAGGTGCAGATGGGAGAGAGCACAGGAGCAGGGAGGAGCACAGGTGCAGGAGAGAACACGGGTGCCGGGAGGAGCACAGGTGCAGGAGAGAGCACAGGGAGAGAGCACAGGTGCTGAGAGGAGCACAGGTGCAGGAAGGAGCACAGGTGCTTGGGCGAGCCGGGTTCAGGGAGGAGCACAGGTGCAGTTAGAGAGCACAGGTGCAGAGAGGAGCAGAGGTGCAGGGGAGAGCCAGGTGCAGAGAGGAGCACAGGGGCCGGGAGGAGCACAGGTGCAGGGAGAGAGCACAGGGAGAGAGAGGGCACAGGGAGAGAGCACTGGTGCTGGGAGTAGCACAGATGCAGGGAGAGAGCACAGGTGCAGGGGAGAGAGCACAGGTGCAGGGAGGAGCGCAGGTGCCGGGAGGAGCACAGGCGGAGGGAGAGAGCACAGGTGCTGGGAGGCACACCGGTGCAGGGGGAGTATAGGTGCAGGGAGGAGTACATGTGCAGGGAGGGAGTACAGGTGCAGGGAGGGAGTACAGGTGCAGGGAGGAGCACAGGTGCAGGGAGGGAGCACAGGTGCAGGGAGAGAGCACAGGTGCAGGGGAGAGAGAGCACAGGTGCAGGGAGGAGCACAGGTGCATGGAGGGAGCGCAGGTGCAGGGAGAGAGCACAGGTGCAGGGAGGAGAACAGGTGCAGAGAGGAGAGCAGCACAGGTGCAGGGGAGAGCACAGGTGCAGGGGCGGAGCATAGGTGCAGTGAGGAGCTGAGGTGCACAGAGAGAGCAGAGGTGAAAAGGAGGAGCACAGGTGCAGAGAGGAGAGAGCACAGGAGCAGGGAGAGAGCACAGTTGCCGGGGAGCAAAGGTGCAGG
Organism: Calotriton arnoldi; assembly: GCA_963921515.1. Classification (NCBI taxonomy): domain Eukaryota; kingdom Metazoa; phylum Chordata; class Amphibia; order Caudata; family Salamandridae; genus Calotriton; species Calotriton arnoldi. The sequence goes on along the minus strand of CAWUFW010007419.1, from coordinate 958,123 downwards.
GAGAGAGCCAGGTGCAGAGAGGAGCACAGGTGGAGGGAGAGCACAGGTGCTCGGAGAGAGCACAGGTGAAAGGAGGAGCACAGGTGCAGTAAGGAGCACAGGTGAAAGGAGGAGCTCAGGTGAAAGGAGGAGCACAGGTACAGGAGAGAGCACAGGTGCAGGGAGGAGCACTGGTGCAATGAGGAGCACGGGTGGAGGGAGGAGCGCAGGTGGGAGAGAGCACGGGTGCAGGAGAGAACACGGGTGCAGGGAGGAGCACAGGTGCAGGAGAGAACAGAGGTGCAGGGAGGAGCACAGGTGGAGGGAGGAGCACAGGTGCATGGAGGAGCACGGGCGCAGGGAGAGAGCTCAGGTGCTGGGAGAGAGGACAGGTGCAAGGACAGAGCACAGGTGCACGGAGAGAGCAGGGGTGCAGGGAGGAGCACGGGTGCAGGGAGGAGCACAGGTGCAGGGAGAGAGCACAGGGGCAGGGAGGAGCACAGGCGCAGGGAGGAGCATGGGCACAGGGAGGAGCACAGGTGCAGGGAGGAGCACGGGCGCAGGGAGAGAGCACAGGTGCTGGGAGAGAGGACAGGTGCAACTGCAAGGAGAGAGCACAGGCGCAGGGAGGAGCATGGGCACAGGGAGGAGCACAGGTGCAGGGAGCAGCACAGGTGCAGGGAGAGAGCAAGACGCAAGGAATAAACCGGGTGCAGGTAATCAGGGAACCATCAATGAAGGGAAGGATGAACTGCCACTTGGAAAGGGAAAGATCAGCAAAATCAAGATGCAAATGACAGGAAACACGAAAACCAGGAACGGAGTACGCATCAGAGACAAGAGAGTGAAAAGTCCTAGAGGCAATTATACAGTGATTAGAAAGGTCGTAGGATCCAGGAATTAAGAAAGAGAATAGAGTACCACCACCAGGGTGTGATCAGATCAATATCTGGCGAGAGAAAGGACTACAGGAACCATGATGCATCAGGAAGCCGATGGGGAAACCTGGACTGGGACGTGATGTGGAGCTGGGAATGCAGGGTGTTGGAAAGAGTTCTGTCATATTCTGGTGTAAGAGCTGGTCCCATAGGGCCCTGGTGAGCACCACCCGATGGTAGGAGGGCAGAATCCTGACACATGGCTCACGTGCACCCATACAGTCATTCCTGCACTATATGATGCATGTCCTCTTGTGCCTGCAGCACCCACCATTGGTAATCTCGCCTTATTCCCTATGTTTATGTCAAGATTAAATTGTAATGAGATGTAATATTTGTTTTCTTCTCCCACTCTTGCTCTGCATCTCATGGTGAAACAGCCGGAGTTAAGAGCTGCTGCTGCTGGGGTCTGACAGGGAGAGGCCTTGGGCTCCCGTCCCATGGGAGAAGAAGGGAGCACGCGTCCTGCGGGATGCCACGGAGGTGGCATCGCCCTGCACCGTGCACTCTGGTCATTCTCATTCCATCTCTCTGTCCCGCATACCCCTGCCCACGAGCGCCAACTATTTACTGTTGGGAACGTCTTGCATTTTCAAATGAATGCATTTCTACATTCCGGAACATTTGTAAATCCTGCAATATGTCGGTGGCGGTTTCTTTTCCTGGGTGGCCCGCAGCAGTCTGGTGGGGAGTGGCGGATCCAAAGAAGGAGAAGGCCCAGCCCCTTCAGACCCTCTCGGGTAATTGCCGCGCTTTATAAATGATTGATTGATTGAGTGATTGATTGATTGATTGAGTGAGTGAGTGATTCATTGATTGAGTGATTGATTGATTGATTGAGAGATTGATTGATTGATTGATTCATTGATTGAGTGATTGATTCATTAACTGATTGATTGAGTGATTGATTGATTGATTGATTCATTGATTGATTGATTGAGTGAGTGATTGATTCATTGATTGAGTGATTGATTGATTGAGTGATTGATTGATTGATTCATTGATTGAGTGATTGATTGATTGAGTGATTGATTGATTGATTCATTGATTGATTGAATGAGTGATTGATTGATTGATTGATTCATTGATTGATTGATTGATTGAGTGATTGATTGATTGAGTGATTGATTGATTGATTCATTGATTGATTGATTGAGTGATTGATTGATTGATTCATTGATTGAGTGATTGATTGATTCATTGTTTGATTGATTGATTGAGTGATTGATTGATTCATTGATTGAGTGATTGATTGATTGAGTGATTGATTGATTGCTTGCTTGAGTGATTGATTGATTCATTGATTGAGTGATTGATTGATTCATTGATTGATTGATTGATTGAGTGATTGATTGATTGATTGAGTGATTGATTGATTGATTGAGTGATTGATTAATTGATTGATTGATTGAGTGATTGATTGATTGATTGATTGAGTAGGTGGAGTACATTGTGCAACGTCTGAAGATTACAGATATCTCAAGCAGTCAGGCTGGTAGTGAGTCTGTGGCACGGACCTCAGTTTTGGAGTGATGCCGCACATGGTTGTCACAAGGTCAATGAAAACAGCCAAGACTAATGCTGTGAAGAAGATGTAAAAGGCTCTTGTACCGACCCCTCGGGGTTCGGAAGGTGCTCCTGTGGGTGCAGGAGAGCCCCTTGTGGATACTACTGGGCCAAGGAGCCCAAGTGAAAGGTGGACTTCTTTGAGAAACTCTGCAAAGAGTTCCAGGCCAGGACACACAAGCAGAGTGATGAAGAGATGGCAGAATGTAGCTGCGTCCTTTCTCGCTTGAACAAAGACGACGGGTAGGATGGGTTCTCAGACCAGGATCCACTGAATACGGGTACAGCGATGTCCGAAGATGTGCACCATAGGTGAAAGTTTGGACTGCCTCTGGGAGGCTGATAAAGAACTCTAACAGGAGCCAAGAAACTCCCCTAAAGACCGGAATCTCTCTTATGGCCTCTACGATCCCAAAGATATCAGAAATGCCTCCTCGTCCGAGTGGGAATCTGTCCCAAAGTGGCCGACTACACCCAGCGCAGGCTACGACAACCTCTGGATAGGGAGGTGCGCAGCTGCCTGAGGGCAGCATGTCCCAAGTCCCCCTATAAAGGGAAAGGTGACAGGCACTCCAGACTACTATGGTGGCCTTCTGTAGTCAATTCAGCAAGGACCCCAAGAGTGGTACAGGCAAGTCCTGGCATGCACGCCGGACCAAAACTGTTAGATTTATCTTGACTCCTGGAAAAGATTATGGAGATGACAGAGGAGGCCAAGGCAACACAAGCATTGCATGTGAGGTTTCTGCAATCTTTCCTTCCAAGGCTGGGGTTTCTGCATTCTTTCCTTCCAAGTCAGGGGTTTCTGCATTCTTTCCTTCCAAGGCTGGGGTTTCTGCATTCTTTCCTTCCACGGCTGGGGTTTCTGCATTCTTTCCATCCAAGGCTGGGCTTTCTGCATTCTTTCCTTCCAAGGCTGGTGTTTCTGCATTCTTTCCTTCCAAGGCTGGGGTTTCTGCATTCTTTCCTTCCAAGGCTGGGGTTTCTGCATTCTTTCCTTCCAAGGCTGGGGTTTCTGCATTCTTTCCTTCCAAGGCTGGGGTTTCTGCATTCTTTCCATCCAAGGCTGGGGTTTCTGCATTCTTTCCATCCAAGGCTGGGGTTTCTGCATTCTTTCCTTCCAAGGCTGGGGTTTCTAAATTCTTTCCTTCCAAGGCTGGGGTTTCTGCATTCTTTCCATCCAAGGCTGGGGTTTCTGCATTCTTTCCTTCCAAGGCTGGGGTTTCTGCATTCTTTCCTTCCAAGGCTGGGCTTTCTGCATTCTTTCCATCCAAGGCTGGGGTTTCTGCATTCTTTCCATCCAAGGCTGGGGTTTCTGCATTCTTTCCTTCCAAGGCTGGGGTTTCTGCATTCTTTCCATCCAAGGCTGGGGTTTCTGCATTCTTTCCTTCCAAGGCTGGGCTTTCTGCATTCTTTCCTTCCACGGCTGGGGTTTCTGCATTCTTTCCTTCCACGGCTGGGGTTTCTGCATTCTTTCCTTCCAAGGCTGGGGTTTCTGCATTCTTTCTTTCCAAGGCTGGGGTTTCTGCATTCTTTCCATCCAAGGCTGGGGTTTCTGCATTCTTTCCATCCAAGGCTGGGGTTTCTGCATTCTTTCCTTCCAAGGCTGGGGTTTCTGCATTCTTTCCATCCAAGGCTGAGCTTTCTGCATTCTTTCCGTCCAAGGCTGGGGTTTCTGCATTCTTTCCTTCCAAGGCTGGGGTTTCTGCATTCTTTCCTTCCAAGGCTGGGGTTTCTGCATTCTTTCCATCCAAGGCTGGGGTTTCTGCATTCTTTCCTTCCAAGGCTGGGGTTTCTTCCAAGGCTGGGGTTTCTGCATTCTTTCCTTCCAAGGCTGGGGTTTCTGCATTCTTTCCTTCCAAGGCTGGGGTTTCTGCATTCTTTCCTTCCAAGGCTGGGGTTTCTGCATTCTTTCCATCCAAGGCTGGGGTTTCTGCATTCTTTCCATCCAAGGCTGGGGTTTCTGCATTCTTTCCTTCCAAGGCTGGGGTTTCTGCATTCTTTCCTTCCAAGGCTGGGGTTTCTTCCAAGGCTGGGGTTTCTGCATTCTTTCCTTCCAAGGCTGGGGTTTCTGCATTCTTTCCTTCCAAGGCTGGGGTTTCTGCATTCTTTCCATACAAGGCTGGGGTTTCTGCATTCTTTCCTTCCAAGGCTGGGGTTTCTGCATTCTTTCCTTCCAAGGCTGGGGTTTCTGCATTCTTTCCTTCCAAGGCTGGGGTTTCTGCATTCTTTCCTTCCAAGGCTGGGGTTTCTGCATTCTTTCCATCCAAGGCTGGGGTTTCTGCATTCTTTCCTTCCAAGGCTGGAGTTTCTGCATTCTTTCCTTCCAAGGCTGGGGTTTCTGCATTCTTTCCTTCAAGGCTGGGGTTTCTGCATTCTTTCCATCCAAGGCTGGGGTTTCTGCATTCTTTCCTACAAAGGCTGGGGTTTCTGCATTCTTTCCTTCCAAGGCTGGGCTTTCTGCATTCTTTCCATCCAAGGCTGGGGTTTCTGCATTCTTTCCTTCCAAGGCTGGGGTTTCTGCATTCTTTCCTTCCACGGCTGGGGTTTCTGCATTCTTTCCATCCAAGGCTGGGGTATCTGCATTCTTTCCTTCCACGGCTGGGGTTTCTGCATTCTTTCCTTCCACGGCTGGGGTTTCTGCATTCTTTCCATCCAAGGCTGGGGTTTCTGCATTCTTTCCATCCAAGGCTGGGGTTTCTGCATTCTTTCCATCCAAGGCTGGGGTTTCTGCATTCTTTCCTTCCAAGGCTGGGGTTTCTGCATTCTTTTCTTCCAAGGCTGGGGTTTCTGCATTCTTTCCATCCAAGGCTGAGCTTTCTGCATTCTTTCCATCCAAGGCTGGGGTTTCTGCATTCTTTCCTTCCAAGGCTGGGGTTTCTGCATTCTTTCCTTCCAAGGCTGGGCTTTCTGCATTCTTTCCATCCAAGGCTGGGGTTTCTGCATTCTTTCCTTCCAAGGCTGGGCTTTCTGCAGTTCTTTCCATCCAAGGCTGGGGTTTCTGCATTCTTTCCTTCCAAGGCTGGGGTTTCTGCATTCTTTCCTTCCACGGCTGGGGTTTCTGCATTCTTTCCTTCCAAGGCTGGGGTTTCTGCATTCTTTCCATCCAAGGCTGGGCTTTCTGCATTCTTTCCTTCCAAGGCTGGGGTTTCTGCATTCTTTTCTTCCACGGCTGGGGTTTCTGCATTCTTTCCTTCCAAGGCTGGGGTTTCTGCATTCTTTCCTTCCAAGGCTGGGGTTTCTGCATTCTTTCCGTCCAAGGCTGGGGTTTCTGCATTTTTTCCGTCCAAGGCTGGGGTTTCTGCATTCTTTCCTTCCAAGGCTGGGGTTTCTGCATTCTTTCCTTCCAAGGCTGGGGTTTCTGCATTCTTTCCGTCCAAGGCTGAGCTTTCTGCATTCTTTCCGTCCAAGGCTGGGGTTTCTGCATTCTTTCCTTCCAAGGCTGGGGTTTCTGCATTCTTTCCGTCCAAGGCTGGAGTTTCTGCATTCTTTCCGTCCAAGGCTGGGCTTTCTGCATTCTTTCCATCCAAGGCTGGGGTTTCTGCATTCTTTCCTTCCAAGGCTGGGGTTTCTGCATTCTTTCCTTCCAAGGCTGGGGTTTCTGCATTCTTTCCTTCCACGGCTGGGGTTTCTGCATTCTTTCCTTCCAAGGCTGGGGTTTCTGCATTCTTTCCTTCCAAGGCTGGGGTTTCTGCATTCTTTCCGTCCAAGGCTGGGGTTTCTGCATTCTTTCCTTCCAAGGCTGAGGTTTCTGCATTCTTTCCATCCAAGGCTGGGGTTTCTGCATTCTTTCCTTCCAAGGCTGGGGTTTCTGCATTCTTTCCTTCCAAGGCTGGGCTTTCTGCATTCTTTCCTTCCACGGCTGGGGTTTCTGCATTCTTTCCTTCCAAGGCTGGGGTTTCTGCATTCTTTCCTTCCAAGGCTGGGGTTTCTGCATTCTTTCCATCCAAGGCTGGGGTTTCTGCATTCTTTCCATCCAAGGCTGGGGTTTCTGCATTCTTTCCTTCCAAGGCTGGGGTTTCTGCATTCTTTCCATCCAAGGCTGAGCTTTCTGCATTCTTTCCGTCCAAGGCTGGGGTTTCTGCATTCTTTCCTTCCAAGGCTGGGGTTTCTGCATTCTTTCCTTCCAAGGCTGGGGTTTCTGCATTCTTTCCATCCAAGGCTGGGGTTTCTGCATTCTTTCCTTCCAAGGCTGGGGTTTCTGCCAAGGCTGGGGTTTCTGCATTCTTTCCTTCCAAGGCTGGGGTTTCTGCATTCTTTCCTTCCAAGGCTGGGGTTTCTGCATTCTTTCCTTCCAAGGCTGGGGTTTCTGCATTCTTTCCATCCAAGGCTGGGGTTTCTGCATTCTTTCCTTCCAAGGCTGGGGTTTCTGCATTCTTTCCTTTCAAGGCTGGGGTTTCTTCCAAGGCTGGGGTTTCTGCATTCTTTCCTTCCAAGGCTGGGGTTTCTGCATTCTTTCCTTCCAAGGCTGGGGTTTCTGCATTCTTTCCATACAAGGCTGGGGTTTCTGCATTCTTTCCTTCCAAGGCTGGGGTTTCTGCATTCTTTCCTTCCAAGGCTGGGGTTTCTGCATTCTTTCCTTCCAAGGCTGGGGTTTCTGCATTCTTTCCATCCAAGGCTGGGGTTTCTGCATTCTTTCCTTCCAAGGCTGGGGTTTCTGCATTCTTTCCTTCCAAGGCTGGGGTTTCTGCATTCTTTCCTTCCAATGCTGGGGTTTCTGCATTCTTTCCATCCAAGGCTGGGGTTTCTGCATTCTTTCCATCCAAGGCTGGGGTTTCTGCATTCTTTCCTACAAAGGCTGGGGTTTCTGCATTCTTTCCTTCCAAGGCTGGGCTTTCTGCATTCTTTCCATCCAAGGCTGGGGTTTCTGCATTCTTTCCTTCCAAGGCTAGTGTTTCTGCATTCTTTCCTTCCAAGGCTGGGGTTTCTGCATTCTTTCCTTCCACGGCTGGGGTTTCTGCATTCTTTCCATCCAAGGCTGGGGTTTCTGCATTCTTTCCTTCCACGGCTGGGGTTTCTGCATTCTTTCCTTCCACGGCTGGGGTTTCTGCATTCTTTCCATCCAAGGCTGGGGTTTCTGCATTCTTTCCATCCAAGGCTGGGGTTTCTGCATTCTTTCCATCCAAGGCTGGGGTTTCTGCATTCTTTCCTTCCAAGTCTGGGGTTTCTGCATTCTTTCCTTCCAAGGCTGGGGTTTCTGCATTCTTTCCATCCAAGGCTGAGCTTTCTGCATTCTTTCCATCCAAGGCTGGGGTTTCTGCATTCTTTCCTTCCAAGGCTGGGGTTTCTGCATTCTTTCCTTCCAAGGCTGGGCTTTCTGCATTCTTTCCATCCAAGGCTGGGGTTTCTGCATTCTTTCCTTCCAAGGCTGGGCTTTCTGCAGTCTTTCCATCCAAGGCTGGGGTTTCTGCATTCTTTCCTTCCAAGGCTGGGGTTTCTGCATTCTTTCCTTCCACGGCTGGGGTTTCTGCATTCTTTCCTTCCAAGGCTGGGGTTTCTGCATTCTTTCCATCCAAGGCTGGGCTTTCTGCATTCTTTCCTTCCAAGGCTGGGGTTTCTGCATTCTTTCCTTCCACGGCTGGGGTTTCTGCATTCTTTCCTTCCAAGGCTGGGGTTTCTGCATTCTTTCCTTCCAAGGCTGGGGTTTCTGCATTCTTTCCGTCCAAGGCTGGGGTTTCTGCATTTTTTCCGTCCAAGGCTGGGGTTTGTGCATTCTTTCCTTCCAAGGCTGGGGTTTCTGCATTCTTTCCTTCCAAGGCTGGGGTTTCTGCATTCTTTCCGTCCAAGGCTGAGCTTTCTGCATTCTTTCCGTCCAAGGCTGGGGTTTCTGCATTCTTTCCTTCCAAGGCTGGGGTTTCTGCATTCTTTCCATCCAAGGCTGGGGTTTCTGCATTCTTTCCGTCCAAGGCTGGGCTTTCTGCATTCTTTCCATCCAAGGCTGGGGTTTCTGCATTCTTTCCTTCCAAGGCTGGGGTTTCTGCATTCTTTCCTTCCAAGGCTGGGGTTTCTGCATTCTTTCCTTCCACGGCTGGGGTTTCTGCATTCTTTCCTTCCAAGGCTGGGGTTTCTGCCTTCTTTCCTTCCAAGGCTGGGGTTTCTGCCTTCTTTCCTTCCAAGGCTGGGGTTTCTGCATTCTTTCCGTCCAAGGCTGGGGTTTCTGCATTCTTTCCTTCCAAGGCTGGGGTTTCTGCATTCTTTCCGTCCAAGGCTGAGCTTTCTGCATTCTTTCCGTCCAAGGCTGGGGTTTCTGCATTCTTTCCTTCCAAGGCTGGGGTTTCTGCATTCTTTCCATCCAAGGCTGGGGTTTCTGCATTCTTTCCTTCCAAGGCTGGGGTTTCTGCATTCTTTCCTTCCAAGGCTGGGGTTTCTGCATTCTTTCCTTCCAAGGCTGGGGTTTCTGCATTCTTTCCTTCCAAGACTGGGGTTTCTGCATTCTTTCCATACAAGGCTGGGGTTTCTGCATTCTTTCCATACAAGGCTGGGGTTTCTGCATTCTTTCCTTCCAAGGCTGGGGTTTCTGCATTCTTTCCTTCCAAGGCTGGGGTTTCTGCATTCTTTCCTTCCAAGGCTGGGGTTTCTGCATTCTTTCCTTCCAAGGCTGGGGTTTCTGCATTCTTTCCTTCCAAGGCTGGGGTTTCTGCATTCTTTCCTTCCAAGGCTGGGGTTTCTGCATTCTTTCCATCCAAGGCTGGGGTTTCTGCATTCTTTCCTTCCAAGGCTGGGGTTTCTGCATTCTTTCCTTCCAAGGCTGGGGTTTCTGCATTCTTTCCTTCCAAGGCTGGGGTTTCTGCATTCTTTCCTTCCACGGCTGGGGTTTCTGCATTCTTTCCTTCCACGGCTGGGGTTTCTGCATTCTTTCCATCCAAGGCTGGGGTTTCTGCATTCTTTCCATCCAAGGCTGGGGTTTCTGCATTCTTTCCATCCAAGGCTGGGGTTTCTGCATTCTTTCCTTCCAAGGCTGGGGTTTCTGCATTCTTTCCTTCCAAGGCTGGGGTTTCTGCATTCTTTCCATCCAAGGCTGAGCTTTCTGCATTCTTTCCATCCAAGGCTGGGGTTTCTGCATTCTTTCCTTTCAAGGCTGGGGTTTCTGCATTCTTTCCTTCCAAGGCTGGGCTTTCTGCATTCTTTCCATCCAAGGCTGGGGTTTCTGCATTCTTTCCTTCCAAGGCTGGGCTTTCTGCATTCTTTCCTTCCAAGGCTGGGGTTTCTGCATTCTTTCCTTCCAAGGCTGGGGTTTCTGCATTCTTTCCATCCAAGGCTGGGGTTTCTGCATTCTTTCCTTCCAAGGCTGGGGTTTCTGCATTCTTTCCTTCCAAGGCTGGGGTTTCTGCATTCTTTCCTTCCAAGGCTTGGGTTTCTGCATTCTTTCCGTCCAAGGCTGGGGTTTCTGCATTCTTTCCTTCCAAGGCTGGGGTTTCTGCATTCTTTCCGTCCAAGGCTGAGCTTTCTGCATTCTTTCCGTCCAAGGCTGGGGTTTCTGCATTCTTTCCTTCCAAGGCTGGGCTTTCTGCATTCTTTCCTTCCAAGGCTGGGGTTTCTGCATTCTTTCCATCCAAGGCTGGGGTTTCTGCATTCTTTCCATCCAAGGCTGGGGTTTCTGCATTCTTTCCATCCAAGGCTGGGGTTTCTGCATTCTTTCCTTCCAAGGCTGGGGTTTCTGCATTCTTTCCTTCCAAGGCTGGGCTTTCTGCATTCTTTCCTTCCAAGGCTGGGCTTTCTGCATTCTTTCCATCCAAGGCTGGGGTTTCTGCATTCTTTCCTTCCAAGGCTGGGGTTTCTGCATTCTTTCCTTCCACGGCTGGGGTTTCTGCATTCTTTCCATCCAAGGCTGGGGTTTCTGCATTCTTTCCTTCCACGGCTGGGGTTTCTGCATTCTTTCCTTCCACGGCTGGGGTTTCTGCATTCTTTCCATCCAAGGCTGGGGTTTCTGCATTCTTTCCTTCCAAGGCTGGGGTTTCTGCATTCTTTCCTTCCAAGGCTGGGGTTTCTGCATTCTTTCCTTCCAAGGCTGGGGTTTCTGCATTCTTTCCATAAAAGGCTGAGCTTTCTGCATTCTTTCCATCCAAGGCTGGGGTTTCTGCATTCTTTCCTTCCAAGGCTGGGCTTTCTGCATTCTTTCCTTCCAAGGCTGGGCTTTCTGCATTCTTTCCATCCAAGGCTGGGGTTTCTGCATTCTTTCCTTCCAAGGCTGGGGTTTCTGCATTCTTTCCTTCCAAGGCTGGGGTTTCTGCATTCTTTCCTTCCACGGCTGGGGTTTCTGCATTCTTTCCTTCCAAGGCTGGGGTTTCTGCATTCTTTCCATCCAAGGCTGGGGTTTCTGCATTCTTTCCTTCCAAGGCTGGGGTTTCTGCATTTTTTCCTTCCAAGGCTGGGGTTTCTGCATTCTTTCCTTCCAAGGCTGGGGTTTCTGCATTCTTTCCATCCAAGGCTGGGGTTTCTGCATTCTTTCCTTCCACGGCTGGGGTTTCTGCATTCTTTCCTTCCAAGGCTGGGGTTTCTGCATTCTTTCCATCCAAGGCTGGGGTTTCTGCATTCTTTCCTTCCAAGGCTGGGGTTTCTGCATTCTTTCCTTCCAAGGCTGGGGTTTCTGCCTTCTTTCCTTCCAAGGTTGGGGTTTCTGCATTCTTTCCTTCCAAGGCTGGGGTTTCTGCATTCTTTCCTTCCAAGGCTGAGGTTTCTGCATTCTTTCCATCCAAGGCTGGGGTTTCTGCATTCTTTCCTTCCAAGGCTGGGGTTTCTGCATTCTTTCCATCCAAGGCTGGGGTTTCTGCATTCTTTCCTTCCAAGGCTGGGGTTTCTGCATTCTTTCCTTCCAAGGCTGGGGTTTCTGCATTCTTTCCTTCCAAGGCTGGGGTTTCTGCATTCTTTCCTTCCACGGCTGGGGTTTCTGCATTCTTTCCATCCAAGGCTGAGCTTTCTGCATTCTTTCCGTCCAAGGCTGGGGTTTCTGCATTCTTTCCTTCCAAGGCTGGGCTTTCTGCATTCTTTCCTTCCAAGGCTGGGGTTTCTGCATTCTTTCCATCCAAGGCTGGGGTTTCTGCATTCTTTCCATCCAAGGCTGGGGTTTCTGCATTCTTTCCATCCAAGGCTGGGGTTTCTGCATTCTTTCCTTCCAAGGCTGGGGTTTCTGCATTCTTTCCTTCCAAGGCTGGGCTTTCTGCATTCTTTCCATCCAAGGCTGGGGTTTCTGCATTCTTTCCATCCAAGGCTGGGGTTTCTGCATTCTTTCCTTCCAAGGCTGGGGTTTCTGCATTCTTTCCTTCCAAGGCTGGGCTTTCTGCATTCTTTCCATCCAAGGCTGGGGTTTCTGCATTCTTTCCTTCCAAGGCTGGGGTTTCTGCATTCTTTCCTTCCAAAGCTGGGGTTTCTGCATTCTTTCCTTCCACGGCTGGGGTTTCTGCATTCTTTCCATCCAAGGCTGGGGTTTCTGCATTCTTTCCTTCCACGGCTGGGGTTTCTGCATTCTTTCCTTCCACGGCTGGGGTTTCTGCATTCTTTCCATCCAAGGCTGGGGTTTCTGCATTCTATCCTTCCAAGGCTGGGGTTTCTGCATTCTTTCCTTCCAAGGCTGGGGTTTCTGCATTCTTTCCATAAAAGGCTGAGCTTTCTGCATTCTTTCCATCCAAGGCTGGGGTTTCTGCATTCTTTCCTTCCAAGGCTGGGCTTTCTGCATTCTTTCCTTCCAAGGCTGGGCTTTCTGCATTCTTTCCATCCAAGGCTGGGGTTTCTGCATTCTTTCCTTCCAAGGCTGGGGTTTCTGCATTCTTTCCTTCCAAGGCTGGGGTTTCTGCATTCTTTCCTTCCAAGGCTGGGGTTTCTGCATTCTTTCCTTCCACGGCTGGGGTTTCTGCATTCTTTCCTTCCAAGGCTGGGGTTTCTGCATTCTTTCCATCCAAGGCTGGGGTTTCTGCATTCTTTCCTTCCAAGGCTGGGGTTTCTGCATTTTTCCTTCCAAGGCTGGGGTTTCTGCATTCTTTCCTTCCAAGGCTGGGGTTTCTGCATTCTTTCCTTCCAAGGCTGGGGTTACTGCATTCTTTCCGTCCAAGGCTGGGGTTTCTGCATTCTTTCCTTCCAAGGCTGGGGTTTCTGCATTCTTTCCTTCCAAGGCTGGGGTTTCTGCATTCTTTCCGTCCAAGGCTGGGCTTTCTGCATTCTTTCCATCCAAGGCTGGGGTTTCTGCATTCTTTCCTTCCAAGGCTGGGGTTTCTGCATTCTTTCCATCCAAGGCTGGGGTTTCTGCATTCTTTCCTTCCACGGCTGGGGTTTCTGCATTCTTTCCTTCCACGGCTGGGGTTTCTGCATTCTTTCCATCCAAGGCTGGGGTTTCTGCATTCTTTCCATCCAAGGCTGGGGTTTCTGCATTCTTTCCTTCCACGGCTGGGGTTTCTGCATTCTTTCCTTCCAAGGCTGGGGTTTCTGCATTCTTTCCATCCAAGGCTGGGGTTTCTGCATTCTTTCCTTCCAAGGCTGGGGTTTCTACATTCTTTCCTTCCAAGGCTGGGGTTTCTGCCTTCTTTCCTTCCAAGGTTGGGGTTTCTGCATTCTTTCCTTCCAAGGCTGGGGTTTCTGCATTATTTCCTTCCAAGGCTGAGGTTTCTGCATTCTTTCCATCCAAGGCTGGGGTTTCTGCATTCTTTCCTTCCAAGGCTGGGGTTTCTGCATTCTTTCCTTCCAAGGCTGGGGTTTCTGCATTCTTTCCTTCCACGGCTGGGGTTTCTGCATTCTTTCCTTCCAAGGCTGGGGTTTCTGCATTCTTTCCATCCAAGGCTAGGGTTTCTGCATTCTTTCCATCCAAGGCTGGGGTTTCTGCATTCTTTCCTTCCAAGGCTGGGGTTTCTGCATTCTTTCCTTCCAAGGCTGGGGTTTCTGCATTCTTTCCATTCAAGGCTGGGCTTTCTGCATTCTTTCCTTCCAAGGCTGGGGTTTCTGCATTCTTTCCATCCAAGGCTGAGCTTTCTGCATTCTTTCCTTCCAAGGCTGGGGTTTCTGCATTCTTTCCTTCCAAGGCTGGGGTTTCTGCATTCTTTCCTTCCAAGGCTGGGGTTTCTGCATTCTTTCCATCCAAGGCTGGGCTTTCTGCATTCTTTCCTTCCACGGCTGGGCTTTCTGCATTCTTTCCATCCAAGGCTGGGCTTTCTGCATTCTTTCCTTCCAAGGCTGGGGTTTCTGCATTCTTTCCTTCCAAGGCTGGGGTTTCTGCATTCTTTCCATCCAAGGCTGGGCTTTCTGCATTCTTTCCTTCCACGGCTGGGGTTTCTGCATTCTTTCCTTCCAAGGCTGGGGTTTCTGCATTCTTTCCATCCAAGGCTGGGGTTTCTGCATTCTTTCCATCCAAGGCTGGGGTTTCTGCATTCTTTCCATCCAAGGCTGGGGTTTCTGCATTCTTTCCTTCCAAGGCTGGGGTTTCTGCATTCTTTCCATCCAAGGCTGAGCTTTCTGCATTCTTTCCTTCCAAGTCTGGGGTTTCTGCATTCTTTCCTTCCAAGGCTGGGGTTTCTGCATTCTTTCCTTCCAAGGCTGGGGTTTCTGCATTCTTTCCATCCAAGGCTGGGGTTTCTGCATTCTTTCCTTCCAAGGCTGGGGTTTCTGCATTCTTTCCATCCAAGGCTGGGGTTTCTGCATTCTTTCCTTCCACGGCTGGGGTTTCTGCATTCTTTCCTTCCACGGCTGGGGTTTCTGCATTCTTTCCGTCCAAGGCTGGGCTTTCTGCATTCTTTCCTTCCAAGGCTGGGGTTTCTGCATTCTTTCCATCCAAGGCTGGGGTTTCTGCATTCTTTCCTTCCACGGCTGGGGTTTCTGCATTCTTTCCTTCCAAGGCTGGGGTTTCTGCATTCTTTCCATCCAAGGCTGAGCTTTCTGCATTCTTTCCTTCCAAGTCTGGGGTGTCTGCATTCTTTCCTTCCAAGGCTGGGGTTTCTGCATTCTTTCCATCCAAGGCTGGGGTTTCTGCATTCTTTCCATCCAAGGCTGGGGTTTCTGCATTCTTTCCTTCCACGGCTGGGGTTTCATCATTCTTTCCTTCCACGGCTGGGGTTTGTGCATTCTTTCCTTCCAAGGCTGGGGTTTCTGCATTCTTTCCATCCAAGGCTGGGGTTTCTGCATTCTTTCCTTCCACGGCTGGGGTTTCTGCATTCTTTCCTTCCAAGGCTGGGGTTTCTGCATTCTTTCCATCCAAGGCTGGGGTTTCTGCATTCTTTCCTTCCACGGCTGGGGTTTCTGCATTCTTTCCTTCCAAGGCTGGGGTTTCTGCATTCTTTCCTTCCAAGGCTGGGGTTTCTGCATTCTTTCCATCCAAGGCTGGGGTTTCTGCATTCTTTCCTTCCACGGCTGGGGTTTCTGCATTCTTTCCATCCAAGGCTGGGGTTTCTGCATTCTTTACTTCCAAGGCTGGGGTTTCTGCATTCTTTCCTTCCAAGGCTGGGGTTTCTGCATTCTTTCCTTCCAAGGCTGGGGTTTCTGCATTCTTTCCTTCCAAGGCTGGGGTTTCTGCATTCTTTCCATCCAAGGCTGGGGTTTCTGCATTCTTTCCTTCCAAGGCTGGGGTTTCTGCATTCTTTCCATCCAAGGCTGGGGTTTGTGCATTCTTTCCTTCCAAGGCTGGGGTTTCTGCATTCTTTCCATCCAAGGCTGGGGTTTCTGCATTCTTTCCTTCCACGGCTGGGGTTTCTGCATTCTTTCCATCCAAGGCTGGGGTTTCTGCATTCTTTCCTTCCAAGGCTGGGGTTTCTGCATTCTTTCCTTCCAAGGCTGGGGTTTCTGCATTCTTTCCTTCCAAGGCTGGGGTTTCTGCATTCTTTCCTTCCAAGGCTGGGGTTTCTGCATTCTTTCCTTCCAAGGCTGGGGTTTCTGCATTCTTTCCTTCCAAGGCTGGGGTTTCTGCATTCTTTCCGTCCAAGGCTGGGGTTTCTGCATTCTTTCCATCCAAGGCTGGGGTTTCTGCATTCTTTCCTTCCAAGGCTGGGGTTTCTGCATTCTTTCCTTCCAAGGCTGGGGTTTCTGCATTCTTTCCTTCCAAGGCTGGGGTTTCTGCATTCTTTCCATCCAAGGCTGGGGTTCTGCATTCTTTCCTTCCAAGGCTGGGGTTTCTGCATTCTTTCCTTCCAAGGCTGGGGTTTCTGCATTCTTTCCTTCCAAGGCTGGGGTTTCTGCATTCTTTCCATCCAAGGCTGGGGTTTCTGCATTCTTTCCTTCCACGGCTGGGGTTTCTGCATTCTTTCCATCCAAGGCTGGGGTTTCTGCATTCTTTCCTTCCAAGGCTGGGGTTTCTGCATTCTTTCCTTCCAAGGCTGGGGTTTCTGCATTCTTTCCTTCCAAGGCTGGGGTTTCTGCATTCTTTCCATCCAAGGCTGGGGTTTCTGTATTCTTTCCTTCCAAGGCTGGGGTTTCTGCATTCTTTCCTTCCAAGGCTGGGGTTTCTGCATTCTTTCCTTCCAAGGCTGGGGTTTCTGCATTCTTTCCATCCAAGGCTGGGGTTTCTGCATTCTTTCCGTCCAAGGCTGGGGTTTCTGCATTCTTTCCATAAAAGGCTGAGCTTTCTGCATTCTTTCCATCCAAGGCTGGGGTTTCTGCATTCTTTCCTTCCAAGGCTGGGGTTTCTGCATTCTTTCCTTCCAAGGCTGGGGTTTCTACATTCTTTCCATCCAAGGCTGGGGTTTCTGCATTCTTTCCATCCAAGGCTGGGGTTTCTGCATTCTTTCCTTCCAAGGCTGGGGTTTCTGCATTCTTTCCTTCCAAGGCTGGGGTTTCTGCATTCTTTCCTTCCAAGGCTGGGGTTTCTTCCAAGGCTGGGGTTTCTGCATTCTTTCCATCCAAGGCTGGGGTTTCTGCATTCTTTCCTTCCAAGGCTGGGGTTTCTGCATTCTTTCCTTCCAAGGCTGGGGTTTCTGCATTCTTTCCTTCCAAGGCTGGGGTTTCTGCATTCTTTCCTTCCAAGGCTGGAGTTTCTGCATTCTTTCCATCCAAGGCTGGGGTTTCTGCATTCTTTCCTTCCAAGGCTGGGGTTTCTGCATTCTTTCCATCCAAGGCTGGGGTTTCTTGGCTCTTAGCCAGGATCTCTCCTGAGACGTGGACGCATCTGCTCAGTGCTGCATTTCCCGGCTTGAGGAGTCTCTTGATTCTAGGACTGTTATCTTGGACCCCCAGTCTTGGGAGGGTCAAGATGAAGATAATGCAACCGGTGAGGTATTTTCTCTGATCATTGGTATTGATATATATATATATATATATATATAGATATATACATCATTATTTTTGTTTTTGTCTGTGTGCACATTCATTTATTCATTGCTTCTTGTTCATTGGCATTCATTTTTATATGGGCGTTATAATCATCTACCATCTGGTATATGAGTATTCCATATTATTATCTGCTTATGTTTTGTTCCATTATTATTTGGCTTATGAATGTTCCTTTATTCTTATTTGCTTGTGTTCTTCTTCCTTGCATTTTACTTGTGAGTGTTTCATTATTCTCTGACTTGTGAGTGTTTCATTATTAGTATTATTTGTGTGTGTTTTACCATCATTATCTGCTTGTGTTTTATCCATGCATTGTATTATTTTGTGAGTGTTTCATTATTACCTGCTTGTGCATACATATATACATTTGCTTGATGTTTTACCTGTTTCATCTGACATCAGGGACAGTCTTTCTGTTAGAGAGTGTTACATTAATAGAACCCCACGCTTCATTTTTAACCTGTCCTTTGATGTGCCTCATTTCATGAGTGTGGAGCCCCCTTTCCAGGTGTTTTCTCTTGTTTTACCGAGTGCCTGTCCTTGGAAGAGCTGAATTTCTTTTACTTGGGAGTGTAAAACAAGACACCGTCGGACTTGAAGCCTCTGATAGACCAGGAGGTTCTGCGTTTAGAGGCCAACGGGTCAATCCAGTGGCCCTTCTTACACCCCGGGGAATTTCTCAGCAAACTTCTTCCTGGTTAAAAAAAAAAAAGTGGGAGGTGGGTGTCAGACCAAGTCATAAATATCTAGGAATTCAAAAACAGCTGGCTGCTCTACAGACATTTCAAGATGGAAGGAAGACTTCTTCTGAGGAACCAACTAAGGCAAAATGATCTGATATTTGACATTATGAGTAGAGCTAGCCATTTCCTGTCCCCACCACCGTTTGTTGCAGGTGCTATGGAATAAGTACTTCCCTTTAGATTCACTTTAGGCCCAGGTGAAATTTTAATTATGCAATGTAATTTGCATAAATGTAGGAATTTCAAGTTATGCTTGTTGTGCCTGAAATTACACCAGTAAGCTAGTTGCATGATTATACTGACTTTCGCTATAAAAATATAGCTCAGGAGAACAGTAACTACGCAAACAACCAGAATGCAAGTGTCTGTTGTTCGTGGCAATTGTGTCTTTTGCACTTTTGTCTGCAAAATGTGTCATCGCATCAAAAATTGACACAAGGATACATCTTGAGCTAAAATATAGCGCTAAGTGATGGATTTGCATTTCTCATAATTATGTGTAATTCTGAATAATATTTCTTCGAATTTCGCACACCTTGAATTATCTTCTACCTCTTAGTGTTTTTCCAACCTGCGGTTGCATGGTTACAGGACCTCAGAATCAGAGTTAATCACATACCTAGACTGGATCAACTTTATGGCCCAGGACAGATACACTCTTCTGCTCCAGGTACAGTCGGACCTTCGGATGCTGAAGGATCTCATAAACCAGGAGAAGTCAGATCTGATTTTCAGGAATAGAATGGAATATCTGAGGTACCTTAAAGACGTGGGGAAGGTGGTCCTGCAACTACCAAGCAGCAAACTGAGAACCATAAAAAAGCAGCGGGACAAATCGTGGCCTGAGATCATCGACCAGAGTAGGAAAAGGAAAAAGGAAAACTGCCCATTCTTGACGATTTCTGTATATTATGTATTTTCAGTGTTGAATAAATGATAAAGATTTTTCGACCCTTAATGTAGAATTTTAAATGAATTAATAACTTATTGATGATATAGGTAATATGTTACCAAGGAATGCAATTTCGTGAATTCAATACGTATTTCATTATTTTTGTGATTTTAAATGGAACATGTTAACTTTATAAGGCCCTGAGGAAGTGATGTATTTCACTATACATGCGTTGGCCATTGTTTTCATATTTCTGAATAAAGCTGCACATGGAGTAATTAAGGAGTGCCCTCATATTTTTGGAACAAAGTTGTTTTACTGACATCGTGTATGGCAAAATGAATTTATTAAAATGTTTGCACTATGCAGGTCCAGCGTGTGCATTTGCCTGCTTGGAATCCTTTGGGAGAAGTTTTGTGATTGTCCAGTCCTTCTCCCTCACTTCTAGGAACCTCTGAGTCGTAGAACAACATTTTGTCGCTCATGGAGTGCCAACATTTCAGGGAAAGATGGACTTTGCTAGAAATTTACCAAGGGGCAGTCTTATTTATTGAGCAGCCCTGGTTGACAAGTACCCACAAACCTTACCAATCATCCTGGAGGATCTGGTGTGGTTGGTGTCTGAGAGAGACCTTTATCACCTGGGGCTGGGATTGTTTTCGAGCTAAATTTCCTCTTGGAATTTGCTGCGTGGGGGAAGACTTACTGGACGGTTAATCCCATCTCATTTGCTATTTCAGTGGGGTATGTTGTCGTAATAGACAAACCAGTGGGAGGGCACCCTTTGGCCTGCAAGTGGATGAGAGCAATTAGGCTCTCTGTTACTATGAAGCCTTGCTACTCAAAACTTTGTGATGTCAACAGGGTTCTACATTTTTTCTGTGTCTGGCCTGACACTATGTCCTGTTAATAAAGCAATGGTAAGCAAAGCTGGCCATGTTACTGTGCTACATTGAGGGCCCGATTCCGATCTCAGACAGAAGGGCTCCGAATCGGATTTGGTTTTACCTAAACCGATCCGGAGCCCTTGTTTCCGACCGACTCGTTCCCAATTCCGAACGACCAAGTACGATGCCTGGAAACCCTCAGCGCTGATCGAATAGTTTCCGGAAGGCATACGGAGAGATAGAACCCTCCGGAGCCATGTCGTACAGCTCTATGGAGTAGGTTTTCCAAGCGAGCAAGTTGGATGAACGATTCAGACAGCCTTTACGATTCCTTTTGCCCGGATCGAAAAGGCTGCCGGAATCAGTCTTTGGGGGCGCGTAGCAGGCCCCCCTTCACCCGGGACCCTCCGACTCGTGCCCTTGGGGGTACCCATGGGTCCCCCCTTTCAGACCATGCACAGTGTGGCAGGCACCAAGGGGTGCCCGCCACAGGGTGCTCGATGCTCCCCAACCACCCCTTTTGTCAATGGGAGCATGTGTACGTGTTCGGTACACAGGCTCCCATTGAAGTCAATGGGAGTCCAACCGAATCGTATCCGGATACATTCAAATGCATCGTACTTGTTCGGTCGGACTCCCCTGACACGAGTCGTACGGAAATCATTCCGCACACGAGTCGTTCGGTTTGCTTTCCGAACGAAATCATATTCGGGCCCTTAGTGTAAGAGATTTTCTGATGTCAGAGTGTTGGATTTTATTGGATATTCATTGACACCAGATGGAGTAATGTTCACGATCGCCAAGAGGACCACATCCAACACATAGACATTGGTCTACCCAACATTCCTTCAACACTAAGGGCCTGATTCCGATGCGGTTAGGAAGGCCTCCTAACAGCATTTGCTCCGTCCAAATTGTATCGGGAATGTGTCTTTCCGACCAACTCGGATAGGTTTCCGATCGACCGAGTACGATGCGAGTTAGGCGTTAGGAATATCCCAGTTCGAACCCGAAGGCATTTGGAATGACCGAGCCGTACGGAGCAGAATCGTACATCTCTATGGGCTTCCGAATGACCGAGTACGATGCTGGATTTGGACAGCCTTTCCGAATTGTGCCATCCGACACGAATCGGCAGTCGGAATCAGACTTTGGGGGCCCGTAATGGGCCCCATGCACCCGGAAACCTTCCCAATCGGGCCCGTGGGGGTACCCATGGGTCCCCCCTTACCAGCCATGCACAGTGTGGCAGGCACCAGGGGGTGCCCGATTTTCCCCAGCCACCCCTTTCTTCAATGGGAGCCTATGCATTCTGTCGGAACAAAGGCTCCCATTGAAGTCAATGGGAGTCCAACCAAATCGTATCCGGAAGCATCCGGATCCATCGTACTCAGTCAGTTGGACTCTCCCGATACGATTCAGTCGGAAACCATTCCCAAACCCATTCGGTCAGGAAGCTTTCCAAACCGCGTCAGAATCGGGCCCTAAATTGTGTGATTCGATGACTGGAGGAGTATGAAAACATATCACAGGCTTTGAGACCTTAAAAAATGTTGATTTCTTTCAAGGAACTTTTCAAAGCCATTTCCTCTCCCACTCTGGCACGTTGGGTCAGATGGACTATGCAGGAAGCAACCATTGATTTGTCCAGTTTTAGAGCACACTCAACCAGAGGTGAGATGGCTTCTAAGGCATTCACCTAAGGAGCAAGACTAGAGGATTTTTTAAAATCAGCAAACTAGTCTTCAGACTCAGTATTTAAAGAGTTTTACTTTAAACCACTCTCACATTTTGCAGCATTGGTGGTGAGGAAGCTTTGACTGTGCATAATCAGAGTCTTCGGTCCTGATATAGAATGTAAAATTCCCTAGCTAACGAGAAAGAAAGTTTAAATTGTATTAGGGACAGAGCAACAGAGATTATCCCCCATTTTGATGCAGAAGTACAATATACCTGCCTGTGTGGTCAGTGGTTTTGTATGACATTTTAATTTGTTCTTGATATGTGTCACACTGGAATAGTTTATAGATATACTGACTACAACGATTGGACTAACTGCAGAATGTGATGTCCTGGGAGGGGGTGTAGAAGACATCGAACATATTTTGCTGGATTTTCAGTTTTGGAGGAAAATAAGCTTGACAGCAGTTTGAGGTGGGGCCACATCAGAGATAACACTGACTTCACTTTCACAAGACTAAATCGGGCTGTGTATAACCCGCAAAGCCACATCTGCAGTGCTTTGCTGGGGTGGGACTCGGTCCCCCAGCTTGCACCTATGCTCCTGCAAGTGGGAGGGGCCTCACTCCCCTATAAACAGATGCCGGTCTCCCGCAGCGCGGGACACGAGCGGGCGTGCCCAGGCAAAGCCCGGGCCAAGGGTGGGCCCGGTTGCGCCTGTCACCGTCTGGGGTCGGCTGGTCTGGGCCCAGTCTCTTGGTTTTTCCATCTCTGCATCCCTGCTACTGGACTTGGTCCGATCATCTGCGAAGAAGTGCTCCAAGACTCGGCAAAGTTTCTAAAAGGTAAATCTGTTGTGACCCCAAGATGGGAAAGAGAAAGGAGAGTCGCTTAGACCCAATAAGGGAAAAGGGTGAGGCTCAATCCAATTCAATTAAAAACGATTTGACTTCTGTTATGGGTGCCATTGAAAGCGAGATCGATACGGTTGAGGCAAGGATGGACTCAGCAATAAAAAAGCCTGGTTCTACTATTTCCAAAACTACTCTGGTCGATCATACTGAATCTACACAGAAAGGCTCTGTTAGTCAGACCACCTCCAAGTCTTTAAAGAGCGCGGAATCACTATCTCTCGGAGAGATCCCTGAGCGCACTACTCGCCTAATCGTTATCTGCACTTGAATTCATATCTCGGCTGGACAGTCCTCCATGCAAGAAAAGTAGACAAGACCTGAATAAAGGTGAACCACAAAAGCTCACCCACCCTAAACCTAATTCCCAATATCTGCCCTTACAAGAAACAAATAAAAAGAAGAATCCAGGAAAAAAACACACAAGAAGTACACCCAAGGGAGACCTTGATATAAAGAGCCTGGCATGAATTATTCAGTCAGTTTTGATCAACTGGGTGAACAGCTAAATTCTATAGTCAAATTATGTTCTGGGACAGTTGAAAAATTAACCCTCCTAGAGGAAAAGATTGAGAAAGTAATATTGGCTCAAGAAAGGCTTATAAGTAGAGTAGCTGCCCTGGAAGAGCAGGGGAACTCTCAAGGAACTCGAAGGGCAGACATTGGGCGTTTGAATAAAGAACATGTCACCCGTCAAAGAGAAGGATTTAGGTATATGCAAGTCAAGAGTTCTGAAACCCCATTGCCATCTGTGCAGCCCTCAGTTAAACAAGTGTACGAGAATCTCGGGACACTGATCATAGGGTCCTCACGTATTAGATCATGTCATCCAACCTGACTCAAAGGATATACGACCCTATATTCTACCGGCGTGTACACCCTATATAATAGTATTGGAGAACGTTCCCTCGCTCCGGCAGGCACAGTATGAATCTCATGCATCTTTAGTGAATAAAGTATCGTACTGGTTGAAGAGAAACTATAACTGGCCAATTGATCTTTCCAGGGAAATTATTTCCACAAGAAGAGTTAACTGGGTGGGTCTAGCCCCAAAGTTATCAACTGGGGATTGTATAATTGTAAACTTCAGGAATCCGAACCTGGTTAAAACTCTTTTACATCGTCTCCCCCCAAAAAATTCTTTCACTGAGGGCATTAGAGCACAACCCCTGGGATATTTCCATCAGCCGAGAGTCTCTGCATCGATTGAACATTCAAACAGATATGAGGTTCTGTCTACCCTGGAACTGCAAGATTGACAGCCACTGGTATCGGAGGGCATAATTACAATACAACACTGTGCAATACCGTCTTTGCCACTCCACTCTGTGTCTATTCTGGGAATCACCCGGGAGGAGGGCTTTAGTGTGATCTCATGGAACATTGCGGGTCTTCACTCCAAGATCGACAACCCGGACTGGAAAACGCTGGTAGAGCAACACACAATCATCTGTTGCCAAGAGACCTGGCTAATAGACTCATCTTATATAGATGGATACGCCTCTTATTGTGTCCCAGCAACTCCGTCACGATCAGGCCGAGCTAAAGGAGGCCTGGCTACTTTTATATCAGTGACTTTGACAGACTTTACGATTAGAGAACTTTGTAGATCCCCGTATTTTCTGTTGCTTCTAATCACTCTGCGAAACATTTGATTTGCTTTTAATTAACTATTACTATAATGTTTTTGTTCAAACCGTGACCAAGATTATAGATGACCTGGAGGATGCAATATCTCAAGCCCAATTCGATCACTCAAACGATCTCCAAAGAATCTGTGCCGGGGATTTTAATATAGGACTTTGTGACCCTAGAGTTCACGCATCATGTGGTATCTGTGATGAGTTCACGCATCGTGTGGTATCTGTGATGAGTTCACGCATCATGTGGTATCTGTGATGAGTTCAGGCATCGTGTGGTATCTGTGATGAGTTCACGCATCGTGTGATATCTGTGATGAGTTCACGCATCGTGTGGTATCTGTGATGAGTTCAGGCATCGTGTGGTGTCTGTGATGAGTTCAGGCATCGTGTGGTACCTGTGATGAGTTCACGCATCATGTGGTATCTGTGATGAGTTCACGCATCATGTGGTACCTGTGATGAGTTCACGCATCATGTGGTATCCGTGATGAGTTCACGCATCATGTGGTACCTGTGATGAGTTCACGCATCGTGTGGTACCTGTGATGAGTTCACGCATCGTGTGGTACCTGTGATGAGTTCAGGCATCGTGTGGTATCTGTGATGAGTTCACGCATCATGTGGTATCTGTGATGAGTTCACGCATCATGTGGTACCTGTGATGAGTTCACGCATCATGTGGTATCCGTGATGAGTTCACGCATCATGTGGTACCTGTGATGAGTTCACGCATCGTGTGGTACCTGTGATGAGTTCACGCATCGTGTGGTACCTGTGATGAGTTCAGGCATCGTGTGGTATCTGTGATGAGTTCACGCATCATGTGGTATCTGTGATGAGTTCACGCATCATGTGGTACCTGTGATGAGTTCACGCATCATGTGGTATCCGTGATGAGTTCACGCATCATGTGGTACCTGTGATGAGTTCACGCATCGTGTGGTACCTGTGATGAGTTCACGCATCGTGTGGTACCTGTGATGAGTTCAGGCATCGTGTGGTATCTGTGATGAGTTCACGCATCATGTGGTATCTGTGATGAGTTCACGCATCATGTGGTATCTGTGATGAGTTCACGCATCATGTGGTATCTGTGATGAGTTCAGGCATCATGTGGTATCTGTGATGAGTTCAGGCAACGTGTGGTATCTGTGATGAGTTCACGCATCATGTGGTATCTGATGAGTTCACGCATCATGTGGTATCTGTGATGAGTTCAGGCATCGTGTGGTATCTGTGATGAGTTCAGGCATCATGTGGTATCTGTGATGAGTTCAGGCATCGTGTGGTATCTGTGATGAGTTCACGCATCATGTGGTATCTGATGAGTTCACGCATCATGTGGTATCTGTGATGAGTTCAGGCATCGTGTGGTATCTGTGATGAGTTCCCGCATCGTGTGGTATCTGTGATGAGTTCAGGCATCATGTGGTATCTGATGAGTTCAGGCATCATGTGGTATCTGTGATGAGTTCAGGCATCATGTGGTATCTGATGAGTTCAGGCATCATGTGGTATCTGTGCTGAGTTCAGGCATCGTGTGGTATCTGTGATGAGTTCACGCATCATGTGGTATCTGTGATGAGTTCAGGCATCATGTGGTATCTGTGATGAGTTCACGCATCATGTGGTAATTCACGCATCATGTGGTATCTGTGATGAGTTCAGGCATCATGTGGTATCTGATGAGTTCACGCATCATGTGGTATCTGTGATGAGTTCAGGCATCATGTGGTATCTGTGATGAGTTCACGCATCGTGTGGTATCTGTGATGAGTTCAGGCATCGTGTGGTATCTGTGATGAGTTCACGCATCATGTGGTATCTGTGATGAGTTCACGCATCGTGTGGTATCTGTGATGAGTTCAGGCATCGTGTGGTATCTGTGATGAGTTCAGGCATCATGTGGTATCTGTGATGAGTTCAGGCATCGTGTGGTATCTGTGATGAGTTCACGCATCGTGTGGTACCTGTGATGAGTTCACGCATCGTGTGGTATCTGTGATGAGTTCACGCATCATGTGGTATCTGTGATGAGTTCCCGCATCGTGTGGTATCTGTGATGAGTTCCAGCATCATGTGGTATCTGTGATGAGTTCCCGCATCGTGTGGTATCTGTGATGAGTTCTGGCATCGTGTGGTATCTGTGATGAGTTCCCGCATCGTGTGGTACCTGTGATGAGTTCAGGCATCGTGTGGTATCTGTGATGAGTTCACGCATCGTGTGGTACCTGTGATGAGTTCACGCATCGTGTGGTATCTGTGATGAGTTCACGCATCGTGTGGTATCTGTGATGAGTTCACGCATCATGTGGTATCTGTGATGAGTTCAGGCATCATGTGGTATCTGTGATGAGTTCAGGCATCGTGTGGTACCTGTGATGAGTTCACGCATCGTGTGGTATCTGTGATGAGTTCACGCATCGTGTGGTACCTGTGATGAGTTCACGCATCGTGTGGTACCTGTGATTAGTTCAGGCATCGTGTGGTACCTGTGATGAGTTCAGGCATCGTGTGGTACCTGTGATGAGTTCAGGCATCGTGTGGTACCTGTGATGAGTTCAGGCATCGTGTGGTACCTGTGATGAGTTCAGGCATCGTGTGGTACCTGTGATGAGTTCACGCATCGTGTGGTATCTGTGATGAGTTCAGGCATCATGTGGTATCTGTGATGAGTTCAGGCATCATGTGGTATCTGTGATGAGTTCAGGCATCATGTGGTATCTGTGATGAGTTCCCGCATCGTGTGGTATCTGTGATGAGTTCACGCATCATGTGGTATCTGTGATGAGTTCAGGCATCGTGTGGTATCTGTGATGAGTTCACGCATCATGTGGTACCTGTGATGAGTTCAGGCATCGTGTGGTACCTGTGATGAGTTCAGGCATTGTGTGGTACCTGTGATGAGTTCAGGCATCATGTGGTATCTGTGATGAGTTCAGGCATCATGTGGTATCTGTGATGACTTCAGGCATCGTGTGGTATCTGTGATGACTTCAGGCATCGTGTGGTATCTGTGATGAGTTCAGGCATCGTGTGGTACCTGTGATGAGTTCAGGCATCGTGTGGTATCTGTGATGAGTTCAGGCATCATGTGGTATCTGTGATGAGTTCACGCATCATGTGGTATCTGTGATGACTTCAGGCATCGTGTGGTATCTGTGATGAGTTCAGGCATCGTGTGGTACCTGTGATGAGTTCAGGCATCGTGTGGTATCTGTGATGAGTTCAGGCATCATGTGGTATCTGTGATGAGTTCAGGCATCATGTAGTATCTGTGATGAGTTCAGGCATCATGTGGTATCTGATGAGTTCACGCATCATGTGGTACCTGTGATGAGTTCAGGCATCGTGTGGTATCTGTGATGAGTTCAGGCATCATGTGGTATCTGTGATGAGTTCACGCATCGTGTGGTACCTGTGATGAGTTCACGCATCGTGTGGTATCTGTGATGAGTTCACGCATCGTGTGGTATCTGTGATGAGTTCACGCATCATGTGGTATCTGTGATGAGTTCACGCATCATGTGGTATCTGTGATGAGTTCAGGCATCATGTGGTATCTGTGATGACTTCAGGCATCGTGTGGTACCTGTGATGAGTTCAGGCATCGTGTGGTACCTGTGATGAGTTCAGGCATCGTGTGGTATCTGTGATGAGTTCAGGCATCATGTGGTATCTGTGATGAGTTCAGGCATCATGTGGTATCTGTGATGAGTTCAGGCATCATGTGGTATCTGTGATGAGTTCAGGCATCGTGTGGTACCTGTGATGAGTTCAGGCATCGTGTGGTATCTGTGATGAGTTCACGCATCATGTGGTATCTGTGATGAGTTCAGGCATCATGTAGTATCTGTGATGAGTTCAGGCATCATGTGGTATCTGATGAGTTCACGCATCATGTGGTACCTGTGATGAGTTCAGGCATCGTGTGGTATCTGTGATGAGTTCAGGCATCATGTGGTATCTGTGATGAGTTCACGCATCGTGTGGTACCTGTGATGAGTTCACGCATCGTGTGGTATCTGTGATGAGTTCAGGCATCATGTGGTATCTGATGAGTTCACGCATCATGTGGTATCTGTGATGAGTTCACGCATCATGTGGTATCTGTGATGAGTTCACGCATCGTGTGGTATCTGTGATGAGTTCAGGCATCATGTGGTATCTGATGAGTTCACGCATCATGTGGTATCTGTGATGAGTTCAGGCATCATGTGGTATCTGTGATGAGTTCACGCATCATGTGGTATCTGTGATGAGTTCACGCATCATGTGGTATCTGTGATGAGTTCACGCATCATGTGGTATCTGTGATGACTTCAGGCATCGTGTGGTATCTGTGATGAGTTCAGGCATCATGTGGTATCTGTGATGAGTTCAGGCATCATGTGGTATCTGTGATGAGTTCAGGCATCATGTGGTATCTGATGAGTTCACGCATCATGTGGTATCTGTGATGAGTTCAGGCATCATGTGGTATCTGTGATGAGTTCAGGCATCGTGTGGTATCTGTGATGAGTTCAGGCATCATGTAGTATCTGTGATGAGTTCAGGCATCATGTGGTATCTGATGAGTTCACGCATCATGTGGTACCTGTGATGAGTTCACGCATCATGTGGTATCTGATGAGTTCACGCATCATGTGGTATCTGTGATGAGTTCACGCATCATGTGGTATCTGTGATGAGTTCACGCATCATGTGGTATCTGTGATGAGTTCACGCATCATGTGGTATCTGTGATGAGTTCACGCATCATGTGGTACCTGTGATGAGAGGGAACAGCCCCTGATGCATTTTAAACATACGCCATATGGGGACTCACTGAATAGAGTTGTTTTTGTTAAGAATCTGATATTTACTCAAGACCTGGGCACGACCATCTTACCCCAGATCCCAACATATATGGGTGCTACATCTAACTCAATTATCGACTATATTTTAATCAGTGAAGAGCTATCACAGTTTCTTAACGGTTGTGTGGTAATGACTAGCCTTATAAGCAACCACAATCCCATTATATTAACTCTAAATTTAGCCCTGAATAATAAGATGGACAAGAAATTACAACACAGGGCTGTATATAATAAAAATAAGGAGTGAATATTAAACGGGAGAAAATTGACAAGGCGGCCTTCCTGAGAGATTTTATGGCAAATAATTAGGCACAAATTGAGATAGTTCCCTCAGATTCTGCTACACAGAGGACGTCATAATGGCTTTTACGACCCTTAATGGCTTTATGGCAGATAAATTAACTAAATGTGGCAGCAGAACATCTGATACCCCAAGATGGTTTAATAGTTCCTGTTCAGAAGCTCATAGGACACTAAGTGCGCTTTGAAAAAGATCCCGAGGAACATGGATGAAGTAACAAAAGCTAGGAAAGGCTATAAAAAGGTAATTAGGAAAATAAAATTACATCTGAAGAACAGGGCCTGGGAAGATTTAAAAACTGCCTCTATACTAAAAGACTCAAGTGCTTTCTGGTAGGTTGTAAATTCTACTTCCATGCTTGGTGATGAAATGCCAAACAAGATACCACAGTATTAGCTAAAGACTGGGTAGAACACTTTTTCGAAAATATTTTCGCGTAACCATCAGTTAGTAAATTTGGTTTCAGACCCAAAAACTCCCTTTGATATAAGAGCAGCCAGGGCCCTGAGTAACTCAGTTGAGGTAAGTGATGTAAACCTAGCAATAGAGAATAGCCGTCCAGATAAAGTCCCGGGACCGGATAGAATTCCAGTTGATCTGTATAAATAGCTACCAGATTTTTAGGCTTCGTTAATAACCAACGTTTTAAAAGCTACCATAGTGGGACCCTTAGTTAAGCAGGAGGCTATTATAGTTCCGATTTTTCAAAAGGGGGATAAAAGTCAACCCCATTGTTACTGCCCAATTTCCCTGCTGGATGGCTCAGTTAAAATCTTGGGCAGGGTTATTCTGGCTAAATTAGAACTATGGGCGCTTGAGTCCCAAGCGCTCTCGATCTATCAGTTTGGATTTCGGCCAGAACTCGGAACCATGGAGCAGACACTAAATCTGGCACTAATTGTTCAAAAATATACAAAGGCACAAAAGGGTTGTGTATACTTAGCCTTTATGGACTTAGCATGTGCCTTCGATACAGTGGACCGTTCTAAATTATGGTCCATAATGGCACAGTTAGGGATCGATGGAGCAATTATTACCCTGCTTAGTAGGCTCCACGAATATACATCAGCCTCAGTACGGTATAATTGTAAGGGCAATCTAACAGAAGAATTCCCCTCTGATATGGGGGTCAGGCAGGGGTGTGTTCTGGCCCCATTTCTTTTCTTATTATATATTAATGGGCTAGGAGAACAATTATGTAAGGTGGGGCAGGACACCCCAAGAACTAACTCTTGCCGAATCCCTGTACTACTATATGCAGACGACGCTGTCCTGATGCCAGGACAGCTAACGGCTTACAGATATTGCTTGATTCCTTTAATGCTTTTATGAATGATTTGGGTCTAAATGTTAATCGCTCTAAGTCATTCCTAATAAAATGTGGACCAAAAAAATCTAAAACGAGGAAATGTTTTCTCGGGGATGAAGAAATTAAGAAAGTCCCTCATTTCACCTATCTGGGGGTACCATTTGATGTGGATTTTAATTGGAAATGCCTATTAAATGTCAGAGCCATGCAATTTCAAAACTCGATGGACGCCATCTTTAGGTTTGCCAAGAGACTAAGCCATAAGCCAATCAAAGAAATTCTATGTGTCTATAAGAGTAAAAGTCTCTCAGTAGAAACTTTTGGGGCTGGTGTCTGGGGAAACGTAAATTGCAACTCACTCCAAAACAAGTTCATAAGGAGACTTCTTGCAGTGCCCCAGAAGTCCTCTGCCTCTTTCTGTCATGAGGAAGTTGGCCTGAGTTTTTTTTAAAAGATTACATTACACTGCAGCCATTGTTGCTCTGGGCAAGAATTTGGAAGAATCCAGAGGCTGATTTATGTAGAACAATATAAGCAGACTGTATGAAATTGGACAACAGCTTAGACATACCCTGGTTAAGGTGCATTAAAACGAGTTTTGCTAAGATGGGGGTTTCAGAATATTATAATGTAAAGAAGGAGGCCCCCTGCTAACGTGATAGAAGTTCCTTAAGGCAGGGCTCAGTAATTCAATGTAAAGACTTAAGGCAACAAGAAATAATGTAATCACATTGTAATAAACAGAGAGAAAGAACCAACAATTACTGTTATTATCAATCAACTACAAAATTTATTTTTTAATACTAGCAAGAATAATAAAATGACCCATTTCTACTGTCCCAATCATGTCAGCAATCATACTTCACTCAAAATGTGGACTCAATTTAAAAACAGTTTGATGACGTTGATGACAACAAATTTGATAACCGATTTATACAATCATAACAGGATAATGTGGCACAGATTCAATTGACGGTTGTGTTCTACGCGCGTTTCGGCACTAGAGAGTGCCTTCGTCAGGAAAGGCCACAATAAAATCAGCGATGCAATCTGTTGAAGAAACATTGAATGTAAATGGTTCTTTCTCAATATCATTAACAGAGCCACTATATAGCATGCAATGATGACAGCAGTTTGTTTGCACTGACTTAAATAAACAGGCAATCAAGTGATAAATGACACAAGCTAAATATAAAGTTAATGAAGATGTATATACAATATCATGAAAGGTAGAATACACCTGTGCTACATTGGAAAATTGTGAAAGAAAAAGAATAATGAAAAATGAATGAAAGAAACCGTAACCAGAGGTGTTTAGATTGAAACCTCATTGTGACAGTTGACCATCTGTGACCATGATAGTGAAGCTAAATTAGGCAAGGATTTACCCTCTGCTTCTTATGGAGAAATGAGCAAGCTACATCTAATGATGGTGCAGCTCGATCTCTTCCTAAAGTTGTAATAACGAGCTATGAAAAAAGTTGTAACATATATTATTATCTCCAGTAAAAAAAAAAAAAAGACCCTCATATCTTTGTATTTTCGATAATATATGTTAACGATGGTATATACCTAAATAGACTGTCCTCCTATTATGTTGATATGTTCAATGATTAGACGGAGAGCAGTGTGAGATTGATGCTCAGTGCTCAACGAAATGCATCCAAGATGAGATACTGCAGGGCGAAAAGATGATTCAACTTACTTAACTTAGAAAGCATTACGTAATTATTAAATGCTTTAACCACAATTTTCCTATTGTAATTATGGAAATGGTCAGATTGAAAGATGTTTGTCTTTAAAGTAGGTGAAATGGTCTATGGGGCACAATAGTGGCTTCTCCAGTTATGCCTACCCTAATAATCTAATGATTGAAATAGAGTGAGATAACCTCCAGATTATATATTATTTTGTTTTTTATATACAGTTGCCATATAGGCATCTCATACAGGGATCATATTGCCCACTGTTCTCTATGTGAAATAGATTGTTCCTACCTATTTACAAATTACCTGCTACATTATGTAATTGCTAAAACCATTATGTGACTGGCAGATGTAAAAATATATATCACATACTTACAGCACATTGGAGAGACTGGTGTACAGTGTCAATGATACTGAAAAATAGAAAGGGAAACAAAACATTTATGTTTCCATAACTAGTAACCTGGTATCTATATGTGAAGATGTGTTCTCATAAGAGATACTCTAAACATATAATTATGGTGATTAACAGCAAGTTAAGAAAGACCCGCGATACAGAAAGGGCTATTAACTTATCAGTTTAAGGTGAAGCAACGAGAGACACAGGACCGTCAAGTTTTAGTTCTGAGAAGACTGGAGAACTAGATTACGGGACGTCTCGATATACATGTGTGCTCTTTTAAAATGATAATAATGGCCAAGAGACAAATGTCATGCTCCTAATGAATCAGGTGAACTGAGTGAAATGGCATCTATGCATCTAAATGGTTTCAATGTGAAGAGACTAATCTGCATAAAATCTCGTAATATGTGCAACCCTATCACCTCATACTTAATACAAAATCATTATTGCTATGTTGTGACGATCTACTTACTTGTTTTTTTTTTTTTTGAGTTTAGAATGCTTTATTGAGATGAAATACGAAGTAGAACATCAGTATATATTGTACAAGCAGAGGCCAAAAAGTAACATTACTAGAAAAAGGAATAACAAAATTGGGACTACAATAGGAAATATGCAATTAAAACTAATTTAAACCTTCTGAAACTATACTTAGACAAGTGCGATTTAGTATTTGAGAAGGAGGGGAGAGGGAAAGAAAGAAGGAAGAAAAGAAAGGAGGGGGAGAAAGGAGAGATAAGGGGGAATGATAAGTGGCAGCAAGATAAAAATGTAGAGATAGCGATAAGAAAGAAAAAGAAAGTATTAGCAAAAGAAAAAAAAATATATCAAAAACGGTCATGGCAAAATACATACAAGATAAATCACACGGGTAACCTGAAAAGAAATGTGGTAAGTGGTAACCAAAGCAAGTCCTTTTGATCAGTAGGTATGTGGAGGTGGCATATGCACGATCTAGTCTGTATTGATGACATAACAGGTTCCACCAAGCTTGATACGAGATTTTGGTAGTGTCCTTCCAATTGGAGGTGATAATCTGAAAAGTAATAGCTATAAACATATCGATAAATTTACCCACACTTCCCTGTGCATTCCATATGGAAGAGGAACTGCCCAGAAAAACGTGTACAATATCAAAGGGAACACTAATAGATAAAATGTCATACAACTTCTTCCAAATAAGTAACCAAAAATTCTTGACCAAACGGCAGAGAAAAAACATATGGAGTAAGTCACTATTACCATGGGAGCAAGACCAGCATTGCGAATCATCCATTAATCTGAACTTTTGGAGATCTGTGGGGGTAAGGAATAGCCTATTATAAAAATAGTAAAGGGTCTGCGTAGTGCTCGCAGATCGTGAAGAGGTATGAATTTTTGTCCAAATGGAGCCCCAGATTTGAAGCGAGAATTCATGTGCCAGATCTTGTTCCCAAAGGAGTTCAATACTGGATTTGGTTCTAGGAACAGAGGGATGAGATAATATCTTATATATATGAGAGGCTTTGAGCTGAGTTGAAAAATCTAGTGAGAGGGTGGATGTCTGATTGTAAGAAGCTAAGGAAGAGTTTTGGGATTGGAAGTGAATGATAGATGATCTAAGGTGAGGATACTGGGGAGCATGTAAAGGAGATATATCATATTTATCTTGGATCTCCGTAAAATCCATAAGAGACCCATTGATCAACAAGTGATCCAATACGATAATGCCTTTATCAATCCATTCTTTCCAAAAGAGAGCTCTGTTTTTAATCTTTAAGTGTTTGTTATACCAGACAGGGGTAAGCATAAAGTTATCGGAGTGAGAGGAGTGAGCTTTAAACAAAGAAGTAGCAACTGCCGCTGAGTGTGAGAAAATGGGCGATGAGAAAAGTCTAAGGGGCTGGGATAGTCGGGTGGCCACAGCAAGGGAGAATGGTGCTTATTGGGATTGTTCCAAAGAACTCCAGGCCGTTAAAGGTGTATTTGAGGAGTTAGATAAAAAAGTCCAAACTTGTTTCAGGGTAAATGCAGAATGATAGCGCCTAATGTTAGGAAAATTAACCCCTCCAAGGTCCCTGGGTTGCTGAAGTCGGGTGAGTGAGATCCTAGTTTTACGGTTATTCCATAAACATTTGGTCAGGGAGCGATTAATGGTATTAAAAAAGGAAAGTGGGAGAGTGACTGGAAGCATAGAAAGAGAAAAATTGATGATCGGGAGTAGCATCATTTTAATTGTAGCAAGTCTGCCCCACCAGGACAAGATTAGTGGAGACCAACTATCTATGAGAGCAGAGAGTTTTTTAAGTATGTCAGTAAGATTAATTTTAATAGTTTCTTTTATACTATTGGTGAAAAAGGATGCCTAAGCATTTAATGCTCTTGGGGTTCCACTTAAACCCTGTATCTTGAAACATATGAGAAAAGCAATGTTTGTTCAGTGGCATCACCTCAGACTTGTCAAGATCAAGTTTATAACCAGAGACTAGAGAATATTCCTTTAGCAAGGAGAAAAATGTAGGCAAAGAGGTATTGGGGTTAGAGAGGTACAATAAAATGTCATCCGCATAAGCAGTAAACTTAATATCTGTGTGTTTAAATTGAAAACCTGTGTAGTGTGAGGAGCGATGAATGTTTTCAAAAAAAGGTTCTAGGGCGAGAATAAATAAAAGAGGGGATAAGGGGCATCCTTGTCTAGTTCCTCTGTGAAGTGGAAAGTATTTGGATTGACAACCGTTAACCCAAATGGAAGTAGAGGGTGCGGAATATAGGAGCTGGATGTATCTGAGAATGGGAGGGCTGAACCCGTGCCATTTCAAAGCTCCAAAGATGAAATCCCAATTTACCCTGTCGAATGCTTTTTCAGCATCCAACGCAATTGCAGCAATCGGTGAGTTCATCTTGGAGGCTAAATGAATGATATTGAGAAGAGTCCGAGAATTATCTGTAATGGACCGACCTTTAACAAACCCTGATTGATATATATTAATTAGGTCCGGGATTATCAAATTAATATGAAGGGCTAATAGTTTGGCAAAAATCTTACAGTCAGTATTAATTAAGGAGATGGGTCTTTAATTTTTACACAAAGAGGGATCTTTATCTTTTTTAGGGATCAGACACAGCATCGCTTGAGTAAAGGAACCCTGTGACGCACCCGAGGCTAAGAAATGATTTATGAGGGTTAACAACTGAGTGACTAGGAATTGTTTGAAATAAAGATAAAAACGTACAGTAAAACCATCTGGACCGGGTGTTTTGTCCTTGGGAAGGTGAATAATAGCATTAATGATTTCTTGTTCTAATATAGGGCTATCCAGAGATGTGAGGTCCACGTGATTATCAGAGGATTTGGGAATGGTTTGAAAGAAAGAATCAATTTGATCAGTAGTAGGAATTAACTCAGGAGTTTAGAGAGAGGTATAGTATTCGGTAAAACATTCGAGGATTTTAGTATCTGTAATATGTCGAACTCCTTTGCTATCTGTAATGGCAACAATCTTGGATTTTTGTTTTTTAATTTTGAGGTAATTGGCTAGGGATTGGCCAGCTTTGTTCCGGCCACCGTACATTTTTGCATTGAATTTAAGAAGATTGTTGCAGGCATTATCCCAGGATTGTTTGTTATATTGCATTTTAGCCTTAATAAGATTAGACAAAATATCCGGACAGTTCGTGGTAAAGTAAGCATGCTCTAGGGCTTTAATTTGTTTTAAAATTAGTGTAGCCGCCGTAAGTGCCTTCTTTTTTCCGGGAGACAAAATCTATTATAAATCCTCTAGCCGTAGCTTTAAAAGCATCCCAGATAAGGTGGATTTGTGAGACAGAGGAAAGATTATTATTAAAAAACTCCTGTACTTACTTGTTTGATAATGGAACGCCACCGGATGCGGGATTCCTGCTCACGCCGTGAATTCAGTGTGAGGACTAACCGGGTATGCACACACTTCCGGGTTATAACGTGCTTCAGCCGATCACATGATGTGATTCGCCCAACCACGCAGTGTTACGAAGAAACTTTATTGAACCGCGACTTGTGCGCACTCATGTGTTGTTTACTGATAATAAAGTTTAACACTTAGCAATGGCAGTTGGTCCGCGATCCATGTGTTTAGATTTGGCCTGTTAAAGCCGGCATATAGTCATTAATTCCGACCATTTGTGAAATAAAACTAGTACTGGCGAGATATGTTCAACATTAAACAAGATTTCACAGGGCATACAACTATGTATGCTGATACTACTGTTAGGGGCCCGATAAGTACATGTGACCAGCAATCCATATATAGGAGTGTGACCTCATAATGGCGGCATATGGTCGAAAATGACAGACTAATTTTAAGGCAAGCTGAAAACTGGCCATGTTGGCCTGCCACTAAATGAATTTCACAATTGTTTGAAGACCTAAGTATTGAATATAGCCGGATGGCAGTGGCATAAAATGTAGAATTGAAAAATGATATTAATGAACTAAAAATTGACAAAATAGACCTATATCTAAATTATGTTTGCATAATATACAAGATATCATGCATTGATCTTATATAGATACAGAGAGCAAAATTCAAAAATAATAACAAATCTGTCAAGACAGAGAGAAACTATACTGTTCCTTCACTAACGTTAGATTCATAATGAAAAAATGGAAACAACAGTGTTAAGACCGAGAATCCAAAGAGCTGATAGGGCACAGTAAGTGGTACAGGTATAAGCTTAACTGGCATTATAGCGTATTGCTTGTTCCCACGGAAATTCTTGATTTAAACCATGCGAGAATGTGTCCAGGGTAAAAATCCAGAACACTTCTCTGCTTTTCCTTATTGTGTCTGAGTCTGTGCTTGTCTTAACATCATTTCACCTATCTGGGGGTACCATTTGATGTGGATTTTAATTTGAAATGCCTATTAAATGTCAGAGCCATGCAATTTCAAAACTCGATTGACGCCATCTTTAGGTTTGCCAAGAGACTAAGCCATAAGCCAATCAAAGAAATTCTATGTGTCTATAAGAGTAAAAGTCTCTCAGTAGAAACTTTTGGGGCTGGTGTCTGGGGATACGTAATTTGCAACTCACTCCAAAACAAGTTCATAAGGAGACTTCTTGCAGTGCCCCAGAAGTCCTCTGCCTCTTTCTGTCATGAGGAAGTTGGCCTGATTTTTGTTTAAAAAGATTACACTGCAACCATTGTTGCTCTGGGCAAGAATTTGGAAGAATCCAGAGGCTGATTTTTGTAGAACAATATAGGCAGACTGTATGAAATTGGACAACAGCTTAGACATACCCTGGTTAAGGTGCATTAAAATGAGTTTTGCTAAGATGGGGGTTTCAGAATATTATACAAGTCCTGATACCTTGAGAAATGTGTCATCTGCTACAATCAAATCACTTTTCTATCAAAGCCTTGAGCGGCCAAGTGCACCGTGTAATACCACCGGACATTTGGTGCCTTCTTCCCAGCCACAAATACAACTTGCCCTCTATCTCCAAATAGACCTGAATGAAAGGCAAAAATGTTTGCTTACCAGGCTCCGCCTAAAAACTATACATCATCGTGATCAACTTTATTTCGTATCTCACGGATGTATAAAAGTACATCAATAAAAAACATTTCATTACAGATGATAGCATAGAATAAAAACTGTGCAAATTACAGTCAAGAATCGAATAGCAGCAATCATAAATTAGAACAAGTGCAATCAGTCAAAACGATAAATCTTAGGATACAATAGATAGATTGTCAAAAACCTTACGAGTTCTCACGGCGGCCAGTAAAAAGGAGGCAAGTGCATAACAGACCAGTGGGGTTTCTAACTGATAAAATAAGGAAAGGGCTAAAACTGGATTACGCAAGGAAAATTTCTTTAAAAGTGGAATAATAAAAATCTTTCT
Source organism: Calotriton arnoldi (assembly GCA_963921515.1). Classification (NCBI taxonomy): domain Eukaryota; kingdom Metazoa; phylum Chordata; class Amphibia; order Caudata; family Salamandridae; genus Calotriton; species Calotriton arnoldi. The sequence continues at coordinate 920,200 of CAWUFW010007419.1, read as the reverse complement.
CTCTACTTTATACAAAGGGCAAAAGAGCAGTATATGTGAGGTTGATTATGTCACCCTATTGTTACACGGGCGAGGCAGTAAAAGGCTTATAGAACATAAATTATGTGGATGACCCAACATTAGTGGGATAAAATTCAGTCGAAACCTGGTGAGGATAAAACGATGCTGGTTAGTCTCGACAAACCCAAGGTATAGATGAGAATGGTTTGGCATCTGCAGTATGCTCTCATAAAACTTTACAGACTGTTTTTCTCTTTGGCTATCCCACCTATCATGCGTAACTTTCATTAAGTAAATGGCCTTCAATCTAGATTCAGGAAAGTGTACACAAAGGGTCGGAGTATCATACAAAAAGGCAAGACCCAAAAAGATAGCCACAGGATTTAGTGGGCGTGAGCCAGATTCATAACATCTTTCAAAATTTTCTGGCTCAGACCCACGGTATCCCTATTCCACACTGATAACCAAAGAGAAAGTGGGGCTAATTTAATAGCATCGGTGATAAATGGCATACCGACTTCAGTATGAGCCACAAGGTTATTACATGATTGTGGGACTGACAGCAATCTTTTAATAAATTTGTCTTATAAGACTTAAAGTGTTGTCACGTCTGTTATCCCCCAGATTGCTGCCCCATATGTCACCATTGGTAATGTTTTAGCCAAATACATTTTTACCATTTCTAAAATTGGCTTGCAGCCCAGTTTTTTAAGAAAATCGAAAAATCGCAGTGATACTTTGGAGCATTAAATTTGCACAGTTTTGCATCATCTCTTTCCAGTTTTGTTTAGCATCAAAAACAATACCTAGATAATTAAAATGTTGTACTTGCTCAATTTTGCCCCCCTCTAGATGGTATCTCATCATCTTCTTTTTAGCACCTCCTATTGCCATAGTATAGGTTTTGGCTTTATTTACATGTAAATCCAGATTGCACATAAATGCTGCATAGTGTGTAATGAGATTTTGAAGTGCCAAAGGGGTCCTTGCCAGTAAAACTGCGTCGTCCGCATATAGAAGGATGGGGAGAGGGGACAACGAGACTATTGGAGTATCTTTCGCGATATTGATCAGGGTGTTATTAAGTTTGTTGGTATATAAGGCAAACAAAAAGGGAGCCAAAACGCATCCTTGTCTGACTCTCCTTTCAATTTTGAATAAACTGGCGCATTCGCCTGAACTCCCATATCGAACCATAGCGGTGGCGTCCCTATAGAGCTCTCTTATAAAATTTATAATGGCATCATCTACACCCTTATCCTGTAAAATTAACCAGAGTTTGTCATGTACCACACAATCAAAGGCCTTTGAAAGGTCCATAAAGGCCATATGTAATTGGGCCTTTTTTACCGTGGTATACTTTTCTAAAATCATTGTTAGATTAAGACATTGCTCTACAGTGCCCCGCCCCTGTCTAAACCCGTACTGCACTTCCGAGAGGATTTTCTTATCCTCTGCCCAAACTTCCAGTTTGTTTAACAGAAGCCGGCCCATAAGTTTAGCTGTACTATCGAGCAAAGAAATAGGACGATAATTGGCAGGCAATGAAGCATTTCCTTTTTTAAATATCGGGATTATGACAGAATTTTTCCAGGAGGGGAGGGGACCATTTTTTGCTATAGCATTAAAAACAAAGGTTAAAAGGGGGGGACCAAAAAGTGATATTTGTGAGAAAAATGTCCATAGGAGCCCCGTCGGGCCCAGGCGCTTTCCTAGATGGGGATTGTAACAGAGCAAGTTCAACTTCCTCAAGATCGAAAGAAAGGTAGGTGGGGGCCTCTATAACAGTATTTACATCTGCACTAGGAGCAACCCCCGTTTTTTTGAAGATTTCCTGAAAATACTTTACCCAGGTGTCCTCGTCGATGTGTACCTCTAAGGAGGGCCCGTACCTATCCTTCTGAAAAGGCTCATTAATTACCCTCCAAAAGGCAGTACTATCTCGGAGGGCTGAGGCTTGCTTTAAATTATCCCATGCTTCCGATTTGAGCTGCCTCAATCTGCTTTCTCTTGCTTGTTTATAGATTTTCCTCAGTTCACAAACATCCACTTTATCTCTGGGTAAGGTTTTCAGAGCCTTACGCAATTTTGCAGAAGCCAGAGAGCAATTCTGATCTAACCACCTATGCAAAGTACTATCTCTAGTGTGTGACGGGCGAATCAACTGCAGTTTTAGAAAATGTAATGGCTTGCCAAACGCATTTGATACCTCGACTTGATTTGCAAAAGGATCCAGGCAGGTTGTGATATCCTCCTGGTTTACCAGAATAAGACGATTAAAAAGAGTGACCACATCAACCGTGTCCCACTTTAAAGTGAAGCCATTTATACTAGCAAGGACTGGTTTTGGGGCAATGGTGCCGTTGCATTTTTTAGAGTCCCACCAGGGTAAGGCACACAAGAGCATGGCATGATCCCTATGTTCATTAAAAAGTGGCTGAAAATTGGCTAGTCTTAAACTAGGGCTGTCAGAAAAAGTAATAGAGTCAATCATGGATGAGTAATCTGCTCTATAAAAAGTGGGGGAAATTTCCCCTGAGTAATCTGCTCTATAAAAAGTGGGGGAAAATTTCCCCTGAGTAATCTGCTCTATAAAAAGTGGGGGGAAATTTCCCCTGAGTAATCTGCTCTATAAAAAGTGGGGGAAAATTTCCCCTGAGTAATCTGCTCTATAAAAAGTGGGGGAAATTTCCCCAACTGTGGATCTAATATGTTGAGTATTTTGAGTTGCCACTTCATTAGAATACTATTTAAAATATTCCCCTCAGCATCATGATAAAAATGGGGAATAGGGTCTCCCCTTTGGTCTGTGATCCCGCATAAATTCTCCGAGCCCCTGGCTTTGTATTGAAATCGCCCATCCAAATTAGTTGTAAGGGTTTAGGATGAGACTCTGCAAGGTCCTCTAATAGGTCATCTAAAAGCAGAGGAGCCATTTCAGGGTTTTGGAAGTTATTATTTTATAATTCACAAGCAATAAGTCCCATGTATCATTCCCTTTAATAACCAAAATGTGGAAATAAGGTGATGTATTTATAAATCTTAAGACCTTAAAAACGACCACGTCAGAAATCAAAGTGAGTAGACCTCCTTTGGCCTGCCTCCAAGGGAAGGCACAGCTGCAGTTTGAAAAGACCGATAGCCATTGACTGTAATAGGTGCAGTCTCCCAGGTTTCTTGTATGCTAAGAATCTGGAAATCGGCCAAGGCAGAAAGCCACTCCTCATTTTTCCGCTTATTATTATAGCCTGCTATGTTCCATGTTAAGAGAGTGTAAGTTAAATGAATTACACCCAGAGTATCACCAGTCGTGGTCCCATTTGAAGGGTCTGAAATATGTTGGACGATGTGGCTCTGAGGGTCCAGGTCCCGCTGTGAGGGCCTAGTGGCACAGTTTCTTTCAGTCCCTTCACTCGCCATTCTGGGTGGCAGCTGGGGACTCTGATTTGGACCCTCATGTCATTCGCATGACTCCAACGCTGAGAGTAGGGCGTACCTATTGGAAGTACCCAGGTACATATGGTTGGTCAATGCGGGCCTACTACCATTAATGTCAGAATTTGATGCGGTAACTCCGGCCTCATCGTTGTGAGTGGTCTGTGCTCTGTAAAAACGCTCAGAGGTACCAGGAATATCTGTGTCGCTAGTTTAGGAGCCAGTATGGGTTGAGAAAGTAAATCGCTTCCAAGCTGGGGGCAACCAAAATTTAATACAACACAATCTCCTTCATATTCCTTTGGTGACAGACCGACCCACGGGATTCTCCGCGCCATTAACAAATGGTTCTGAATTAGATACCCTGGCCTAGTGTAGTTACTTAACCAGTGCCATGCTTTAGCCGTGAGCTGAACTGTGGATTCACTTTGGGAAAGTCTAAGTATTGGGACGTTTGTCAGGACAAGAACAAATGGACAGGCCGCCGGTGGCAGGTTAAGGGTTCGATGCTTAAGTTCCCTGTTGTTCTGTGTGGATGCGCTGTGGGATTGGGTAGTATGAGTATAAATAGCGTTGCCACAACCCGCCTTTGGCTTATTAGGAACTGCACAATTCTCAGAAAAGGGGCCTGATAATGTTTGGGATGGTGTGATCCCACCTGGCTGTAAAATACGTGCCGGGACAAGACCAGGGTTAGCCACCACTAGGGAGCTACTGGGCTGAATATAAGAAGTGCGATCAGTCGGAGGATCATTGCTAGCAGGCAAAGGTGGGTTTATAGGTGAAATTAACTGGGAAGGGGCTCTGTGGATGCTTACTAGCTCTTGAACTTTCAGTTCAATACTGTCCAAGCGAAGCAAAATGGGTTTTAACATGATAGTTAATCTTGCACAAATGTCCTCAAGAGAGGCTGACGTCCTCAACAGGTCAGGATTGTCCACACCCGGCTCAACACTGGTTTGAATTGGTCTCGATTTCCTTGGTCTCTTTGGTTTAGAGGAAGGGAGATCAGTTTGAGGGCCATTCTTCCTCTTGCCCTTTGTAGTCATCAAAAGGGCGGGCTTCACTGCGCTCGAAGGTTTAGCAGGTGAAAAAGTATCTAATACAGGGACTGGGACGGTTGGAAACATAGAACTGCGTCCACTGGAACTCTGGCTAGCAATGTTATCAATGGGCTCATTAATTGTATCAGCAGATAAGACTTCATACCCAGTCTGAGCAGATTCCCCCAAAGAAAGTCTGTGCTCAGTTACAGCGATATCCTGAGAAATAGCGTTTGACGCTTTAATTAAAAACGAATCAATAGTGGATATAGATAGCCCTGGGGTAGATATGGAAATGTGTCTCTTCGTACCCATTGTGATGCCAATATCAGGCTGCTCCGGGCAGGCCAGATGTCAAACGTTAGAGGGGTTGCCCAGCCCAGCCTCCTCCGGGCTCCGACAGGCGTGGACGGGCTCGCCCTTGGCCCGGACGCGGCCCGGAACGCCAGAGCAGTCCCGAGCTGCGGGAGACCCGGGGCCCAGATATGCGCCTCCTGGAGCGTGGCTGACGTCACTGGCGTTGGCGGCGGTGCTCGGGCCGCATTGATTAGTGGGGGATGGAGTCCCCTTCTTCTGTCCTCTCTTAGTCCGTTTCAGAGACCCGTGGCCCAGATATGCACATCCTGGCGCGAGGCTGACGTCACTGGCATTGGAGGCGGTACTCGGGCCGCGTTGATTAGTGGGGGATGGAGTCCCCTTCTCCTCTCCTCTCTTAGTCCGTTTCGGTCTCCCCTAAAAACAAGCATTGGCATAGCCAATAGGTCTCGCCTTTGGGACCTTATAAGTGTTTAGCCATGCAACAGTTAATGTTGTTGCAGTAAGGATATTGTGCTGCATAACTAAATACTTATAAGGTCCCAAAGGCGAGACTGATATGATATGTGGGCTGTGCAGAGCATGAGACCTTAAGGAGTGTAGGTTGGTTGGTGCTTTAGGAGAGTATTGCGCACTTGGTTGTCGCAGACGTTCATGACAGTGTATTTGTATGGAATGAGGTAGCAAGGGCGTTGAGTCCTTTTCTTGCAACTTCTGAAGATGAAATTAGTCTTTGTAGAATCTTGTCTTGTAAAAAAATAAAGAAAGTAAGCAAATGACTGTAAACCGAAATTAATGAAAATAAAATTGATCCAACATATTAGAACGTGAAACCAATTTGCACATATACTAACTTACTGATTTATTGTGCTGACATCAGAAATATTGTAATGGTGAAGTGGTGGCCACATTCACATGCATAGATAGCTGCAAGTTGTTAGTGTCAACGAGTGTGCAGGGTGTGAGGAGAGCTCGCTTGTGTCAACGGCAACAAACAGCTAATGAAGCACCAGGTTATAGGAGAATTTTTGTTGTTTTGCATATTTATCCAATATTTTGTCTTTATATGCATTGCAGCTGGAATCTGGGACTCTGGAATGAATAACCTCACCTTCATGCTAGGCGAGTGATTAAAATGTCATCTGAGAGCACCAAAAGGTGTACTAGTTATGCCTGCATAATGCCCCCTCCTGTATGGAGCAAAGTAGAAACCCACAGAGAGAATTAATTTCAGTGGTTTGAGTACAGAAGGGGGTGTACTCACTCCATGGGCCGCTTACTACTGGGCATGCATTATTAGAGAAGAGTGGCGCATTGGGGTGTACTATGGAGGAGGCTGTTGTGTGGAGTTAGGCGCTGCTGGAAGGTGCTAATGAGAGCACATGAGGGGGCTACTTAAAGACGGCCGACTACTACAATGGGGGCTGTGCGCCTGTTACTGCAAGGTGAGCATTAAGGGGTGGGAATATTGGAGGGGTTGTGGATGCTGACGGGGTGATGGATGCTTCAATGAAAAGTACCACCGAGTACCTGAGGAGAATACTACCAGGTTGGTGAGTGCTGCTGGCGGAATACTTTACAGCTTGTGTGGCCCGAGACAAGGAGACAATTCTACGTCTATCATGTGGGTACGTGGGGAGGGAGAGAGAAGAAGGGCTCGAGGGATCATTTCTCCGGAAACACCAGCCTTTCTGTCCGGAGCTCACTCACTGATATGCACTGGGGGCAATGAGTGCAACAAGCTGTCGGGGTACGTGGGCAAAGCGAAGGCGGCTTGTGCTCTTTGCCCTGCCTCGTATTAGATTTGGCTGCACAAAAGCTCATCTTTTCCTGGCAGCTAAAACAATATAATAACAATACTTGTGTGTTCAACTTTGCTGGTGCATCGGTGCTAAAACTATTTTAGGGGAGCGTACTAAAATGTATCCTTCAAACAGTTAAAGGGAACCCAGCAATAACTGTCCGGCAGGGCACAAGTCCTATAACAAGCACGGAGGAGCGGGGGCGAGCGAGCGCGGCAGCCTGCAAAGCAGTCCCAAAAACGCTTGTGCGTCGTGGCTGGCCTTTGGATGAGTACGCGCGGCAGACATGTGTTTCCACTTATCGCGCCCGCGTCTGGGCACGATAATTGGAAACACATGTTTGCCGCGCGTACCCATCTCAAAAAGGCCAGCCACGACGCACGAGCGTTTCTTGGACTGCTTTGAAAACTCACTTACATTAAGTCTTCGCCTCTAAGCAGCGCTTGCGCGCTACTCGAGGCTCGACCTAACTATACATTTCTTGGCTGCTTTTCCTACTCAGGGCTCATGGTTTTCCTCACTTCCTGTCTGTCCCTGTGACAGTTTCTCATGTCAAAGCACTAAGCATGTTATCTTATTTTGTAAATTTTATATTCCTCAGAGGAGGCAGTTCATCCGTCCATTATTATTAGCATTTGGGATTAGAGCTTATGAATTGGCGATGGTCTATTTGCTTTCCCTAGGAACTACAGATATGATACATGGAGTTTTAAGCTACATTTTTACTGTTTTTAAGGTCCGTAACAAGTACTAGGTATTTCTATTAACCTGTATTTTACTGTGTTTATGTTTATTTGTTTTTAATGAAACTGAATGTACGCAAACGTTTAAGGCTCTTTTTGAGTCGAATACAGTATTTTGATCTGATCTGACTTCACTTTAGGCAAAGAGAGTTGTTGCAGGACAAGAGGACATGCATTACGTTGTGCACATATAATTGTTATCAGCTGACATCAGCCATGTGATTTCTAGCTTTATTTATATGGCTTATGAGTATTGTAGTTTTTGTATATTTGACTGTTGTAAGTTTAAGTAAAAAAACAAAACTAAGCATAATCTTTCCATCCATCCCCTTGCAATTGGAAGTTTTCTTCAAGTTAGCGAAGAAACTTTACATTCTTAGTTAGATGCCAACATTTTGAAATAGACAAAAAGGAGATTTCAAATAACAAATGGGGAATTGAATTTCCCCATTACCTTGCATTTAAGTAGAGGAAGTTTTAAGAAGAAGAAAGGTAAAATAACATAATTTGTGCTTTAAAAACGGTGAGTCTCCTGCGTAAATAAAAAAGAGTTTGAAAATGAGTACAGGAAAGTAAAAAGCACTTTGGAAGCCCATGGAGTACTGGCATTCTTGTTTCTGAAAACACACTGGTTTATGTGAAGTGGTGACCATGACATCCCCTATGGTTCACCTAAGAATGGATTTGTCCTCCTGGAAGAGCCTAGAAATCAAGCAGGGAAAAGGGGAACCCGCAAGAAAAGAATAGAGGTGAACTTTAAGAATATATGATGCATTCCATAAGTCATTTATTTTGTGAAGATAGAAGCCTATGGCATTGATAGAATCAGCAGGGTCTGGGGGGCTGGTAGAGCATCTATCCCTGGGCCCAGTGACTGCCATAGTGCTCCTCATGCATGAGAACTGTCAGATATTGTGAGCTGTCAAGTCCTTCTTTGATGTTCATGTCACCTCATTAGAGCACCTATCCCTGGGCCCAGTGACTGCCATAGTGCTCCTCATTCATGAGAGCTGTCAGATATTGTGAGCTGTCAAGTCCTTCTTTGATGTTCATGTCACTTCATTAGAGCACCTATCCCTGGGCCCAGTGACTGCCATAGTGCTCCTCATTCATGAGAGCTGTCAGATATTGTGAGCTGTCAAGTCCTTCTTTGATGTTCATGTCACTTCATTAGAGCACCTATCCCTGGGCCCAGTGACTGCCATAGTGCTCCTCATTCATGAGAGCTGTCAGATATTGTGAGCTGTCAAGTCCTTCTTTGATGTTCATGTCACCTCATTAGAGCACCTATCCCTGGGCCCAGTGACTGCCATAGTGCTCCTCATTCATTCATGCATGAGAGCTGTCAGATATTGTGAGCTGTCAAGTCCTTCTTTGATGTTCATGTCACCTCATTAGTTTAAGGGGCCTGGGGCAATAGAGGTGCCTTGTGCGCGCAGCAGGTAAAGCGGCCGTTTCGCGCAAAAAACAAACACACCACATGCATGTAGGGCTGGGTGTGGATTGACCACTTGCGGTCACGCCCCCTTTTATTTAGCGCGCTCCGCCCTCGCGATGTGAGCACGTGTGTGCACCATATCCGGCGTGAGCCGGGACAGTCAGCTAGACCGCTGACTCATTACATCCCATCCCAACTCAGTCTTTTACAGGGGATCTGCAGTCCACTTACTTGGCACGCAAAGTCCCTCATGTGTGTGCTCGGTCGGGGGTTCCCCCTCAGCTCATACCTGGGGTGGCAGCCTCGGGTGTTGGATGGGGGCCCCGGCGTTCTGGATGTCGATGATGCCTCTGGGGTCTCCCCTGCCACCACTTCACTGGGTACGGCAGGCGGCGGTCGTGCCGGCTGACTCCCGCGGGGTTCCTCTTGTTCTGCTCCGCCGTTCTCCCACACGTCTGGGGCCCCGTCGGTTTCTTCACAAGCGGGAGGCTCTGGTATCTTCTTAAACCATGAGATGTTTCGTGTCACTGTCTCTCCTTCTTTCTCGGCCGTTATCATGGTTCCCTTGATGCTGACTACTGACCAGTGACCTGGTTCGTATGGGGTCTGACATTTTCCACCGGGTCTCCTGTCCTTTAGTATGACTGTGTCTCCTCTTTGCACCTTTCGGGACGTTGCTCTCCTTGTCCGGCTGGCAACCAGGTTCTGTCTTTCTCTCCGCCCGATGGCGTCTTCTTCATTGTTGGGTGATGGCGCCCACCCAGAGCAGGTGGGGAGGGTGTCACGGCGAGCTCCGTTGAACATGAGCGCCCATGGTGTTTGGCGCGTGGTGCTGTGGGGAGTGCTTCGGTACTCTCGGAGGAACAGCTGCAGGTGCCGTTCGGGGTCTGCATTCTCTGCCACAGCGATGCGGAGGGCCTTGTTGAGAGTCCTCATAAACCTTTCGATCTCTCCGTTAGCATGGGGCCACTGTGGGGTGATGCAACGGTGTCGTATCCCATGATGCTGCATGAACTCTCAGAACTCATTGCCCTGGAATGGGGGTCCATTATCACTTTTGATTTCCTCCGGACAGCCGAACATTTCAAAGATCTTCTCGAGCACTGGGGCAACTCGGGAGAAAGCGGTGGAGCTGATGACCTCTACGAGGGGATATTTGGAGTAGCTGTCGATCAGGGCAATGGTCGTTCGGCCATCTGGGAAACTCCCAAAGTCAAAGCTCACCTTCTCCCATGGGGCCTTCCTGTGTTCTTCTGTCTGGACTGGTGCCGGTCTTTCTGATGCACTCGTCACCTGGCAAGCTGGGCACCTTCTTACTGCTTCCTTGACCCGGGCTTCCAGTCCTGGAAACCAGACTTTTTCCCTCATGTGGGCTTTCATCTTTTCGATCCCTTGGTGCCCTCCGTGGGCCAACTGTGTTGCCTGGTGCTGTAGGGCCGCCGGAATGACGATTCGAGATCCTCTCAGCAGGATTCCCCCTTGGGTCACACATAGCTCATTCCGGATCCTCCACATTTGAATTAGGCCTTCTTTCTCAGGGCCTGTCCAGGTGTTGGCAGACTGCAAGAAGTGATGCCAATGTCCTCCTTGGATAGCAGCGCGGACCTTGGTGATGACGGGATCTCCCCCCGCTGCAGCGGCCACATCTTCTAGTGTTAGTGCTTTTGGGTATGTGATGGTGGAAATCATGTTTAAGTGTGCCTCTAGTGCTTCTGCGTCTGATTCTTCTCTTTCTTCATTTTGCGGAGCCGGGTGCCTCGAGGGGAAGTCGGCGGGGTTCTTGGCGCCTGGCCGATAGGCTACTTCCATCTCATACTGTTGTAGCCCAATTGCCCACCGCTCGATCCGCGGAGGTGGATGTGGGGCCGACCCCTTGAACAGCGGTACCAGCGGCTGGTGGTCCGTGATGACCCTGAATGGTTGGCCGCAGATGTACAAGTGAAAGTGGCGGCACGCCCACCGGATGGCTAGGGCCTCTCTCTCGATTTGCGCATAGCGCCTTAAAGTGGGTGATAGCGCTTTGCTGGCGTAGGCTAAGGCTGCCCATCTTCCTGGCTCCTGTTCCTGAGTGAGAACGGCCCCGAGGCCTACGGGGCTGGCGTCGACCAGTATCTCCATCTGTTTGGCGGGGTTAAAGTACACCAGCGTGGTGTGGTCGAGGAGGGTGTTCTTGATTGTTTGGAATGCTGTTTCTTCCAAGGTCCCCCATTTCCACATGGCGTCTGTGCGCGTGAGGTTCCGGAGAGGCTCCGCGATGGTGGCCAGATCGGGGATGAACCGGCCACAGTACGTGGCCATCCCCAGGAAGCTTGATACCTCCGACACGGTTAGTGGGGCCGGTGCGTCCTTGATTGCCTGGGACTTCCGCAGGTCTACTTTGATTCCCTCTTGGTTAAAGGTGCATCCGAAGAACTCTATTTGCTTCTGGAAGAATAGGCACTTCTCTCTGTGGAGGGTGACGCCGTGTTCCTGGAGCCGCTTCAGCGTAGCTCTGAGGTGTTTGTAATGCTCATCCGCGGTTCTTGAGTGGATGAGGATGTCATCACTCAGGTTCAGTACCCCCGGCAAACCGCTCAAGATCTCCTTCACTGCGTCCTGGAATACCTCGGCTGCCGACGATATCCCAAAATTAAGGCGTTTGTACCTTCGCAGTCCCATGTGGGTACTGAACGTAGTAATATAGCGTCTCTCCCTCGCCCGTACCAGCTGGTGGTAGCCGGCATTCAGGTCCATCTTGGAAAACCAGCGGGATCCGTTGAGGTCAGCCACGATGTCGTCCATCGTCGGCGTGATGTGGCGTTCGCACCGGATGGCCTTGTTAGGGAGGCGCATGTCTATGCACAGCCTGATCTTCCCTGGCTGTCGGGGCTTTTCCGCGATCACCATGGGGGACACCCATGGTGTGGGTCCAGAGACCTACTCAATGACCCCTTGGTCTTCCAGCTTTTGTAGCTCTTGTTCCACTAGCGGTCTGAGGTGGAAAGGGATCCGCCTGTGCCGTAGCGCCTTCGGGGTGACAGACGGGTCAATGTGCAGCTTGTTCGGGGCCTTTTTGATCCGTCCTAGGCCTTCGAACAGACCCGCGAATTGTCTAAGTAGTTCTTTAGTCTGGTCTGCCTGCACGCTCCTCGCGAATGTCACCAACCCAAGGTCTTCTGCTGCATGCCTGCTTAGTAGGGTGTCGGCCTCTTGGTTTATGACGTGGATGTCAGTGTTGATTTTGTTGTCTTCGGACTGTATGGGCACGGTCATCTTGCCTCGGAGTGGCAGGGGTGAGTCACTCCCATATGCAAAGATCTTCGTCTTGGACGGTCTAAGCTCTGGTTTGGGCCTCAACCGATTATACTGCTGAATCCCCATGACGTTAACTGATGCGCCGGTGTCGATCACAGCGCTCACTTCGGATCCGGCGATTCGCACTGTGCACGTGGGCTGAGGCCTTCTCCGTGTCTTGAGTGCTTGAGTGAATGAGACTAAGTACGTCTCTCCTTCATCATCCTCCGTGGATGTGTCTTCTGCTTGGTAGGCAGCCCGCTCATTCTTTCTTCCCCCATGGGAGGATGCGAGGGAGACGCTTGATAGCTGTCGCACCAGTTTTCGCATGGGCTTGGCTCCTCTGCCGTCCTTCCGCGGTGCCTTTCTTCTACACACGGACCCGAAGTGATTTGGGATGCCACAGTTGGTGCATATCTTCCCCTGGGCAGGGCATGATCGGGGCGGGTGTTCCTCATGCCCACAGTATCCGCACTGGCCCCTCGGGGTTTGGGGTGGGCGGTCTTGTGGCCTGCTGCCTCTGTCGCGTGTCTTGACAGCATCGGTTCGCTCCACTTTGACGGTGGCGCTCTTCTCGGTCGTGCATGTCAGTGCCAGATCCAGTTAGTCTGCTCGAGCTGCTGACAAGTCGTGTGATCTGGCCATGACTAATATGTTGTTCAAAGGTATGTTTGGCTGCCGTAGTATAAGCCCGCGCAGCACCTTGCTGCGTATCCCTTGGATGAGCTGAGCTCTGATTTCTTCTGCTGCTCTTTCGTCCACCAGGTGCGTGCTTGCTAATTCCCTCAGTCTCGCATGGAAGGCATCAATAGATTCCCCTTCTCTTTGCCTGGCTTGCCGCAACTTGAACCGCTCAAAGTCCGGGTTCAGTTGGGGGTCAAAATGCGCGTTGAGCGCTGCCACCGCTGCTTCGTAGTCATTCGGGGCTCCGACAGCTGGGTGATGTTTGAAGAGTAAGTACACCTCTTCCCCGGCGTAATAGAGCAGGAGCGACCTCTTGACTGCCCCGTCTGTTTTCCTGGTGGCTATGAAGTAGGTCTCGAGGCGTCCGAGCCATGTCTTCCACCTGGTGGAGGCTGTGGTGGGGTCAGCTGCCTCACTGAACAGGGGTAGGATGCCCGTGGGAGGGTGCTGCATAATTATTCGGACCGGGGCCTGGTTCTCCTCTGCATTGTCTCCCATCTCGGCTTCGGGGCTGTGTCGTTGCACCACGTGATGTGGGGTCTGCAGGGCCTGGTCTGTGCCCCCCTCATGGCTGTTCTGCAGGGGTGGCTGCTGCTGTTTCGCAGGGCTACGCAGGTATACCCTAATTGGACGTTTGTGCCTGTGCTGTGCGTGTGGCTCCTCCTCGCCTGCACGGGCGTTGCCCAATATGGCCACGTGGGAGGTCCAGCGCGAGCCTTGCGCTGCTGAGCAGGGAGTGGTTGGCTGACCACGAGCGATTTTACCTTACCGGTGGCTGCTGCGGTTCATGCAGGGGCCTGTTGGCGCACCAGTGTCAGCTGCTGCCCTTGTCGGGTTGTGGAGGCCTAGAAGGCACTGCTGCCCCTCCTTGGGCGGCGCACACCGTCAGGGTTACTCGTGGCACTGTAGCTGCGGGCCTCACGCTGTCGGGGCTGTTTGTGGCACTGCCGCCACAGTGGGGTATCGGAGCGTGGATCCGGCTCCGGTCCTTGTCGCCAGTGTAAGGGGCCTGGGGCAATAGAGGTGCCTTGTGCGCGCGGCAGGTAAAGCGGCCGTTTCGCGCAGAGAACAAAGACACCACACGCATGTAGGGCTGGGTGCGGACTGACCACTTGCGATCACGCCCCCTTATATTTAGCACGCTCCGCCCTTGATGGAGCAAGGACTCACAATGAGACTTGCTCGGAAGCAATCCTCTCACAGTATTAATTAATTTGTACTAAAACCTTGTAATGTCATTATTAATAATGTGCAAACACAACATTTTTATCTAGAAGATGCTTGCCTATGTGTTTTCCACTAATAAGTAATCCTTGTCTAATTCAAAATGGCCGTTAAAGCGCGGGAAATCTACTGCGCATGTGTCAACCATGTCACGTGGTATGACATCTTTCTTTGCTTGGAGGGAATCTTTTGCTTCTGCGCAGTGTATGCTAAAATGGCCGCTTAATGTTCTCACATGCTAACGCTTTTGCATTGCTGCAATTAATAATGTGGTATTCTAACGCTACTAATGCGGGATAGACAATTATAATTAAAAGGGGATTAGGGTAGAAATAGGAGGTATACAGTGAAAAACTTTTATTTTTGATATTAATATGTTCCTTCTTTGATTTCTATTAGTTCGTAAAATGGGCCTGGGTTGACTAGACGGCAGTTCAAGGAACATGTGACCTGCGCATGCGCCCTGAAAACTAACAAGGCAAAGCAATGAAGTCAACTTGGAAGATGTCCAAGGACATGACCCGCTGATCACCTTCAAAGTTCATCCGAAATGTCCTACGAAAAGATACATTTTGTATACACTTTGTATTAAAATTGTTGTGAAACGGGTGGGAAATAAAGCAAATGTATTAATTGAGAGGGGCTGTATTTTAAAAACAATGGGCTTAAGAAAATTGAACTAAATTGACATGGTGTGAGGATCAACCCCCTGTCCCCGTCCAATCAGAATTAGAGGGCCCATAATTTTGAAACATTAATGGGAGGTACATGGGCGTAGAAGGGTATAATAGATATAGAATTAGCTAATTAGTTAGCGCAGAGCACACACACAGAGAGAGAGGCGCAGATGGATATAGATGCTGTAGCAGAGAACCGATGCTGCCACAGAGAGAACCGAGCAAACTGAACTGCTGTCCAAAGAAATCCTGAGGTGGGGGCTGCGGACTCTATTAGAAGAAGACGCGGAAGAAGCGAGGAGGAACGAAGTGTCAGAGAGGGGAACGACGCAGGCGTCGTTGGTAGAGAGGTCATCTATCCTGTCTTGAATCCGGTCTGGAGGTCTTGGTCTTCATTCTATCCTGGGGACCCTTTCCAACTCCTTGACCAAGGGGTTTGGTTTTCGCACCTTTAGGTAACTATAAATGCGTAATCTTTAGTTTGTACTGCTGTCCCTATCTTCTCCTTTCTGAGGGGCCGTCATTTGTGATCAATAGGTGACAATAGTGTGCTTCCTCCTTGATATGCGATTAAGTATTATGTGGATTGTAATTTACTCTGCTAAAGAATTTAGATAAACATTTTAAAACTTCCTGAGTCAGTGGTTATTTCAGGTGGTTAATGAAAATTATGTTTTGTATGATCTCATTTCAACCCCAGTTATCAAAGGTCCATTGGTAAGTCATTACTCTTCAATCAGAAAAGGTAATTGGTAGCAGGGATATTGATAAAGAGTACAACTGATACCCACCAGCGGTGATTACTAGTTAGTGCGAATGAATGGGCCCAGGTGAGTATTTAGTGTATGAATGCTTGTTGCTAGTAACCCGCTGGATCAGTTTTATGGCTATCAGAGGATGGTTATACTTTGTTAATTGGGTAATGAGAATTTTATTTTTATGAACTATCATCCGTTTTAAAAAGTTTTGTTTTATGTTGTCTAGAAATCCCCGGGGAATTTGAATAGCGGATGGTAAGTGGAAGCCATACTGCAGTGAGGTTATCTGTCAGGCAGAAATAGTACTGAAAAGTTAAGCAGGGCTATCAGTACTTGTTAGGGACTCTGTGTGTGTGAGTGACAGCAAAGGAATACGCTGGTGAAATTTTGATGTTATATCACCTAGAAAGGGTAACATTGAAGGAGTAGCAGGTATTTCCGAAGCTTACGTGAAGAGTAAACGGAAGGGTTTTGCTCGAAGTGTATGTCTAGTAAACGGAAGGGTTTTACTAAGTGTGAGAAAATCTATCCTTTTCAATTTAGGGAAACTGACAAGATAGCAAATGTTTTATGTTGTTATTAAAATTTTAATGAAAAGTGTTGAGGAAATAAAGTTTGCGTAAGATTTTTTTAAAGGGAGGGTCAGCTGCCGGAGTAGAAGCTGACGTCACAAGTGTCGCGCTGGGATTGGTCGACACAGCGAGGGACAGAAAAGCGCAGATTGTAAAGGAGGGGTCATCAGAGAGAGTGGATAGACGTCACAGAAAAGTCACGCTAGGATTGGCCCCGAGACAAATGCAAGCTGGAATTTGATTGGTTGTCAGAATAGAAATCGAAAAGCTAGTGGACAGTGGAAATTGTATGTGGAAAAACGATCCGACTTTGATAGGAACAAGTCCAGACAGGAGATTCTTAGGTTTTGCAGAATATAATTTAATAAATAGATATTTACCCAAAATGTACGGAGAAAAGAGAAAATTGTCATTCCTACAAAAGATTAAGAATTATTTTAAGAAGGATAACCCAATCAAAACTAGGGAAGGAATTCTCATTCCACCAGCAAAAACGCCCGCCTCATTCATGATGATGGAGAGGGGTTATCATACTTGTGTATGGTTAGAAAATTGGATAGAATATACAAAAGATGACAGAGTATTAGCTTTCCCAGAGAATGGTACTTTCAATGGGAGAATTCTTCAAAATTTAAGAATGAGAATGAATGAATTAGAACCCAGACCAAGACTAACGCAGTTTTAAGCCCTAGAGGAATGGGAAACAGAAGCATTTGAGCGTGATAGACCCAGGAGTAATAGGGGTTATAGGGGATTTTTCCCTAGATACCAGAATGGGTCAAGAGAAAGTCAGATGAAACAGTGGAGAAGAGCAATGATTTCTGAGGGTTTGTATCCAGTATTTATGGCAGATGAGCCATTAGGGAGCAAATGCAAAGAAAAGACTAAACACATGACAGGGTTTGGAGAATCCGAAGATGAATTCATGGAAGAAATATTAAAGAACCCTCCCCCATACCAGGAAGAGTTGGGTGTATGTTCCCCAAGTGCACCTGTTTTGAGAACACCGTTAGTACCTTGAGTACTGCATAATCCACCAGTTAATAGAGTACTTCAGGATAAGGAAAGAGAGGCTTTAGACAGAAACAGAGCAGAATTAATACAGAAAATAACCCAGTTGAATGCACATCCTGAATCTCTGACTATACCCGTAACCATTGGTCGCGTGGACCCTTTATATGGAGACAAAGTAAATTGCCCAATGCCTCAAGTTATGACCACGCCTATGGATATCCCTAAAAATGAAGCTGTAATAATTGATGATCATATCAGTGATTGTGAATCTATGATTTCACTAATGGATTTGCCTATTCGAGAATCCGCAAATAACACCCCCAGAAGAGTCACACCTGGTTGCTCAAAGGATGTAAATATAATAACCTCTTCAGGAACTAAAAGTGCAACAGTAGTAACTCCAGAAGACTTAGAAAGATGGGCACAAGGAATAGGCAGAGAGAGTTCACCTCCAAAGATTTTGGACATTTATAAATTAAAAATCGAGTTAGAAGAAATGATTGCAGGAAACGTAGGAGTAGATCGTCTAAATACCTACAGTGAAGAAGAACTATTGTTCGTATGTAGGAGTATAACAAGAAATGTAAAAATATTCCATGAAAAGTTAACGGATTTGGCCTCAGAGATGGGAATTGAAATAAGGAAGTCAAAAGTATTGCAGAAACCATATAGAGCAGAATTTACTGACAAAGACCTAGAAAATATGAATACATCTGGTAGAAAATTACAAGTTAAAGAATTAATGACAGTTTTACAGAAATGGGGAGAATTGGATAAATGGAAAACTAGATGGACAAAGAAAAAGGAAGAAGCACGTTCAAATAGAACGACATCTGAGTATTTATTGAAGGAAGCAGGAAAGGTAGAACAGATGTACCCAATGCGAGAGGTTCCAGGAGGAGGCTATGTCCATGTCCCATGGAGTAGGCAAGATATTTTGTCATTTACAAATGATTTTCCAAAGTTGAGAGAAAAACCAATTGAATGGTACAAGCAGGTTGAAAGGTTTGTGAAGGTTTCAAAGGTTTTGTTAAAGGACCTAGATGGTTTGTTTGACATAGTGGTACCTGCCGATTTATGGACAGACTGTAAAATTACAATCGACTGGCCTAGTGAAGAGTATCCTAGGGATCCAAAGACAGGTGCTCCATCAAATGATGTGCTGAAAAGGTATCACCAGGTAATAACTTATTTGAAAGGGAAAATACCACCAAAAGAAACAAATTGGGTGAAAATAGACAGAACTACACAAGAAGCAAATGAATCGGTACATGCCTACTATGAACGTCTATTACAGGTGTTCAAACAGTATAGTGGTTTTGAGGATATTGGAGACAAAAATATGAGTCAGTTTGTCTATCGATTTGTTTATGGTCTAAAACCAGAGATTTGTCAAATGATTAAGCAACACATGTTATGCTGGCAGGGAAAGCCTATTGATGAGATTTTGAAATATGCTAAATATTGTGGGGATGACATTGAGGATAGACACAAGAAACTACAAGAAAAAGTGATGTGGGCTCAAGTGAAAATGGCTGAGCGACAGGGAATTAACTTAGATAATCCAACAGAAAGTCAGGGAAAAGATTCTGGAACGAATGGTGACACAGGGAATAGTGGAAAGGTAAGAGGACGAAGGAGTAGAGAAGAGGCTAAAAAGAAAGTTCCTTGTCATGGATGCGGAAAGTTAGGACATTGGAAGAACGAATGTAAAAAGATTCAAAATAATAATGGCCCAAATCATAATTTAAATCCACAGACGCAGAATGACTCACAGCAGGGTGTAAATCCTCAGAGTCAGTTGCCACCTGCCCCTATACAGGGTAATGTAAGCAGAGCAAAGCACGGTACAGACGTCGGATATCAAGGAGGAAGTGGTAAGAATGAATATGTAACTTCACAGTTTCTTTTACAGGATGATTTTAATCCATATGATTATCAATGACGGTGCCTAAGAGAGGGGGAGAAGGAATGCGTACTTGGCGCATCCTTGCCGGTAGATCAGTCAGGTCCATATGTTGAAGGGAAAGTAAAAGGTAATGAAATCACTTTTCTGTTGGACACTGGTGCTACCCGTTCTACTGTGAGAACAGCAGACATCCCAGACCTCCCTCTCTCTGGAGAAGCTATCCAAGTTGTAGGTGTAGCAAATCAAAAGATTAGAACACCCCTTACCGAACCCATGGAAGTAAGAATTGGAAACTTCCGAGAAATGCACCAATTTGTGGTGTGTGATTCTAGTCCAGTAAATTTATTGGGCAGAGACTTGCTGTGCAAAATGAATTGCACAATTTTCTGCACACCGGATGATGTTGCAATACAGACCCCGGATGAAGATCATGTTTACAAATTCATGATAGCCAAGCAAGGTACGGAGGTGGATGAAATGTTTTCTTTGATAACCAAAGATGAATTACCAGAAGAGTTAAAAACTACAGTGAGTTCAAAAGTATGGGATTTTACTGGAAAAGAAGTAGGTCTGATGGCAAATATAGACCCGGTAAAAATAACCGTAAAAGAAGGCGCAATTTTCCCAAATACCAAACAGTATAAAATGAGTGCTGAAGTGAAAGCAGGAGTTACTGAGGAAATTGACAGAATGGTGAAACAAGGTATATTAAAAGAAGTTATGAGTAGCCCTTGTAATTCGCCAATCATGGGTTTGAAAAAGCCGAGTGGAAAATATAGGATTGTTCAAGATTTACGGAAAATTAATAAAATTGTGGTACCTTGTTGTCCTATAGTACCAAATCCTGCAGTAATCCTATACCAAATACCATGGAACGCAGAATGGTTTACCGTAATTGATTTGTGCCAAGCATTTTTCTCAATTCCATTGCACCCAGATAGTATTTGTTTTCGTTCAAATTCGAAAATCATGTTTATGTGTGGAATCGTGTTCCTCAGGGGTACACAGAAAGTCCCTCCATTTTTAATCAAATACTGAAAAGGTGCCTAGAAAAATTAGTAATGCCCAGGAACTCAGTCTTGGTACAATATATAGACGATTTATTAGTCGCATCAAGAACTCATGACGATTGTATCGCCGACTCAATTGCATTACTCAATCATTTGGCTGAGGAAGGACACAAAGTGTCACCTGAGAAGTTACAATTTTGTACAACAGCAGTTAAATATTTGGGACACCAAATTGAAAGAGGAAAGAGAAGAATAACCTCTGAGAGAATAAAAATAATTAAGCAAATGAAAATGCCAGTAACACAAAGAGAGGTGAGACTGTTTCTTGGAATAGTAGGATACTGTCGACAATGGATTGTAGGGTTTTCACTACTAGCGAAGCCTTTAATTCAGTTAACCAAAAAGAAAGCAAACGATCCAGTTGAATGGGATGATGAAAGTGCCAGTGCATTTGTTAAATTAAGAAATGCTTTGTGTGAGGCACCTGCCCTGGGCATGCCTGACTATACAAAAGAATTTACATTATTCTGTTATGAGAGAGAAAGTTGTGCACTTTCAGTCTTAACCCAAAGACATGGACTAGACAGGCGTCCTATAGCATATTTTTCTGCTACATTGGACCCAGTGGCTGCAGCATTGCCAGGCTGCTTAAAAGCAGTAGCTGCTACCTGTATGAGCATTGAACAAAGTGAGTCAATCGTAATGGGACACCCTGTCAAAGTGTTCGTCCCACATGCAGTTGTAATCCTGTTGACAAGAACTAGAACTCAGCATCTCACACCTAGTCGGATGACAAGATATGAGCGAATAATTCTAGGAGCTGAGAATGTGACCATAGCTAGATGCACAGTTGTAAATCCTGCAACATTGTTACCAGATCCATATTGTGAAGAAGTCAGGGACGACACAGATCATGACTGTTTGGAAGTCACAGAATTGTGTACCAAACCGCGTCCTGACATTCAGGAAATGCCTCTTAAAAACGCAGACATGGAGCTGTTTGTGGATGGCTCATGCCTAAGGCATGAAGATGGCAAATTGAGTGCAGCCTATACTGTCTGTGAACTTTCTGGAATAGTCGAAGCATCCTATTTACCAGGAGTCAAATCTGCACAAGTAGCTGAATTAATTGCTTTGATCAAAGCCTCCAAAATTGGGAAAAATTTAAAAGTAACCATATATACGGACAGTCAATATGGGTACGGGGTTGTGCATGATTTTGGCCAACTATGGATGCAGAGGGATTTCATGACTTCATCAGGATCCCCAATCAAAAATGGGCAGTTTGTAAAGGTATTATTGGAGGCAATACAATCACCAAAAGAATTGGCAGTGGTGAAATGTGCCGCACACCAGTCAGGAGATGACTGGGTGGTAGCCGGTAACAGATACGCAGACCTAATCGCTCAATACTGTGCCAGAAATAGAGTGGCAGTAAACAGAAAGGTCGAAAGAATGGGAATCAGCTGCCAACTTATGCTATGTTCAACACCTGAAACATGGAATGATGTGAGACGATTGCAGGATGATGCTGAAGAGAGTGAAAAGGATGTTTGGATAAAAATAGGGTGTACAGGAAGAACAGATGATGACGTGTGGGTTTATTCAGATGGCAGACCAGTCATGCCTGATTGCCTGATTTCACAAATGGCCAGAATGTATCATGGAGACACACATGTAGGGAGAGATGCCATGATTAGACTTTTCAGACAAAATTGGTACAATCCAAAGTTTAGGGCTGCAGCAGAGAGTCTTTGCCAGAGGTGCTTAACTTGTCAAATGAATAATCCAGGAAGGAGAACAGTAATTGGTTTGGGAAAAATTGGAAAGGCAGAGGGTCCATTTGTGAGATTGCAGTTAGATTTCATTCAGTTACCACCATGTAAAGGACTGAAATATGTACTTGTCATAGTGTATCTGTTTTCAAGGTGGGTGGAGGCTTACCCTACCAGGAGGAATGACAGCATAACAGTTGCAAAACTGTTGTTACGAGAACTCATTCCACGGTTCGGTTTCTCAGTAACTTTGGAATCAGATAGAGGAAGTCACTTTAATAACGATGTAATTCGAATAATCTGTGAAGCATTTAAAATTGAACAAAAATTGCACTGTGCGTACCGCCCAGAGGCTTCTGGAGTGGTTGAACAAATGAATGGCACAATAAAATCAAGATTGTCAAAAATGTGTGCATCCACATCATTGGATTGGCCAGATGCATTACCTCTTGTCTTAATGGGACTCAGAAGCATTCCTGATAGAAATACAGGATTGAGTCCACATGAAATCATCATGGGAAGAGCAATGAGACAAACCCATGTACCTGGAAATAAACTGCTGAACATAACTGATGATATGGTTCTAGATTATTGCAAAGCATTGGCTGACCTAGTGCGTTCTGTCTCTCATCAGGTTGGAGAAGACGCAGTTTCCAGGCAGCCTGAACAAGAACATGATCTGAACCCCGGAGACTGGGTGGTAGTGAAGCATCACACCAGAGAAACGTGTTTATCACCCAGGTGGGGAGAACCTTGTCAGGTTATATTGGTTACAAACACAGCAGTGAAATGTGCAGGCTTACCTAATTGGATTCATGTAAGCCACACCAAAAGGGTGCCAGCTCCTGAAGAAAGAGATCCTCAGTCAGCATCAATAGCTGAGGAAGCTGAAGGTTGAACAGCTGAAGAATCCCAAGTGATAGATTCGGGAGAAGCTGAAGAAGAACAACCGAGCACAAGTCAGGACTGGATACCAGTGGTTGATATACCTGAAGTCTTTATCAAAACATGAAGCAGAGCTAGATTAGAGGAAATTAGAGAGGACCAGATAGGTGAAGAAGAACAAGCTCAGGATAGGGAGATTGAAACTATAAGAGAACCTGAGCAGGCCCAGATAGGGAAAGGAAATTGGGCTCAAATTAACAACGAAACAACAAAATTTGAGCAGGGACAGACAGGTTCAGAAGAACGCGGTCAGGCTGCAGAAGTACAGAGTGCAATAAGCCCTGATCAGAACCAGTTAGGACAAGAAAAACACGTTCAGGGAGAAGAAAGCCAAGAAAACATCAAACAAGAAAGCATCAAGCATGAAAACGTCAATCCTGAACAGGGCAAGTTAGCAAAAACTCACATTCAGGCAACTGAAGAAACATCAATAAGACCTGAACAAGAGCAGATAGAGTGGGAAACTGAAATCAAGGAGAAACAATTTGTGCCACACCTTGAGAATAAAGGAGTTTTTGGAAAAGACTCGGAAAGTGAAGATTAGGCCTGGGCGGAAAACTACGCTACGCTCGCGTAGTTTGCGCAACTACGCGCTACGCGAATTGCACGTAGCACAGTGCAAAAACGCGTAGCGGGCAGTTTTGCTTGCTCGCGGTCCTCAACGTCAAGTTGGCGACCGCGAGCGAGCAAAATGACATCCCGGCGAGACTTTTCCTCGTTCGCGATCAGCAACATCAAGTTGCCGATCGCGAGCGTGGAAAATAAACCTCCCGGCGAGATTCTCAACGCGGGAGGTCAGGTTTCTCATTGCGAGTGGTCGCGTATGCTCGCGACCGCTCGCGATGAGAAACTACCAGTCCGCGTTGAGAAAACTGCCGCTCGAGTACAAATCTACTCGAGCGGCAGAAAACGACCGCTTGCACTGTGCAAGATGCCGTTTGCACAGTGCGGACAAGCATCCGACACTGTGCAATCATTGCGAACAGCATTTCCTACCGCACTACGCAGTTCGCGTAGTGCTACGCGTAGTGCGGAGTGCACTTCGCGTAGCTACGCGTAGCGCTACTACGCGAACTACGCCCAGGGTTAGTGAAGATACAGTGCAAACCAAGAAGGTCAGAAAGGGTGATCATTGGCCCAGTGTCATTAAAAGAGTGAAATACCATATAGTAACACGAAGTGAGGACCCAGAACAAGTAAATGAAGTAACAAGCTTATCTGGACAAA
Organism: Calotriton arnoldi; assembly: GCA_963921515.1. NCBI lineage: Eukaryota > Metazoa > Chordata > Amphibia > Caudata > Salamandridae > Calotriton > Calotriton arnoldi. Next base: position 896,356 of record CAWUFW010007419.1, on the reverse strand, counting down.
CAAGTGGGGCTGAAAAACGAAAAAGCAAAAGATTGAAAATCGTGAACAATAAGTTTAAAGGCCCTGATTGGACTTATATAATTCTCGAAGACTGCGAAAGTTCAGAGACAAGTGAAAGTGGTGATGAAGGAACAAGTGCAGAACTAACTTATGAAAAAGACGTGAAACCACCTTGATATAATTAAAGTTTTGAAGGAAAAAGAAAAGAAGAAAAATCTCCTTGGCCAAAAATGGCTGACGACAGAGTTTCTGGGAGACCGAAACGGAAATGTTGTAGAAGATGCTGAGCTATATGCATATGTTGTTTGGTAGTGGTGCTTATAGTGTGGTTAGTTGTGATTATAGCAATTCCTTACCTTATGATAATGGACAAAAAGAGTAACAACAACACCAAAGGAAGGATAGATAATTTGAAAAGTGATAGAGTAGAAATAGAAGTAGAGGATGACCCAGATTTTCATCACGTTGTAACAGATAACGATACTAGTTTAAATGTCTTTACTAAATTATTGTTTCAGTACGTAGATACAATGGAAGTTAGTGACTGTTATGTCTGTATGAAGTTACCAGAATCAGTAGCAGAAGGTTTAACATATCATCATTTGCCTTTAACTTATGGTATATCATGTAGTGTACTAACTAGTTTATTTTATAGAACAGGGAAACTTCAGTATTATTATTCAAATATAGATGTGATATTTTCAGAGGTTCCTATTCGGAAGAATCTGAACCCAGTGCTTAGTAGTCAAGACGCACAATTTATGAGAGAATTTTTCTTAACGATGAAGTCAATAGACATAACACATGCACATAGAAGCAATCTAACATGTTCATTACGTGAAGAAGAAAAGATATTTTTAAACTTAGTTGAAAATAGAAGACAGAATTTCCAAAGGAAAGCGTCTGAGCAAAAGGCTCATCTTCCACCTTGGGCTGAGAAAGAGGGTATTTACACACCTGGCAAGGCTCAAGCTGCTATGGCTCTGGATTTTGTAAAGACAGGGAAAATTTGTCTTCATGGGTTAAAAACTGAATATAACAATGTTTTTATTGGTACCAGTGAATGTGAACATAATTTCTTAATTCTTGGAGGTTGGGGACTAAAAGGAGGAACAGATTCAGTTTTTCCTGGAATATATTATGTGTGTGGGAATAAGGCTTACTTTAGGCTTCCTGCACGGTGGTATGGAAGTTGTTATTTTGGAATAGTTTTTCCAAAGGTATACCACGTAAAAAGAAACACTGGGAGCAATGAAAATAATAGTGAATTAACACGTAGTAAAAGAGCTAGTTTTTCAGAAATTGTAGGTGACATATTTGGTGCATTGATACCATCAGTGGGAGTAATTCTGAACTCAAGGAGAATATGTAAATTGTCTACAGTGGTTGATCGTTTATCAACGGATACTGCTGGAGGATTTCTAATGATTAATGCGGAGATGGTTGCGATTAGATCTATGGTTATGCAAAATCGACTTGCTCTTGATATATTGTTAGCAAAAGAGGGCGGAGTCTGTAAATTGTTGAAAACAAAACATTGTTGCACGTATATACCGGACAAAAGTGCAGAAATCGATAAATATATAAAGAATATTACTGAACTTGAGAATGAACTGAAACCACTGGAAGTTGATAGTGTATGGGAAAGATTGACAAATAGTATTGCGTCAATTGGTACCTGGTTTACTAATGTAGGGAAAGGACTTATAGGTCAAATAATAGTACCCTTAGTAGGGATAGCAATAACAGTATTGTCAATAATGATATGGTGCAAATGTTGTAGAAAGAAGGAAACCTATAGGGTGACAGGAAGAGGCAAGAAAAGAAAATTTGAAGAGATTGAATTAGAGCACCTAAGAAGTGAAATTTACAAGAAACTGAAAGGAAAGAATAAGAATGGATTGTGTAAAAATGAAAATGTGACTGGAATATGCATCTGGTTGTAGGTAGTTTTGATGGCTCAGAAACGCCATCAGAGAGGGGATTGATGGAGCAAGGACTCACAATGAGACTTGCTCGGAAGCAATCCTCTCACAGTATTAATTAATTTGTACTAAAACCTTGTAATGTCATTATTAATAATGTGCAAACACAACATTTTTATCTAGAAGATGCTTGCCTATGTGTTTTCCACTAATAAGTAATCCTTGTCTAATCCAAAATGGCCGCTAAAGCGCGGGAAATCTACTGCGCATGTGTCAACCATGTCACGTGGTATGACGTCTTTCTTTGTTTGGAGGGAATCTTTTGCTTCTGCGCAGAGTATGCTAAAATGGCCGCTTAATGTTCTCACATGCTAACGCTTTCGCATTGCTGCAATTAATAATGTGGTATTCTAACGCTACTAATGCGGGATAGACAATTATAATTAAAAGGGGATTAGGGTAGAAGTAGGAGGTATACAGTGAAAAACTTTTATTTTTGATATTAATATGTTCCTTCTTTGATTTCTATTAGTTCGTAAAATGGGCCTGGGTTGACTAGACGGCAGTTCAAGGAACATGTGACCTGCGCATGCTCCCTGAAAACTAACAAGGCAAAGCGATGACGTCAACTTGGAAGATGTCCAAGGACATGACCCGCTGATCACCTTCAAAGTTCATCCGAAATGTCCTACGAAAAGATACATTTTGTATACACTTTGTATTAAAATTGTTGTGAAACGGGTGGGAAATAAAGCAAATGTATTAATTGAGAGGGGCGGTATTTTAAAAACAATGGGCTTAAGAAAATTGAACTAAATTGACATGGTGTGAGGATCAACCCCCTGTCCCTGTCCAATCAGAAGTAGTGGTCCCATATTTTTGCAACATTAATGGGAGGTGTGAGAAGTTGGCCTGGCATATGCTGTCCACTAATTATAGTGGGCACCTTGCACCAGTCCAAACAACCCCTTATTGGAGATAGGTTAAAGACAACCTTATTGAAAGCTATCCTAGTGGTAGCTATGGAGAGCAGCCTTCAGGCTAAGTCTTGAAGGAATGTAAAGCAGCTTGTTTTACCAGTCTATAATCTCTTGAGTGACCAAATGAAAGAGCACCACACCAGGTATATATTCAAAATATATGTATTTATTGCTAAACACACCCTTCTAGTCTCTTTATGAGGCTAGAGTTCGAAGTACACAAGTTATAAGTTATTTAAACACAGTAATAGCACAAATACACGTTTGGGCCCTAGGGGCGTACTCAAACCATATACCAATAAAGTGGTATAAGAACCACGACTGAACTAGACACTAGGCCTAGAGCCTCTAGAAGTGCTTGGACCACAAGGAACCACCCAAGGTAGTGACACAGGGGACCCACGGGGGACGCGTGCAGTGTAAATACACAACCGCGATACGCCGTTAACTTCTATGGAGAAAGTCGCGATCAGGAAATTAAAGAAAAGGGACACTTAAAGGAGGACTTGGAGCAAACCCTTTGAGAACTAGGTCGTTCTAGAGTCTCTACCCACTGGAGCACCGGAGTACTCGTGTTACCTCACCCAGGGAAGCCGGGTGCATAGGTGCCTTTCGGGGTCGGGTTTCGTCGTCGATTTGAATGGCGATCTGCTGCAAAGTGCTGCTGGCGACCAAGTGGAAAGTGTCCGGTTGGATCCAAGAGTGGATCGGAGATCTGAAGAACCTGAAAGCAGAGGGGACAGAGTCTGGGTCACTAGCCAGTGACCAGGATGGCGATGAGCGGATGCCCACCGATGTCGAGTGCTTCAGGTGCGTTGACGGTCGTGTTGACTCTTCAGCCACGAGGTCCAGGAGGCGTTGTCGGCGACCAGGAGCAGGATTCGGGCTGGTACACGATGTCTGTCGAGTGCTGAGGTGTCGGTGACCAGATTGGACCCAACAAGCCTTGGCAACGGCAAGTCTCGGTGAAGATGAAGATCGTCGATGGTGCAGACCAGCAAGGTCTGAGGAACTCACCCAGCAAGGGTAAGTGAGGGCAGGCCTGGAGCAACCAGGATGCCCAAGAAGAAAAAGATTGGCCTTCGTGAAGGGCTACTAGCCAACGGGCTAGCGACCGCGAAGGAGCCTCGAGACGTCGCACGTGGATCTGGCTCACAGGACACTCGTGGAGTGGAGGCCAGTGATCTTCGGTGCAGTTGGTGCTGGAGGCTAGGGCTACTCGGAGCCCAAAGCACGACTTCGTGGGAGACCCAGAAGAGGATGCACTTGCAAATGTGCTCGGTGTCCAGGGGTCACGGTCTCAAGTCACCCACGATAGCCACGGGCCTCAGCTTTGCTGGGGACTCAGGGTAGCCTCGGGGAAATCTGAGAATCCACCTCTGGTGATGCGAAGACTTCGGCGTCCGACGGGAGCTTCAGAAATGCAGACCGGACAGATGCGTCTTTGGTGCCTGCCAAGCAGGGGAGTCAATCCTTGACCCCAAGGGAGATTCTTATGTCCTCTAGTCTTGAGTAGAACGTCGAAGGTCCAGGATTCTGTTTCAGAGTTTCGTCCCGGGATAATCTAAAGTCCTAAGGACTGGGTTCCTATACTTATACCAAGTTTAGGGGTTGGACTACTCTGTGGCCCCACCTATGGGTGGGTCAGGGCAGAGGGGTGGCTACACCCCTTTCCCTTTGTCCAGTTCGCGCCAAAGCAGGGGCTGCAAGCCCCTGATCCGGTTTGAACTGGGGTATGCACAGGGACACCAAATGTGCCCCCAGTGCCACATGGGCGTAGAAGGGTATAATAGATATAGAATTAGCTAATTAGTTAGCGCAGAGCACACAGAGAGAGAGAGAGGCGCAGATGGATATAGATGCTGTAGCAGAGAACCAATGCTGCCACAGAGAGAACCGAGCAAACTGAACTGCTGTCCAAAGAAATCCTGAGGTGGGGGCGGCGGACTCTATTAGAAGAAGACGCGGAAGAACCGAGGAGGAACGAAGTGTCAGAGAGGGGAACGACGCAGGCGTCGTTGGTAGAGAGGTCATCTATCCTGTCTTGAATCCGGTCTGGAGGTCTTGGTCTTCATTCTATCCTGGGGACCCTTTCCAACTCCTTGGCCAAGGGGTTTGGTTTTCGCACCTTTAGGTAACTATAAATGCGTAATCTTTAGCTTGTACTGCTGTCCCTATCTTCTCCTTTCTGAGGGGCCGTCATTTGTGATCAATAGGTGACAATAGTGTGCTTCCTCCTTGATATGCGACTAAGTATTATGTGGATGGTAATTTACTCTGCTAAAGAATTTAGATAAACATTTTAAAACTTCCTGAGTCAGTGATTATTTCAGGTGGTTAATGAAAATTATGTTTTGTATGATCTCATTTCAACCCCAGTTATCAAAGGTCCATTGGTAAGTCATTACTCTTCAATCAGAAAAGGTAATTGGTAGCAGGGATATTGATAAAGAGTACAACTGATACCCACCAGCGGTGATTACTAGTTAGTGCGAATGAATGGGCCCAGGTGAGAATTTAGCATATGAATGCTTGTTGCTAGTAACCCGCTGGATCACCCTCGCGGCGTGAGCGCTTGTGTGCACCATATCCAGCGTGAGCCGGGACAGTCAGCTAGACCGCTGACTCATTACAAATAGAGCACCTATCCCTGGGCCCAGTGACTGCCATAGTGCTCCTCATTCATTCATGCATGAGAGCTGTCAGATATTGTGAGCTGTCAAGTCCTTCTTTGATGTTCATGTCACTTCATTAGAGCACCTATCCCTGGGCCCAGTGACTGCCATAGTGCTCCTCATTCATGAGAGCTGTCAGATATTGTGAGCTGTCAAGTCCTTCTTTGATGTTCATGTCACCTCATTAGAGCACCTATCCCTGGGCCCAGTGACTGCCATAGTGCTCCTCATTCATGAGAGCTGTCAGATATTGTGAGCTGTCAAGTCCTTCTTTGATGTTCATGTCACTTCATTAGAGCACCTATCCCTGGGCCCAGTGACTGCCATAGTGCTCCTCATTCATGCATGAGAGCTGTCAGATATTGTCAAGTCCTTCTTTGATGTTCATGTCGCCTCAGTATGGCACCTGCCTCCTCCCAATATGGCCTCCTGCTTTATTTCTAAACCTTTATTAACGGATTGGTGTTATATGAAGGGACGGAGGGAAGTAACCAATCACACAGAATGAAAAGCCATGACAGATGTGAGGCGTGACAAACAAGGAAGTGGACCAGCTTTCCAATGGGCGCCTCACTTGGAAGAATGGCAAGAGATCTGTGCAATCGGAGCCTGGTGAGGAGTTTGAGGCGGAGGGAGCTGCCAAATGGCCCGTGGCGGTAGGCCGATGGGCGGTGAATCTTAACCAATAAGCGGTGGGCCCGGGTCCCAGCCGTCCAATAGGCGGCAGGCCTGGGAGTGCGACGTCCGGTGGGCGGGCCGGCGGCAGCAGTGAGCCCTGTCCGGGCCCCCGGGACGCGATGCCGGTGCACGCGCGGGACAAGAAGGAGGCGGGCGGGCCCCCGGGGCGGGAGGACATGGAGCTGGAGTACGGGGAGCCCGAGGGCAGCAGCGGCAGCGAGGAGGACGACGATGAGGACGACGAGAGCCCGGGGAGCAGCGGGAGCGACGGGGGGGAGAGCGAGGGTGAGCCCGTGGGGTGGTGGGGGGTACGCACCGTGAGGGGTGGAGGGGCCCAGGACGGACTGGGTGGAGAAAGCAGAGGGTGTGCCCCCCCCGCCCCCAGCCCTATGGAGGATGGGAGCCCTCTGGGGAGGGTGGCACTCCCCGCTGAGGGATAGAGGGAGGGTCAGTGCAGAGAGAGGGATGGTAGGGTCAAAGGTGAGGGGTCAGGGTCGCACGGGCGGGGGTTATATGACGGGCATGAGGCCAGGGTCACACGGGGCGGGGGTTACAGGATGGCATTAGGCCGGGGTCACACAGGGTGGGGGTTACAGGATGGCATGAGGCCAGGGTCACACGGGTCGGGGGGTTACAGGATGGCATTAGGCCGGGGTCACACAGGGTGGGGGTTACAGGATGGCATGAGGCCAGGGTCACACGGGTCGGGGGGTTACAGGATGGCATGAGGCCAGGGTCACACGGGTCGGGGGGTTACAGGATGGCATGAGGCCAGGGTCACACAGGGCAGGGGTTACAGGATGGCATTAGGCCGGAGTCACACAGGGTGGGGGTTACAGGATGGCATGAGGCCGGGGTCACACAGGGTGGGGGTTACAGGATGGCATGAGGCCAGGGTCACACGGGGCGGGGGTTACAGGATGGCATGAGGCCGGGGTCACACAGGGTGGGGGTTACAGGATGGCATGAGGCCGGGGTCACACAGGGTGGGGGTTACAGGATGGCATGAGGCCAGGGTCACACGGGGCGGGGGTTACAGGATGGCATGAGGCTGGGGTCACACGGGGCGGGGGTTACAGGATGGCATTAGGCCGGGGTCACACAGGATGGGGGCTACAGGATGGCATGAGGCCAGGGTCACACGGGGCGGGGGTTACAGGATGGCATAAGGCCAGGGTCACACGGGGCGGGGGTTACATGACTGGCATGAGGCCAGGGTCACAAGGGGCGGGGGTTACATGACGGGTATGAGGCCAGGGTCACACGGGGCGGGGGTTTCATGACGGGCATGAGGCCAGGGTCACACGGGGCGGGGGTTACATGACTGCCATGAGGCCAGGGTCACACGGGGCGGGGGTTACAGGATGGCATGAGGCCAGGGTCACACTGGGCGGGGGTTACATGACGGGCATGAGGCCAGGGTCACACTGGGCGGGGGTTACATGACGGGCATGAGGCCAGGGTCACACTGGGCGGGGGTTACATGACGGGCATGAGGCCAGGGTCACACTGGGCGGGGGTTACATGACGGGCATGAGGCCAGGGTCACACGGGGTGGGGGTTACATGACGGGCATGAGGCCAGGGTCACGCGGGGGTTACAGGATGGCATGTGGCCAGGGTTACACGGGGTGGGGGTTACAGGATGGCATGAGGCCAGGGTCACACGGGGTGGGGGTTACAGGACAGGCATGAGGCCGGGGTCACACGGGGCGGGGGTTATAGGATGGCATTAGGCCGGGGTCACACGGGGTGGGGGTTATAGGATGGCATTAGGCCGGGGTCACACGGGGTGGGGGTTACAGGATGGCATGAGGCCGGGGTCACACGGGGTGGTGGTTACATGATGGGTATGAGGCCAGGGTCACACGGGTGGGGGTTACATGACGGGTATGAGGCCAGGGTCACACAGGGCGGGGGCTACCGGATGGCATTAGGCAAGGGTCACACGGGGTGGGGGTTACAGGATGGCGTGAGGCCAGGGTCACACAGGGTGGGGGTTACAGGACGGGCAAGAGGCCGGGGTCACACGGGGTGGGGGTTACAGGACGGGCATGAGGCCGGTGTCACACGGGGCGGGGGTTACAGGACGGGCATGAGGCTGGTGTCACACGGGGCGGGGGTTACAGGACAGCATGAGGCCAGGGTCACATGGGGCAGGGGATATGGGATATGCATGAGGCCAGGGTCACACGGGGCGGGGTTTACGGGATATGCATGAGGTCAGGATCACACGGGGCGGGGGCTACAGGACGGGCATGAGGCCGGGGTCACATGGGGCGGGGGCTACAGGACGGGCATGAGGCCAGGGTCACACGGGGTGGGGGTTACAGGACGGGCATGAGACCAGGGTCACACGGGGTGGGGGTTACAGGACGGGCATGAGGCCAGGGTCAAACGGTGCGGGGGCTACAGGATGGCATGAGGCCAGGGTCTCACAGGGCGGGGGCTACAGGATGGCATGAGGCCAGGGTCTCACGGGGCAGGGGTTACGGGATATGCATGAGGCCAGGGTCAAACGGGGCAGGGGCTACAGGACGGGCATGAGGCCAGGGTCACAGGGGGTGGGTGTTACAGGACGGGCATGAGGCCAGGGTCACATGGGCCAGGGTTACAGGATGGCATTAGGCCAGGGTCACAGGGCCAGGGTTACGGGATATGCATGAGGCTGGGGTTACGGGATATGCATGAGGCCGAGGTCACACAGGGCGGCGGTTACGGGATATGCATGTGGCTTGGGTCACACGTGGTGGGGGCTACAGGACAGGCATGAGGCCGGGGTCACACGGGGTGGGGGTTACAGGACGGGCATGAGGCCGGTGTCACACGGGGCGGGGGTTACAGGACGGGCATGAGGCTGGTGTCACACGGGGCGGGGGTTACAGGACAGCATGAGGCCGGGGTTACACGGGGCGGGGGTTATGGGATATGCATGAGGCCAGGATCACACATGGCGGGGGTTACGGGATATGCATGAGGCCTGGATCACACGGGGCGGGTGTTACGGGATATGCATGAGGCCAGGGTCACACGGGGCGGGGGTTACAGGATGGCATGAGGCCAGGGTCACATGGGGCAGGGGTTACAGGATATCATGAGGCCGGGGTCACATGTGGCGGGGGCTACAGGATGGCCTGAGGCCAGGGTCACACGGGGCGGGGGTACAGGATGGCCTAAGGCCAGGGTCACACGGGGTGGGGGTTACAGGATAGCCTGAGGCCAGGGTCACACGGGGCAGGGGTTACAGGATGGCATGAGGCTGGGGTTACACGGGGCGGGGGTTACGAGATGGCATGAGGCAGGGTCACTCGGGGGTTTCGGGATATACATAAGGCCAGGATCACACGGGGCGGGGGTTACGGGATATGCATGAGGCTAGGGTCACATGGGGCGGGGGTTACAGGATGGCATGATGCTAGGGTCACACTGGGCGGGGGTTACAGGATGGAATGAGGCCGGGGTCACACGGGGCGGGGGTTACAGGATGGCATGAGGCCAGGGTCACACGGGGCGGGGGTTACAGGATGGCATGAGGCCAGGGTCACACGGGGCGGGGGTTACAGGATAGCATGAGGCCAGGCTGTCACGGGTCAGGGGTTATGGGATGGCATGAGGAAGCAACTGGGCAGTGAAGGGCATGGAGCAGGTGGATGGGTGAGGGGTCTGAGGGTGTAGCAGTGAAGGTGTGGGAGAGTGCAAGGTTAGCTGGGGTGAAGGGGCACGAGAGAGGAGGATGTGGAGAGGGGTCCTACCTAGGGATGGCGTAATCATGTGGGGCGTGACAATGGAAAGTAAGGGGTAAAAACTAGGAGAGGTAGGGGTAGAGGAGGTGGGGTTGGGGCAGGTAGAGGATATAGCGGGGGAAGAGGTAGACACAGTGAGGGGTAAAAACCCAGAGAGATAAGGGTTGAGGAGGTGAGGGTGGGGGCAGGTAGAGGATGAAGCCGTATAGGACGTAGTGACAGTGAGGGGTAAAAACCAGGAGCCATAAGGGTAGAGATGGTGGGGGTGGGGCAGGTAGAGGATGAAGCGGGGGAGGAGGTAGGGACAGTGAGGGGTAAGAGCCAGGAGAGGTAGGAGGAGGGTGGGGTGGGGCAGGTAGAGGATGAAGCCGTATAGGAGGTAGTGACAGCTGTAAGAACAAGGAGAGCTACGAGTAGAGGAGGTGAGGGTGGGGCAGGTAGAGGATGAAGCCGGATAGGAGGTAGTGACACTGAGGGGTAGGAACAAGGAGAGCTACGAGTAGAAGAGGTGAGGGTGGGGCAGGTAGAAGATGATGTGGGGGAGGAGGTAGTGGCCGTGAGGGGTAAGAGCCAGGAGAGGGAGGAGGAGGGGAAGGTGGTGGCAGGTAGAGGATGAAGCCGGATAGGAGGTAGTGACAGTGAGGGGTAAAAACCAGGAGAGGTAAGGGTAGAGGTGGTGAGGGTGGTGCAGGTAGAAGATGATGTGGGGGAGGGTTAAGAGCCAGGAGAGGGAGGAGGGGAGGGTGGGGCAGGTAGAGGATGAAGCGGGGTTGAGGTAGTGACGGTGAGGGGTAAGAGAGCGGACCGAGGAAGGAACCCTGGAAGCATGGCACAGTCAATGAAAGGCTGGCATGTAATACTCAGATGTGGTTGGTTTGAACCAAGGGGGAGGCATGGGGGTGACATTGGGCCAGGAGGAATCAGTAAGAGGACAGGGGAAAGGGGGGGACATGGATTTAGTCAGTGGGACAGTGAGTTAACGTGTAGATGGGCGCACAGATGGTGGTTTAGGGGATTATGACGGCCTGGAGGTAGGACTATGGGGGAAGAGGGAGAGTGGGGGTGTTCATAGATGGGGCTCCTATAGGATAAGGAAACAAAGTGATGGAAAGAATGCTTGAATCAATCTCAGCCAATCATGGTCCTTCAGGACTGGATTCCATTTCATTGTTTTTCACCCACAATACCATCCTAGGCAGAGGCCTGCCATATGCAAATCAGCCTTGATCCTGCTGCATTAGGAGCAGAATAACCTGAGCTGCCAGGTCCCTTCCATACAGTAACACAAGCGACCTATATGATGAGTCCTAAGACATAGTGAGCTGGGATGCATGGAGTGTGACAGTAAAAGTGTGTGAAGTAAGAGAACATGGGTGAAGGAGGGATTAAGGATTGAGACTTGAGTGGGATGGGTGAGCAGAGCTTGCAGAAGCCCTCAGGTCACTAGTGTTATTTTTCAGTACCAAGCCTCGCATTTTGACTTTCACAGTGTAAATGTTAGCCTATAAATGCCACTTTAGGAAGCGCCTGTGGGTGACTAGCAAGGGCTATTGAATGTCACAGTTATATGGGGCCAGTTAATTGCTGCGGGCCAGATAGTGTTGTAGGTAGAGAATTGGGAATGAGGAGTTTGAGGTGAGGAGTAGAGTTGGTGAAAGGGGGTGGGCTCGAGTGAGGGGTTGGTAAGCTCATGTGCCCTGTAAGGACAGCAAGGGTGATTTTATTCCTAAAATTCTGCAGAGCCCTCCTCTTTTTTGCGCTGTCCGATCCCAGAGTCCTTTCACAATTGCTTTATTGCACCTTGCTTAGCATTTAAAGAGGCGCTCGAATTGGACACGAAGGGGTTAACACTCAGAAAAAGTTAGGGATATCTTGAAGGTTCATACCATGGTAGTCCAGCGGGACTGAAAAATTACAAATGAAAATGGCCTTCTGATTGGCTAAGGTAGCTTTTTCTCCCCTCAGGCATTTCGGTGCCAGTATCAGGCGATATGATCGGCTGGGCGCATTGGTGAACAAAATGTTGCAACCACCATTACATGACTCGGGGGAATTGGTCCCCGTGTGCTGAAAAAGTAAATGAAAATGTAGATAAGAGGGCAAGGTGGGGATACCATGACACCCAGGCACTTGTCGGGGAGGGATTTCATTTAAATGAAAAATTAATTTCAGGCCGTGGGTACCACTGTACTCTTGCAGAACCCACTGCAGCCCTCCCATGAGGTATTGTGATACTCCCACAGGAGCAGCTGTACAAGCTTCCATCAATGGTACCGTCCATTCCCTGAAGAAGCTTGCACAGTACCGCTGTACCATGGGGTGGAAGCTTGCGTATTGAGTACTACAGGAGTACCATGGTATCCGAAAAAATGACAAAAAAAGAGAATGGGGTCTAGAATGTGAAGGAGCATGCATGGTGCGTAGGTTGCCCGAGGTGATTGGGCGCATGCTCAATTTGATTTAACAAAAAAAAAAACTTTGTGAGGAAAAAAAACGTAAAGGTTAACGTGATATAGTTAGGTATTGTAATAAGCACTTGGCGTACATTTAAAAAAATAAACTCGCTGATCGGAAAGTTAGAGACGTTCTAGTTGGGTGTTGAAAAGAAACAACAATGTTTAAAAAAACCGAAAACCCCTAAATTCACAAGTTGTAGTTAACTGAGCTACCTATAACCTGTCCCCCTGCTGTGCATTGCTTCTGACCTGACATTACATTACTCATGACGTTACATGACATCATTGATGACTTCGCTGACAACATCCAGTCATTGTGTCAGGGTTCTGTAGGGTTTGTGGACTTAAAGTAATTCAGCACACTAAATCTATGGGCAATATTTTATCACCAATCATGTGGCAGACATAAAGTTTGACCACATGTTGGGCACATGGCTTCTGTCAAGTCACCCACATTTGGTGGAAGTTAACCTGTTTTTACCTATATTCACCCACCTAACCAACAAAATGCCTCTAGACTTTAATAGTCCCCCACAGTTGGGAGTCAAGAGGTAGGCACTTCGTTTCATGCAGCCTGTTTCCCTAGTCACAGACAACCGTCTTTGCTTTACTATGTTTTTAGGACACCTGCAGGCCCACCCAGGCTTCTTTTTCTGGCACAATGTGTCTTGCTTTGCTGTAGGTTTCCCAGCTGCTCTGCCATTTCTCATCTTGCTCTACTTTTTGATGCATGTCTCCTTTATCCTTTCCAACATTCTTTGACTCGCCTCCCATTCATTCATCAGCCTGGCACAGGTTTTCCCATTACGTCTCCATCTGCAACACTCCAAGCCCTCCTATTCCTGGCAATCCATCCCCTTTCTTCGCCTTAGTTGTCCTGTATCTTAACAGCCCCTCACCCCCACTTTTATCTGTCTCACTCTCCCAGTGTAAGTTGTTAGTTGACTGGAGCTTCATCTTACTCAGCCCTAACTTCTGGTGACCAGTCTCCTTTTGCACTGCCCATTTTCCATATGTCCCTCCATTTCCCGTTGTTTTTGGGACCCTTTCTCAACAGTCTTCAATGTGCCAGGGTTTCTTTACGATGAGCGCTTCTCTGTGCTTTGCTGATTCGAACATCTTTCCCAACAGAAATGGATGATGAAGACTGTGAGAGGCGAAGGATGGAATGCTTGGATGAAATGTCTAACCTTGAGAAGCAGTTCACAGACCTCAAAGATCAGTGAGTCCAGGGCTGATGTAGGAGAGGGATGCTGGGTGGACGGGTCTGTGGGGGATTGTGTGGGGGTGGTAATGGGAACTCAATCAGAGTGTTTGTAGGTGAATAGCCAGATGGGTGCCATTCATTATGTAGTTTTTCAGGCTTTGGTTGGAAAGTTGTTGTGGGGAGGATTTTTGCATGCTGGCATTGACACCTTTAGATAAAACTGCATTTCCAGTAATGTTGTAAACGGTTGCTGAAAATCATTTTTGTCACCCTTATGGTCAAGTTGTTGACTTCTGATCGTCCATTTGCTGGTACTAAAAAAGTTCTCAAACCCACATGTAATATGAAAATTGTCGCATGCTTAGTCCTGCAGTTGTCCAAACAGTTTACATACGGATGTTGTGTAAAAGGAAACGCTGCCGATTTCCTGTCGATCCTTGAGATGGACCTGACCTAGTATTCAGCTTTACCTCTTAATGCTGTTACTCTTACTTTTTATTTTCACATCTGCTGTCAGGCCACAATATGCAGGCGCAGTGAAAGGTACTGCTGACCCTTTCTAGCGTACTGTGACCTATAGGTCTAGAAGTAGTTTCCTTAAACATGTAGTGTATATCCACTTTGTTTTATTTGGGTTATAATGAACTTAAAGTGAAAATGTGCTTTTAAGATTCAGTAGTTTTATTATAAAGAGATCTGACCATCTGGTCTTCACAGAGTCCTAATGGTACATAACTCCAATCTAATGTAACATAATGCACACAGTTCACTTTGTCATTGATTAAATAAAAACGTCCAACCTTTTGTTGATTCGTATAAAGAGTGCATTCTGTGATTGTGAGAAGCTGGCCTGGTATGTGATGTCCACTAATGTCAGTGGGCACCTTGCACCAGTCCAGACAACCCTTATGGTGATTTAAGAGGTCTTAGACAACCTTAGAAAGCTCTCTAAGTGGTAGCTGTGGAGAGCAGCCATCAGGCTTAGTCCAGAAGGAGTGTAAAGCAGCTTGTCTTACCAGAATGCAATCTTATAATATAGATTAAGTGAAAAAGAGCCACACCAAGTATTTATAAAAATATGTATTTATTATATAATACTCTCTGGTACGCCAACAATATCAATATCGCCAACACGGAGATGAACACAATGCACACAATACTTTAGCAAAGAAACACAGTAAATAGCACAAAATACACAGTGGACCCCAGGGTTGGGAACCAAACCATATACTAAGAAAGTGGTATAAGAACCACGACTCTGATCAAGACCGGGTCGAGAGGAGGTAGAAGTGCTGGGGACCCAAGGTGAGTAGAAGGGGACCCCACAGAGATTTTGAAAGATTGTGTACCATGAAGAAACCCCATGGAAGACAGAAGGTTGGAGAGCCACCCCCGTGGATACCCTAGTACCCATGTTACCTACACTAGGGAAGCAGGGTGCATACGTGTGAAGTGGTGTCGGAAACCCCCGTCGAACCCAATGGAGGACTTCAGGAAAGTGCCGCTGTGGAAGAAGGAAGAAGTGTCCGGTGGAATCAGAGGATGGATTCTGGATGAGAGGTACCTGCAAGCAGAGGGGACAGAGTCTGTCACTCAGGAGTGACCAGGAGACTTGGAAGACGAATGCCCTCCGATGTTGGGTGTTGCAGGATGGATGACGAGGACCTTGACTCTGCAGCTGTGAGGACCAGGCGACGCTGAGGAGGACCAGGAGACGCTGAGGAGGACCAGGAGGCGTGCACGAGCTGTCCCACGGAGCATGTCGAGTGCTGAGGGGTAGCTGTCCGGCGGGAGTACCATCAAGCCTTGGCAAATGCAACCACCGTAGGAATCAAAGAAGGAGCAACGTCAGGACCAGGAAGGTCCATGGGACTCGCCAACAGCAGGGGAGTCGGGGCAGGCCCTGAGCAATCAGGGGAGCCCAAAAGAAACAAGTGTGACCCTCAAGTGGACCCACAAGCCGGAGGCACTGGAGTCGCGAGAGGACCTCAAGCAGCTCACCAAAAGATACAGGCCACGATGCACACGATGCGTTGTGGCTGAAGATTCTGGTCACTGGAGATGCTAGAGTTTGGGGCCACTTGGAGCCGGAAGATCTTCTTGGAAGGAAGCCAACAAGCCTTTGCAACTGCAAGTTGGACGCAGTGCACAGGGGTTCTGTTATTGCAACCCCCACGAGGGATACTGGCCTCAAACTTGGTGAGAGGGCAGGGCAGGCCTCGGGAGTTGTGGAAAACCACCACCCTTGTTGCAGAACCCCCTGATTCCGGAGGAGCTCAGGATCTGCAGATCGGTCGACTGTTACGGTGCCTGCGAATGCAGGGGAGTGACTCCTTCACTCCAAGGGAGATTTCTTCAAGTGTCTTTCATGCTTCACAGGCCTTGGAAGGTTTCTGTACGATGCACAGGCGATGCAGCAGACTGGAAGGGAGACTAAGTCTAGCAAAGTCCAGAGTGCCCAGACGGTAGAAGTGCAGTGGTGTCTGATCTGAATCTTATCCCACGACGAATCTAGGGACCTACACCCAGGTAAGCCCAAAGTACCCTAGGGAAAGGGTTGGGAAGATTTAGGGGACCTTCCCTGGGGAGGGTCTGGACGGGGGAGGTTACTCCCATGTCCTTTGTCCAGTTTCGCGCCAGAGCGGGAGCCAACGGCTCCCAGAACTGGTTTGAACTGGACTATGCATGGGGACACCAAGTGTGCCCTCATGCAGACTTTCTGGCGCTCTCAAGCGCACCCACCCAGTCCCAATACACTAAATCATGTCTGGGAGGTGGTCACACCTCCCTGTGACAGGATGCCTATTGTTCCACCTTCCTCTGCTCGAGCTTGGCTCAGCAGCAGGAGGGCAGAAATGTGTCTCTGGTCAGCAGCAGCCATTTTGTGCTGTCCGGGACTAGAAGGTTGGCACCGGGAACACTGGGAGCCTAACAAAGGCCTCTTCCAGTGCTTGGAATCATACCTTCCACACTGTTTACGGTGTGGGGGTATGATTCCAACATGTTTGATACCAAACATGATAGGATTCGTTGCAACTGTTTTCGAGATGGTCATCGTGCAATTACGCGGTGCCCCTCTATATAGTATATGGCTGCTTCACTGACAACCGGGGAGAATGGACTCCATAGGCTGCAGGGGTGTCCTGCTCATGCAGGGGCACCCTCTCACTTAGAACCAAGCACCCTGCCTTCAGGATTGTAAAGGCCTGCTATAGGGGTGACTTATAGGTTTTAAGTGCAGTGACCCTTAGATATAGGAAACCTATATCTTAAGCCAGTGGTGAAAGCACCAACTTACACAGGCTGCAATGGCAGGCCTGTAGTTCCCTTTTGCATGGTTTCCCATGGGTGGCATAATGCATGCTTCAGCCCATGGGAGACCTCTGGGGTACCTATGCCCTGGGTACCTTAGTACCATATACTAGGGTCTGATAAGGGTTCCCCAGTATCCAATCTGGGATTGTACCTAGGTACTAAAACAACAATTTAGGGAGAAAGCAGACTGGGGTCCCGATTAGCAGGATCCCAGTCAGACCAGTCAAAAACAGCATCACATCAAGCAAAAAGTGTGGTAACCATAGAAGCAGATCCTACTTTCCTACAGTGATACGATAATGTTTCCTGTAAGAGTTTATCAATATCTTGCATCACCTGAGAGGAAGTTTGACCTGCCCCAGCTTGGAGAATTGTTTAAGCTCTGCTGTTTCAAGTCATTTGTTTATGCTTTAAGTTCTTTAGTTCTCACCACAATATCTCATAGAGGTTGTGATCTGTATTTTGGCTTGGCTGTTCAAGATCCTCATTCTTTTATTTTTCAGCCAATCAGTGGTAGATTAGTGGTGTGTTTTGGATTATCAGCCTGTTGCTTGATCCAATTTTGGCTCAGCTTGAACTGTTTCATGCTCTGGTAGAGAGAGTAAGTCAAGGTGCACTCTGATTGTGAGGTGTCTCGATCCCATGGCTCCAAAGCGGCCCTAAATATCACCCATCCACCACTGTGCTTGGCAGTTGGTGTGAGGTTATTGAGGGGATACAGTTTGATTTTCGCCAAATGTACATTTGATTTCAGCCAGAAATCTCCACTTCTGCCTTGCCTGTTCAGAGGCCATTGTTCCACCAGTCTTTGGTTCACTCTGATTCTGGTTTGTGAATCTCAAGTCATGCAGAAATGCGCTTGAAATGTTTTTTTTATTAAAGAGAAAAGGGGTTTCCACATGGCTGCCCTTCCACGAAAGCTGTACTTTTAAAATCTTCTAATGGTAGAATCTTTAACTCTAACATTTACAATATTTATCCCAGACTGTCCAGCTCTAGATGTAGAGTTTGGGTTCTTCCTGACCTCTACGAGCCTCAAAGTGAGGTCACTGAGTATTTTTTGTGATGACCTCCACGTCAGGGTAGAGTGGTATTTTGATGTATTGCCCACTAGGTAGATTGGCAGCAATCTTGAAGTTTCACCTTTTGTAAATATTTCGGACTCGCGAGTGATGGACTTAATTTTGCTTAGAAATGGTTTTATGGCACTTCCCAGAGTGATGAGCATAAGCTATTCTTACTCTGAGCCCCTCGTAGCTGTCTTTTGATCTAGGCCACGTTACCACAAACCTGAATGTTCCAGACCCTCCTGGCATAGTCTCATTTTATATAAAGATTATAGCACTTCCTAGTCCAAGTAATTAGTTGCACTTTTGTAGTAACACCTGATTCTAATTGCCTTCTTAACTGACATGAAAGCAGTAAAGCTGCACTTGTGAATGTTGGCAGTGTTTCAGAGTGGTACTGGGCCTGTACTGTGGTTGTTGGGGTAGTTTTCCACCGGTGTCCTGGTGCTCTGCATACTGGGCCAAGTACAGCTCTTTCTGCACTTGATTGTCATGGCAGCAATGGTGCGCAGTCACTGGCTTCTTCGGGAGGGTAGCACTCTCTCAGAACTCGGCGATCAACCAACAGGCACAGTAACTCGAATGTCCAGCGTAGTGCTTGCCTTTTTAGAAAGGAATGTACTTTCTAACAGCAGAACTCCATGATAATTCGATGAATTATACAGGTTAGTGAGTCTGATCACGACTCTTAGTGCACCACACCCCTTTCCTTTCACCCTGAGGACTCGAGATGGACTAGTAGCCTAGCAGGTATGAATAAGGCGCAGGTGCATATTCATTGCCTCACAAGTCCTATCTGCAGTTATTTCACCCGTTTGCCCAACGTTTCACCACTGGAAGTGAAGTGGGTAGGAATTCGGTCTCTAGGCCTTTCCTGCTCGACTAGTACAAACTCGACAGCTTAAATGCTCTGCAAGCTGAAGCCTGCATTTATCTGTTTAAATCGCTCAGAGGCTGCGGAGGAGGCTGGGCGCAGGCCACATGTGACCATACGGTGCTGCCCGATTATTTTGGTGACGATAGGTAGTCCTGGCAGCACCAGAAGTTTATCAGCCACGGGACGTCATGGCCATGAGGTTATAGAGGCAGGTGCAGTCCCCAACCAGGCTGATGGAACACCATGGTATTTACAGTCCCGGCTGGCCCCATGCGAAGGCAGTTGGTGTCCTGACTGTGCAGGTATGCGTAAGCAAGTAGACTTTTTTTTGTGGTTCTTGCCTGGAACCACAGTGAGACTGGGAGACCCTCGAGCACGAGTCACTCCTGGCTTTGCTTCAGCAGTGTGCTTTTTCTGGGTGTTTCTTCCACCAGGAACACACTGAGCTTCTTCTCCTGGACAGTTTCTCTTACTTCAGGGCCAACCCGATTCTGTCCCTCTGTAAGTAGGCAGGTGTCAATGCACTAGGCATACCCTCTGCTCCTCCAGCTGAAAGTGCAGAATTCAGGTGTTGTCCTGCCCACCTTGGGAAAGTGACAGCCCTGCAGACACATTCCCTGGCGACACAGTATTCCTTCAAGTACTCCGCAGAGATCTCCCATCCTTAATCATGAAGAACATGAAAATGGGACAGAGTTTGGTGGTTTGAGTTCCATAGTTGTACACATTTTTGAGACCGTGGATGTGCATCTACTGTCTCAACCTTTAGAAGCAGTTTGGGGGTGGTTCTCATTGAAGTGTCCTTTTTAGGTTGCTCTCCAGATACTGGCTTTGTGTAAAGTGATGCTTCTGGCAGCATATAGCACTGGGACTGTCTCTAAATTGGAGCACCTGCAACATGGGCACAATGAAGTGTGAGGTTGAAATATTAGTCAATTGTAGACAAAAGGGCGGCCCTGCCGAACTCTTCCTTCTGGAAAAACGAAACTGCAAACCCCTTGCAAAGTCTTTACTTTGGTCTCTGAATATATCCATTCTCCAGGCAATACACTGCCATTGTCTGGAAAAACTACTCGCAGTCCTACTACTGCACATGTGCCACGTGCACACTACATGCACCTGACCTTAAGACAGGATGTCTGTGCACGGTCCTGGGTATTCACGTAACAGTGAAACTTTACACGAGAGGGCCAGTAGGCCCTGCTTTCATTGAAATGGGGGGGGGGGGGAGAGAAAGGTCCGGTAAGAATCTCAAAACACGGTATGCTGCTGCCGCCATTTTGTGTTACACCCAGGACATTGACAGTAGTCCTCTATAAGGACACACTTGTGTGCCCCTCCAGATCCCAGGCTATATCTGCGACCTTTTTAGTAAGGAACCTGCCTCCAGGGCCAAAATAAACATCAGGATAGCAGATACGTATGCAGGTGGGCACTCGGGGCAGAGGAACCACCCATATATCATAAAGAGGGTATTCTCATCCCAGCAGTTTGTCACCTGAATTTGTGTCTAAAGTCTTGCTGTGGTGAGGACTAGGTGGACATTATAATATGTAAAACAATGGAATCTTAAGATGGAGTACTTTCTCTTGCTTCACGGTATGTGTTTGAAGTATCGGCCATCCCTTGTCGGGTTAATTGTTTAAACCACTCCTTCGGTTGTCTTTGGAGTGGTAAAGCCTGTAAGATCTTACAAAAAGGCCTCTGCATGCTGCATTTTCATGAACCTCAAAAGGTTCGTTTATTGCCCTCTTGCCCTTTTACAAGAGAATGTTAAACTGAAAGTCCTTTGTTTCCAAAATTGGCCATTTGACAGCCATATGATTTTGATAGAAAGCACTAAAATAGCCTCTGGGATAATGCTCCATGTTGATAATTAACATTTATCTTGAAGCTTTTATTATAACTTTGAGCCTCTGTGTGCTTTTAATGACCAAACATGTTCAGAATATATTGGGCTCAGAGGGTTTGTGTATGTGGCAGGGGGTATTGATGTGCACAGAGCTGGTTCCTTTAGACTAGAATCTTTCCTGGTAATAGAAACAAGCCTTTTTATAAGTCCTCGTGAAGTCATTCTGGGTATTTGAGATCCTGGTGGTCTTTAACTTGGCGGGTTGGTGGGGTTCCTGGTCTTTG
This sequence comes from Calotriton arnoldi, assembly GCA_963921515.1. NCBI lineage: Eukaryota > Metazoa > Chordata > Amphibia > Caudata > Salamandridae > Calotriton > Calotriton arnoldi. Next base: position 875,298 of record CAWUFW010007419.1, on the reverse strand, counting down.
AGTAGTGCTCCCATGTTGGCCCTTTTTGCAGATCTAGAGTGACCTCTCTGGAGCATGTTTTCGTTTTCTAAGGCTTTCCATTTATATTCTCCTTGTAGTGCAGCGGCGACCCAGTCTGAAGAACGGGCTGTCGGGTAAGTCTGCACACCACCACATGGTGCCTTCACACTTAACCCACTTTCATGAATCTACCCTGCATCTGTTCCAATGCGCTCCGAAAGCTTGGTTGAGGGTGAAGGTCCCAGGTGGTGTTTGGGTGGGAGGGTGGCTGCTCCCCACTTTAGTGTAGCTTTCAATAATGGGAAGTAGGTGGTCGATGAAGCTTTGTGTCCTCTCTTGGGTGTACTTCAGTCTAAAGCATATAAACCAGAGATAGACTATTCAATCTTCAGGTCGGAGTTGGGCTTTTTTCCCCCTTTTGGCACTCCCTGTTCCATGGTGTTACAGATCATCTTGGGCATTAATTGGGTGCTGACATATCCCCATGTCAAATGAGGACACAGCAACTCCTTTTTGGCACGTAGACCAGTTCCAACACATGCAGAGCTAAACAAAATCCTTAACAGCTGACCTAGGATCCATACAGGTGAGTGCAATCTTCCTGCACCCACAAATATTTGTGTAAAAAGTTAACACCTAATTGGAAGTATTCCCTTTAAGTTGACATCATTTAGTGTTTTTGGCAAAAATTGCATTTTTATTTTTCAGTCACATTGTGACTCTTAGATACCTATGTTTATTTTTTTTTTTAAGCAAAACAAATTGGGGAAATATTGTCCATGAAACCATAGTGGTGATGAAAAGTTACCGTAACCAGCTATCTTAAGAGGGTGGTCTGGCAGCAGATTTCTGGTGAGCGTTATTACCGAACTGTTGCATTGGATGTGTCATTCTGGCATGAAGGCCTGTGCCTAATCTTTGGCCAAGAAGGCCTTGTGTACGATTGTTCAGGGTATCCAGCTGTAACCTTTGCATACTTCCTGTGGCCTCCACCCTGTTGAAACGGCCAGCCTTCTGCAGGTCGCTTATACTGCTCCCTACCATCACCCAGGCAGCTACCAGATGTCGGCATTCTAAATCCATTGGGATCCTCTTACAACCTTCTCACTTCTCCTGTGTTGGTGCACTTGTACCCTGAGTTGGGTCCATTGTTATTGTTTTGTGCATCAGACGCTCTAGCATTTAATTGGGCATGCTGCTAATGATCTCTCCTCCTTGTCTCTGTTAGACTCTACAAGGAACGCCTGAACCAGGTGGACTTCAAGCTTCAGGAGGTGAGTGCTGGAAAGGGTCCGGAGTACCTGGAACCACTGGCCACACTGCAGGACAACATGCAAATCCGAACAAAAGTTGCAGGTGAGAAGAATAGGTTTGCTCAGGGCCTGTTTATGTCCATTGTTGTGAACTGGGTGTTGTGATAAAGAAGTGGGGGTAAATTAGGAGTGCTGAGCACTTCCAGGAAAAGAATAACCACATTTTCTGCTCTGGGCTTCATCGGTTTGCCTACATTGCAAGGCCGTGAGGTCCATGGTGTCGTTTGCTGGGGTTCTGACATGAGGCACAAGTGGCTTGTACCAGGAGCGGGGCTTTGCCTGTCACTGGAGGCTTTTAGCACTCATTGGAAAGCGGAGCATGGCTCCTGTGGCAGGAGCTTGTGGGCCCCACCGGAAGTGATAGGGCTGTGTTGGGTGGTCGTGGTGCTAAGACTGCTGTGGAGCTCATTGGACGGAAGGGAGGGGCTTTTCGGCGGGAGGTTGTGGGTGCTTGTCAGAAGTAAATGGCACCATCATCTGCAGTAGGCTGTCAAAGCGCTCGTTGTGATGCAGATGGTGGGGGCCACGGTGCTAGTTGGAAAGGGATGCTGCAATGGCAACCATGGTATTGGTGAGAAAGTGGGGTGTTGTGAAATGCCTTTAGAGCTTGTGATTGTTGTGCTCTATGTGAAGGGGAGCACAGCATCTGCAGTGGGAGGGTGTGAGTGTTCAGTGTGGCTGGCAGAGAGCTATTGTGTTGGCGGTTTGTGGGTTCTCGTTACTGGTGGAGCACACTGCCTGCATTAGGAGGACATTCATGCTTGCCCTGAAGGGGGAGTTTGTTGGTTCTCGTTGCTGGTAGAGCACACTGCTTGCAGTGGCAGGACATGCATGCTTGCTCTGAAGGAGGAGTTTGTGGGTTCTCGTTGCTGGTAGAGCACACTGCTTGCAGTGGCAGGACATGCATGCTTGCTCTGAAGGGGGAGTTTGTGGGTTCTCGTTGCTGGTAGAGCTCACTGCTTGCAGTGGCAGGGCAGGAGTGCTTGCTCTGAAGGGTGAGTTTGTGGGTTCTCGTTGCTGGTAGAGCTCACTGCTTGCAGTGGCAGGGCAGGAGTGCTTGCTCTGAAGGAGGAGTTTGTTGGTTCTCGTTGCTGGTAGAGCACACTGCTTGCAGTGGCAGGACATGCATGCTTGCTCTGAAGGGGGAGTTTGTGGGTTCTCGTTGCTGGTAGAGCTCACTGCTTGCAGTGGCAGGGCAGGAGTGCTTGCTCTGAAGGAGGAGTTTGTTGGTTCTCGTTGCTGGTAGAGCACACTGCTTGCAGTGGCAGGGCAGGAGTGCTTGCTCTGAAGGAGGAGTTTGTTGGTTCTCGTTGCTGGTAGAGCACACTGCTTGCAGTGGCAGGGCATGCATGCTTGCTCTGAAGGGGATGTTTATGGGTTCTTGTTACTGGTAGAACACAGTGCCTGCAGTGGGAGGATGCATGCTTGCTCTGAAGGGGGAGTTTGTGGGTTCTCGTTGCTGGTAGAGCTCACTGCTTGCAGTGGCAGGGCAGGAGTGCTTGCTCTGAAGGAGGAGTTTGTTGGTTCTCGTTGCTGGTAGAGCACACTGCTTGCAGTGGCAGGGCAGGAGTGCTTGCTCTGAAGGAGGAGTTTGTTGGTTCTCGTTGCTGGTAGAGCACACTGCTTGCAGTGGCAGGGCATGCATGCTTGCTCTGAAGGGGATGTTTATGGGTTCTTGTTACTGGTAGAACACAGTGCCTGCAGTGGGAGGATGCATGCTTGCTCTGAAGGGGGATCTTGTAGCTTCTTGTTACTGGTAGAGCTCACTGCTTGCAGTGGCAGGACATGCATGCTTGCTCTGAAGGGGGAGTTTGTGGGTTCTCGTTGCTGGTAGAGCTCACTGCTTGCAGTGGCAGGACATGCATGCTTGCTCTGAAGGGGGAGTTTGTGGGTTCTCGTTGCTGGTAGAGCTCACTGCTTGCAGTGGCAGGGCAGGAGTGCTTGCTCTGAAGGAGGAGTTTGTTGGTTCTCGTTGCTGGTGGAGCACACTGCCTGCATTAGGAGGACATTCATGCTTGCCCTGAAGGGGGAGTTTGTTGGTTCTCGTTGCTGGTAGAGCACACTGCTTGCAGTGGCAGGGCATGCATGCTTACTCTGAAGGGGATGTTTATGGGTTCTTGTTACTGGTAGAACACAGTGCCTGCAGTGGGAGGATGCATGCTTGCTGTGAAGGTGGGATCTTGTAGGTTCTCGTTACTGGTAGAACACACTGCTTGCAGTGGCAGGGCATGCATGCTTGCTCTGAAGGAGGAGTTTGTGGGTTCTCGTTGCTGGTAGAGCACACTGCTTGCAGTGGCAGGGCAGGAGTGCTTGCTCTGAAGGAGGAGTTTGTTGGTTCTCGTTGCTGGTAGAGCACACTGCTTGCAGTGGCAGGGCATGCATGCTTACTCTGAAGGGGATGTTTATGGGTTCTTGTTACTGGTAGAACACAGTGCCTGCAGTGGGAGGATGCATGCTTGCTGTGAAGGTGGGATCTTGTAGGTTCTCGTTACTGGTAGAACACACTGCTTGCAGTGGCAGGGCATGCATGCTTGCTCTGAAGGGGATGTTTATGGGTTCTTGTTACTGGTAGAACACAGTGCCTGCAGTGGGAGGATGCATGCTTGCTCTGAAGGGGGAGTTTGTGGGTTCTCGTTGCTGGTAGAGCTCACTGCTTGCAGTGGCAGGGCAGGAGTGCTTGCTCTGAAGGAGGAGTTTGTGGGTTCTCGTTGCTGGTAGCGCTCACTGCTTGCAGTGGCAGGGCAGGAGTGCTTGCCCTGAAGGGGGAGTTTGTGGGTTCTCGTTGCTGGTAGAGCTCACTGCTTGCAGTGGCAGGACATGCATGCTTGCCCTGAAGGGGGATCTTGTAGCTTCTTGTTACTGGTAGAGCTCACTGCTTGCAGTGGCAGGACATGCATGCTTGCTCTGAAGGGGGAGTTTGTGGGTTCTCGTTGCTGGTAGAGCTCACTGCTTGCAGTGGCAGGGCAGGAGTGCTTGCTCTGAAGGAGGAGTTTGTTGGTTCTCGTTGCTGGTAGAGCACACTGCTTGCAGTGGCAGGGCATGCATGCTTACTCTGAAGGGGATGTTTATGGGTTCTTGTTACTGGTAGAACACAGTGCCTGCAGTGGGAGGATGCATGCTTGCTGTGAAGGTGGGATCTTGTAGGTTCTCGTTACTGGTAGAACACACTGCTTGCAGTGGCAGGGCATGCATGCTTGCTCTGAAGGGGATGTTTATGGGTTCTTGTTACTGGTAGAACACAGTGCCTGCAGTGGGAGGATGCATGCTTGCTGTGAAGGTGGGAGCTTGTAGGTTCTCGTTACTGGTAGAACACAGTGCCTGCAGTGGGAGGATGCATGCTTGCTGTGAAGGTGGGAGCTTGTAGGTTCTCGTTACTGGTAGAACACAGTGCCTGCAGTGGGAGGATGCATGCTTGCTGTGAAGGTGGGAGCTTGTAGGTTCTCGTTACTGGTAGAACACAGTGCCTGCAGTGGGAGGATGCATGCTTGCTGTGAAGGTGGGAGCTTGTAGGTTCTCGTTACTGGTAGAACACAGTGCCTGCAGTGGGAGGATGCATGCTTGCTGTGAAGGTGGGAGCTTGTAGGTTCTCGTTACTGGTAGAACACTCTGCCTACAGTGGACTTTCATAGATGTTTGTTGTGAAGGGTGAGAGCTGCTTGGTGGGAAGCCATGGTTCTAGTTTTCATGGGAAGAAGAGTTGCAGATTAAGCAGCCGCTATTCTGGAAGGTCCCGATGAAGGGAGTGCAGGCTTCTACTGCTTGTTTTTAGAGAAGAATGAATACTCAGCAATAGCTTTTCTCTGGTTCTTGATCCTGGATTCTGTCATAATCATATTTGTGTGACCTGAGGAGTGGCCTGATCTATTTGTGCACTTATAAAGACTTGCAGAATTTAGGATCTGGCCAGAGGAAAGCCTTCAGTTTGCTTTGTGTAGACTTCTCAAGAGGGGGTCTGTGCTGTTCTGCTCTATGAAGCATGAGGAATATTCTGGAATGTTTAGGGAACTGCCTAAAGTGTCAAGGAATGGTGCCTGGATGAACACCTACCTCTCTCCGCAGGAATCTACAAAGAGCTGTGTTTGGAGTCTGTAAAGAACAAGTATGACTGTGAGATACAGGCTGCACGCCAGCATTGTGAGGTATGCAACACTTGTCCTGGCCCTTTCCCGTTACAGGTATTAACTGCCCTGCTCCTCCCATTTGTACTCCCCCCACCCCCCAAATCCCTCTGTTCCATTACTAAGATTACATTTCTCTGGGTTCTCAGTGGATGCTCCCCACACCCTCTGACTGAAGTATGGGACCACAGCCACACAAGCCCTCCCCAGTGAAGTCTTTTTTTGTGCCCTGGAGTTGGTACCATAACAACTGATTTTGTGGGTAGATGTAATTTAATTTTGCCCGGTTTTCTTTGGTTCCACATACCCTACTTCTCTCTTTCTGCACGATTGACTTCTGTGCTCCTTGCCTCCAGAGCGAGAAGCTGCTTCTCTTCGATACAGTGCAGAGTGAACTGGAGGAGAAGATCCGGAGGCTCGAGGAGGACCGCCACAGCATAGACATCACCTCTGGTAAGGAAGCGTGGTTCCAGAACTCGTGCCCACTATTACCCAGACTTTGTGTTCACTGTACTGGCATGGGGCCTTTCTTAGAAAACTTGACGAGTACAGTCCGATTACTGCCTGAAACGATAGGCTGTAGGCTGAGGGGCGCACTCCCACGTAGTTCTTGACGGCATTGAGAGACTCTTTTTCAGCCACATACTCACGAGTGGCTAGCTATTTTGATCTCGGCTTTAGGAGATGTGGCATGCATGTCGTAAAGTTCATTTCTGACTGTGTGCTTTCGACTAGAGACCCATGTAGAAATAAATACAAATGCTGACTGCACCGTCTAGTTTACAGATCGGTGTGCTCGCCCATCGTGGCACAGCCTATGCACTAAGCATCCTTTTCTTTCTTATGTATTTTAAGTCTCTTCTTACAGAGGACTATTGGCCTCATTTGATAGCTTGTCTGACAGTCTTAATACTTGCACTGAAATCCCAGAGACAGAAAGTCCACTCCACCCCCCTTCTGTTACTAGTGAATTTCTCGCTTGTACTGCATTCAATATTGACATCTGTTCTCTTGCCTTTGGCTGTCTTAGAATTGTGGAACGATGAGATCCAGTCACGGAAGAAGCGGAGGGATCCTTTCAGTCCAGACAAGAAGAAGAAACCGATGGTTGTGTCCGATATCTTTTGTCCTGCAGTGTGCCGGATCCCTTCCAGCAGAAGCCGGGGGGCCAATCTGTCTTGGAGGGGAGTATGAGCATGACCAGTGAGTTGCTCTCATCCTGCCTTCACCTTATGTAGCTGAAACATCATGTTCTCCTCACCCCCACCCACAGATGCTCTTGACCACTCTGATTTTTGCCGTTAGGCTGCTTGATCACTTGACTAACCCTGCACTGTGCAGGAGTTCGTTGCTACTGGTGAGAAGTGCTAGCTGCTCGGATCGTTGTGTGATTACAGCTCCCAAGCTTGAATCCTGACCCGTCATCCCACCTTTGATGCACAGCTCCCAAGCTTGAATCCTGACCCGTCATCCCACCTTTGATGTACAGCTCCCAAGCTTGAATCCTGACCCGTCATCCCACCTTTGATGTACAGCTCCCAAGCTTGAATCCTGACCCGTCATCCCACCTTTGATGTTCAGCTCCCAAGCTTGAATCCTGACCCGTCATCCCACCTTTGATGTACAGCTCCCAAGCTTGAATCCTGACCCGTCATCCCACCTTTGATGTACAGCTCCCAAGCTTGAATCCTGACCCGTCATCCCACCTTTGATGTACAGCTCCCAAGCTTGAATCCTGACCCGTCATCCCACCTTTGATGTACAGCTCCCAAGCTTGAATCCTGACCCGTCATCCCACCTTTGATGTACAGCTCCCAAGCTTGAATCCTGACCCGTCATCCCACCTTTGATGTACAGCTCCCAAGCTTGAATCCTGACCCGTCATCCCACCTTTGATGTACAGCTCCCAAGCTTGAATCCTGACCCGTCATCCCACCTTTGATGTACAGCTCCCAAGCTTGAATCCGCTCCCAAGCTTGAATCCTGACCCGCCATCCCACCTTTGATGTACAGCTCCCAAGCTTGAATCCTGACCCGTCATCCCACCTTTGATGTACAGCTCCCAAGCTTGAATCCTGACCCGTCATCCCACCTTTGATGTACAGCTCCCAAGCTTGAATCCTGACCCGTCATCCCACCTACCTTTGATGCACAGCTCCCAAGCTTGAATCCTGACCCGTCATCCCACCTACCTTTGATGTACAGCTCCCAAGCTTGAATCCTGACCCGCCATCCCACCTTTGATGTACAGCTCCCAAGCTTGAATCCTGACCCGCCATCCCACCTTTGATGTACAGCTCCCAAGCTTGAATCCTGACCCGTCATCCCACCTTTGATGTACAGCTCCCAAGCTTGAATCCTGACCCGTCATCCCACTTTTGAAGTACAGCTCCCAAGCTTGAATCCTGACCCGTCATCCCACTTTTGATGTACAGCTCCCAAGCTTGAAACCTGACCCGTCATCCCACCTTTGATGTACAGCTCCCAAGCTTGAAACCTGACCCGTCATCCCACCTTTGATGTACAGCTCCCAAGCTTGAAACCTGACCCGTCGTCCCACCTTTGATGTACAGCTCCCAAGCTTGAATCCTGACCCGTCATCCCACCTTTGATGCACAGCTCCCAAGCTTGAATCCTGACCCGTCATCCCACCTACCTTTGATGCACAGCTCCCAAGCTTGAATCCTGACCCGTCATCCCACCTTTGATGTACAGCTCCCAAGCTTGAATCCTGACCCGTCAACCCACCTTTGATGTACAGCTCCCAAGCTTGAATCCTGACCCGTCATCCCACCTTTGATGTACAGCTCCCAAGCTTGAATCCTGACCCGTCATCCCACCTTTGATGTACAGCTCCCAAGCTTGAATCCTGACCCGTCATCCCACCTTTGATGCACAGCTCCCAAGCTTGAATCCTGACCCGTCATCCCACCTACCTTTGCACAGCTCCCAAGCTTGAATCCTGACCCGTCATCCCACCTACCTTTGATGCACAGCTCCCAAGCTTGAATCCTGACCCGTCATCCCACCTTTGAAGCACAGCTCCCAAGCTTGAATCCTGACCCGTCATCCCACCTTTGATGTACAGCTCCCAAGCTTGAATCCTGACCCGTCATCCCACCTTTGATGTACAGCTCCCAAGCTTGAATCCTGACCCGTCAACCCACCTTTGATGTACAGCTCCCAAGCTTGAATCCTGACTCGTCATCCCACCTTTGATGTACAGCTCCCAAGCTTGAATCCTGACCCGTCATCCCACCTTTGATGTACAGCTCCCAAGCTTGAATCCTGACCCGTCATCCCACCTTTGATGTACAGCTCCCAAGCTTGAATCCTGACCCGTCATCCCACCTTTCACTGTAACGAGTGGATCCCGAATAGCGCGTGAAATGTTGTTTCCGCTCCTCTTTGCTTACTGCCTAGTCGTTGTGCGCCATGTGAACTCTTCAACTAAAGGAAAAACAAACTTTAAGATGGGTTTTCTTCCTGGGGCTTTTTGTGTGAGGCAGGGTGGCTGCATTCGGATTTGTTGGTGCCATCTCTCTTGCTGAGATTAAAAAAGTAGCTCAATTGTAATAGTTTAACACTATAGACTTTACTATTTCATCAAACCCTCCTCAAACTTTTTTTGGGGTAAAGTCTGTCTTAATCTGTTTTGTCGACCAGTAGTTTCTCACTCCTTTTTCTTCTTCAGCAAACAATGAAGATCTTGTGTTGCAAGAAAAAAGAACCCCAACCCCATAACGTAAATTATCCATGTATTTCTTCTGTAGATGTGTCGAATGTCCTCTGTTGCCAGGCAGAAAACCACAGACTTTAGTTTACCACCGCAGTCGTCCACTTTTAGACGCTTTCAGTTTAATATTACTTTAAAGGTTTAGTGATGTTCGGCTGGAGGAGCATCAATTCATGGACGACAGGAATGTGGGGATGTTGTCGTGGTAGGGTAGAGAATCATTCATTTAAAATAAACATAGTGATTGTTGAAAATTGATAAAGTGGGTACAGGACTTGAGTTACTAAAGGTACATCGATCAATAAATCAGGATTTATAAAGCACCGCAAATCACCCATGAGGGTCTCAAAGTGCTGGAGTTGCGAGCTGCTTTGCTGTGCTTTGTTCGTTTGATCAGCCAGGTCTTAAGTCCTTTCCTGTATTTCTGGGGTGTTCCTAAGGTGCAGAGGTAGGTCGTTCCAGGCTTTTGGCTGCCAGGTGATAGAAGGAACGTTCTCCACTGTTGGCTCGGCGGATCCAGAGGTGTCTGCGAGGAAGAGGGAAGCGGATCCCAGGTGTCTGTTCGGTTGGTGGAAAGTCATTAGTTTGTTGATGTATGCTGGTCCTTCGTAGTGCAGGGCTTTGTAGGCATGGGTCAGCATCTTGAACTGGCCTGTCTTCTGGATCGGAACCAGTGTAGCTTCTTGAGGTGCAGGGTAATGTGAGTCCGTCTGGGGAGGTAAAGTATGATTCTTGCCGCTGAGTTTTGTATCGTCTGTAGTCTCTTCAGGAGGCATGCAGTGATTCCTACGTAGTGTTCCTGTAGTCCAGCTTACTGATGATGAGGGTCTGAGTGACGTTCCTTCTGATGTTGACTGAGAGCCACCTGAAAATCTTACGGAGCATGCTTAGGGTGTGGAAGCAGTCTGACGAGACTGCTTTTACCTGTTTCTGCATAGATAACTTGCTGTCCAAGATAATGCAGAGGTTGAGGGCGTGGTCTGTCGGGCGGGGGAAGGGCCGAGTTCAGCAGGCCATCAAATGTCGTTCCATGGCGAGGTGGTGTTCCCAAAGATGAGGACTTCAGTCTTGTACGTGTTGAGCTTGAGGCAGTTGTATGATGAACATCACTGACTAGATTAAGAACATCTGTAGAAGTCGGCTGTAGTGGCAGAGGGGTCTTCTGACAGCGAGAGGGTGAGCTGGTTGTCGTCGGCATAAGAGATGTTGAGTTTGTGCGATCTAACCGTGTTGTCCGGGGGGGGAGTCATGTACGTGTTGAAGAGGGTGAGGCTGAGGAACGATGCTTGTGGGATGCCGCAGAGGATCTTATTGGGTTTCGCGGTGAATGGTGGGAGACGGATTATCTGGGTTCTTCCGGTGAAGTATGAGACGATCCATTTGAGGGCGTGCAGTGACATCAAGGAACATATAGTTGTGTAGAGGAAAATTTTGCAAAGTTAATTCTTAAAATTACCTAGGAATGCTTATAGCTCCAGAGAGAGGGGTGTGTTGCATATAAAATAACTGATGGCAAAACCCAATCACCTTATGTATCTTGGTGTTTATACCCTTGTTGCTGGAGGTGTTTGAATGGCACTTAATTTTCTGTCTCTAAGCTCTACAACTGGGTGCACAGAGGTAAAAAATGAATGTCCTGACCGCGTGTGTTCCTCCGTAATTATGTTTCAGAGGGGAGCTGACTGCAAGAGAGCTGTTGCTGCTGTCACTGATGCAATACTGATGTACTCTCTCTAATAGATATGGGTCTGTTAGCTTTGCCATAAGAGAATATTTGCAGCATATGTTGTAGATCACATGAGTTGCACTAACTTGCCTTCTAGGTTTGGAACACTACAGGTTGCTTACTTTATAATGTAAGTTTGCTTAGAAAATGACTCGCAACCACACAGTCAATACCCATAATGCATCAACACACTGATTTCACCTTGAGTTTACAGCTAAAAGTGGGTGCTCGTTCTTTGAAGCTGTTGTGACCAGAAAACTGTATTTTGTGCACCACAATAGAAAATAGACCGTAACCAGAGATCATCGCATCTACCACTCTCCTGACGTAAAACACTCTCGATGACTGTCGAATCCTGTATACTCACTTCCCAGAATGACTGACTCCTTTGGGTGTAGTTGAGGGGGCGAGGTGGATGAATTGTGTTCTACCCTCTGTGTCCTTTGAAGTTGGCACAATCTGGTTGGCATCAGCTTTGTGATCTGTCTCTTCCTTGATCATGATGAAGGTATGACTGGTATGACCATAGGTGGCCACCGTGAACTTGAATGATGCAATTGTTGCTTTTGGGGGTGTATGAGGATATTGATGCCGACAAGGACTTGTAGTCCTTCAGGGTTACCGACTCTGGAGGAGGAAGCACAGTAGAAATTGTCGTAACACAAATACAACCGTGCCAAGACCCGACCTAATGTTACAAAACTGCTGCTGCTAAAAGAGGGACAATAAGACAACATGCCACAAAGGAAAACAGAGCATACTCACTGGAAGCCTCGCCACAGAGCATACTCACTGGAAGCCTCGCCACAGAGCATACTCACTGGAAGCCTCGCCACAGAGCATACTCACTGGAAGCCTCGCCACAGAGCATACTCACTGGAAGCCTCGCCACAGAGCACACTCACTGGAAGCCTCGCCACAGAGCACACTCACTGGAAGCCTCGCCACAGAGCACACTCACTGGAAGCCTCGCCACAGAGCACACTCACTGGAAGCCTCGCCACAGAGCACACTCACTGGAAGACTCGCCACAGAGCATACTCACTGGAAGCCTCGCCACAGAGCATACTCACTGGAAGCCTCGCCACAGAGCATACTCACTGGAAGCCTCGCCACAGAGCATACTCACTGGAAGCCTCGCCACAGCGCATACTCACTGGAAGCCTCGCCACAGCGCATACTCACTGGAAGCCTCGCCACAGCGCATACTCACTGGAAGCCTCGCCACAGCGCATACTCACTGGAAGCCTCGCCACAGAGCATACTCACTGGAAGCCTCGCCACAGAGCATACTCACTGGAAGCCTCGCCACAGAGCATACTCACTGGAAGCCTCGCCACAGAGCATACTCACTATAACGTCCCAGAAACCTGTGGTTTTTTTCAGTGAATTTCAAAGGTTTTTTTTAAATGCTAATTTCTAACTATGCCTACAGAGGTAGGACATGTGCAGAAAGAGGAAGAAAGGTGCAGAAAGAAGCAAGAGAAATGCAGAAGGAGGCAACAGAAGTTCAGAAAGACTAAGAAAGGTGCAGAAAGAAGCAAGAGATGTGCACAAAGAACCAACAGAGGAGCAGAAAGAGGCCTTGTTGCAAAGTCATCATGTGCCCCCAACTGGTGGTAACTGACTCTGACTAACCAGGCCTAGAGCCAGTGCTATGCTAAAAGACACTTCGAATACAGTGAAAACATCTACATACACTAGGGAACTCTATGCGTTGGGGTACCCCTGTGATTGGAATGACCACCTCTGTAAGGCCCTAGTACATAATAGGGCAGGGGGATTAAAACTACCTCTAAGTCAGAGGTGCAGAAAGATGCTTCTTTAAGTAGTAGTCACGTTTGCAGAGTGGTGGAGAAAGGGTGCTGGGCTCAGGAATTCCGCTGCGTAGGGCTTACAGGAGGTACCAGGAGGGCTTCTTGGCCCCCAAAGTCCCTCAGGAGTAAAGTGGACTTCAATCCCCAACCCGTAGTGTGCCAGGAGGTGCGTTTGCAGAGTGGTGGAGAAAGGCTTCTGGGCGTCCGACCAGCGCTCAGGAATTCCGCTGCATAGGACTTAGAGGAGGTACCAAGAGGGCTTCTTGGCCCCCAAAGTCCCTCAGGAGTAAATTGGACTTCATCCCCCATCCTGTAGTCTGCCAGGAGGCGCGTTTGCAGAGTGGTGGAGAAAGGGGGGCATGTCCTACTTAGACGTCTTAGCAATCCTACTGTGTGGGACTTACTACAGGTAACAAGAGGGGGAGTTGGCCCCCAACGACCACCTTGGGGGCCAACTACCCCTCCTATTACCTCCAGTAAGTCCCGCACAGCAGGATTGCTAAGTTCTCATAACAGGCCACGCCCCCTTTGCCCACCACTCTGCAAATGCGCTCCCTGGCGTGCTCTTGGATGGGGATTGAAGTCCCCTTCGCTGCTGGGGGTCCTTTAGGGACCAACTAGCCTACCTCTTACCTCCAGTAAGCCCCACACAGTGGGATTGCTGAGAGGTGGACACAGGCCACGCCCCCTTTCTCCACCACTCTGCAAATGCACCCCCTGGCGCGTTCTAAGTTGGGGGATTAAGTCCCCTTGAATACTGAGGGTCCCTGGGGGCCAACTAGCCCACCAGGTACCTCCAATAAGCGCCACACTGCTGGATTGCAGAGAGGTGGTCCGAGGCCACGCCCCTTTGTACACCACTCTGCAAACGCGCCTCTTGGCGCACTGGTGCAGGGGCGATGAGGTCCTCTAGTGTCCTGAGGACCTCAGGACACAAGAGTACCTCATCGCCCCACCAGCAGTGCGCCTAAGATATTGGCAAATCAAAAAACGCTTTTCCTATGGAAAATAGGTTCTAACTATATTTTTTTTCTCCAAAAAAGTAAATGGTGCATCTGAACAAATAACTAGTTTTTCTCGGTGTGTTTCGTTGGTTGTCCAAAAACAATAGTTGGATAAACATTTCCTCTTAAACATTATCAATAATTAGATGCTAAGCAATTGCTTTACCCGACAGTACCAACTGTTGATTACTTTATATACCCAGGTGCTGAGGGACACAGGGTTACCTCATTACTACATATTGCAGACATGTTATGGACATACACTTGGTATGGTGATCTGGATTGATATATGAATGTTTTTTTTTGCTCGTCTGCATGAGATTTAGACATGTACAATATGAGTTGAGGCATGGATACTTTATCACTCAAATATGGCGGCCCAATTTTAACTATAGCGTGTTGGTTTGAACACCGCTAGTCCTTCTTTGGTTGCATGGCTTACTTTTACTAGACTCTAAGGCACTTGTGCTGAACGCCACAACACACGAATGTCCACATGAGTACCCTCCCTCGGGTATGTCCAGCTTTGGGGCCCTTTCTTTGTTCACTCTTTCATGAACCGTAATGGACCCAGCTTCAAATGTTTCCCTTCTGCAAAGACTGCTTAGAACCACCTGTTATGTTTAGTCTGTAGAAGACCAGCTTTAGATCCACATTGTCCGATCCATCAGCACATTTCCTAATCACGGACCTGGCTTCTGGGATTGGGGACCTGCTTTAATGCCGCACTTCTAAGAACCTTCGTGTAGAGGCTTCTCTTGAGCCCACCTGAGGTGCTTAGGTGCCCACCTTAGTCACTTGAGGTCTTTTCCTTGCCCAGAGATAGGAAGCTTAGCAGTGGAGGCCTTTTTCTTTTTCCAGTGTGGATTAATTCTTTGGATGTAATTTCAGGGACAAAGCCAACTTTCAGATGGCTTGAGGGTGGCAAATGTTTTTTTTTTTTGTTGCTAGATTTCTCTGTGGGTTTAGGGAAGGTTTGACGAACTAGAACAGCAATGGGATTGGTAGTCCTGTCCCCTTTGCTAATTTCCATCTCTGTGAAGTAGTTTTAGCTGGCCTGTCTGCTGACACTCATTTTACCATGTCTGATTTCAGAATTGAATTAACTAAAGTGTGTATGTTAAGTTGGGCGAGCACGCCCTTGTCAGAAATGAACTGTGTGAGAGCAGGAAGGGGTTCAGAAAAATGTGTAAACCCAAACCGTCCTTAACTTTCAAACGCCCATATATTGTGTACATGCTGCAGGACCTGGACATACTCGAAGACTGGACGTCGATCCGGAAGGTAGGGCTGTATGTTCTCCATAATATGGCATTCATGGAATAGTTCAATCCCTTGTTCAGTGGGGATTCCAGGGAATGATTTTCGTGCTGTCGTTGTTTTGTACAATTAGGAAGACTAAATGAACCTTAGTCTAGTGCTACACGGATCCACTGCTAGTCCCTGTCCACAATCCCTCACACACCTGCCCATATCAGAACGTTGTTGATCTTTGTTGCTCACATGGTCACTGGTTTGGTTTGAGATGTTCAGCCTCTTACGACTTGTTGACTCTAACTTTGCATTGTGGTCCGCTTATTGCTGCATTTGTGAAGGCTGCACATTGACCCGTTGTGATATTAAGATATTGGAATGGAGTAGGTGAAATGTGGGTGAATACTTGAGTGAATTTTCATCTGGTTGCTTGTTTTTAATTATCTTACTGTTGGTCTATTGAAAATGAACTTGTTGTGCATCCCTTTTGTACTTGCATGCTAGGCCTGTACCACTTACCTGTAGTGCTAACTCTTTCTCCCCGACACCTATGGCTGGTGGACTCTTCAGCACTTTGGGAAAGCTCTCCCAGCAGAGAGACATCATTGCCAATAGCCCTGCTGCATGCATGCTCTATGGCAGTCATTACTTCCAGCTCACAAACTGTACTTTCTGTTGCAATGTCAACAGCCTATGACCCTGAAAAGAGGATGAAAGTGAACATGATTGCTGAGCTGACTGCTCTTGATGCACACACACCGGATTAGTATACTCTTCATGAGTCCAAAATATGTTTATTTAAAGCATCATAGGCAACATATTTACCACCCAAATGATAGCAAAGAGGGAACAAAGCCTCGAACATCTCAAGCCTTTATTGCCCCCTCCTAAGCTCCTATAATTTTCAGTGTCCCTCTTCCTGATAAGAGAAACCGCATCAGTATTACCATCACCTGCTTTGGAGAATCTCTGAACAATTCACCTATTCAGGCTCCCTTAAAACACTTGCTCCTTGCTTCTTCATGATCTAGGAGAGCTTTCAGCTCTTGTAGTCAGTAGCCTGCCGGCTAGCTGGACCTTCTGTACACCCCATGATTTGTTTACCTGGTTGCCAACATTATATAGTCCCCCCTTGCTAACCATGAACCCCTCCATGAAATCCTCATAGTGGGACTGAAACCATCATTACATTTTTAGTTTCCCTCTGTCCACTACAGGTGACTTCAGTCACTCTTTTTTTGGCCCTAGAGTAGCAGCCAGTGTTGGTGGTGGCCAGTATTGGTCTAGTTTGTCTGACCTGAGACTAGCAACTGGTATTCCAGGTAGCAGGATTGATGTGGCTGTTGGAACCTAAAACTAGCATCTGCTGCCCGGTGGCACTCTGGTTTCTCTGACCTCAGACTAGCAGTGGGTGTTGCTGCTAGCACTATCACTATGGTTTTTAACACCTACTAGAAGTGGGATGTTGGTGTCACTCTGGTTTCACTGACCTCAGACTAGCAGTGAGTGTTGCTGCTAGCAGTATCACTATGGTTTTTAACACCTACTAGAAGTGGGATGTTGGTGTCACTCTGGTTTCACTGACCTCAGACTAGCAGTGAGTGTTGCTGCTAGCAGTATCACTATGGTTTTTAACACCTACTAGAAGCGGGATGTTGGTGTCACTCTGATTTCTCTGACCTGGGACTAGCAGTGGAATTTTCTGCTAGCTGTATCACTATGGTTTTTACCACCTCCTAGCAGCGGAGTTGTTGGTGTCACTCTGGTTTCTTCTACCTGAGGCTAGAGCAGGTGTTGCTGGGGCAGTGTCATTTCTTTTTCTCCCACTTGAGACCAAACAGCGGGTGTTGGTGTCGCTCTGGTTTTTCCGACCTCAGATTAGCAGTGGCTGAAGCTGCTAGCAGTTGAGGTTGGGCGTGCGCCAAGTGAAGAAGTCCAAGGAATCAGTACTTAGTTTTCAAGTAAGTCTTTATTTGTAATCAGATAATTCACTTGAAATTGTTAATTTTACGGTCCGCCAACGCGTTTCGTTCTCAGGTGAGAACTTCGTCAGGGCTCCTGCTCAGAACATGAGTAAGTGATCCATCAATCCAGTTGATGTTCCAGGCAGTAACTCTGGAGACACTATGGGTATCACTGGGCCTCGGTCGGCCTTAGAAGTGATTCTTGAATAAGCTGTCCTCCTGCCACGATGAGCGGTATCGCTATGGTTTTTACCATCGACTAGCAGCGGGGATGTTGGTGTCACTCTGGTTTCTCTGACCTCAGACTAGCATTGGGTGTTGCTGCTAGCAGTAGTATCACTATGGTTTTTACCATCGACTAGCAGTGGGGATGTTGGTGTCACTCTGGTTCTCTGACCTCAGACAAGCAGTGGGTGTCGCTGCCAGCAGTATCAATATGGTTTTTACCACCTACTAGCAGCAGGGATGTTGGTGTCACTCTGGTTTCTCTGACCAGCAGTGGGTTTTACTGCTAGCAGTATCACTATGGTTTTTCCACCTACTAGCAGCGGGGGTGTTGGTGTATCTGGTTTCACTGGCCTGAGACTAGCAGTTGTTGCAGCTAGCAGTATCACTATGGTTTTTCCACCTACTAGCAGCGGGGGTGTTGGTGAATCTGGTTTCACTGGCCTGAGACTAGCAGTGGGTGTTGCTGCTAGCAGTATCACTATGGTTTTTCCACCTACTAGCAGCAGGGATGTTGCCGCTCTGGTTTCACTGGCCTGAGGCTAGCAGTTGGTGTTGCTGCTAGCAGTATCACTATGGTTTTTACCACCTACTAGCAGCGGGGGTGTTAGTGTCCCTCTAGTTTCTTCTACCAGAGGCTAGCAGCAGGTGTTGCTGGGGCAGCGTAGTTTCTTTTTCTCCCACTTGAGACCAGCAGCAGACGTTGGTGTCGCTCTGGTTTCTCCGACTTGAGATGAGTTGCAGATGATGGTTGCACCGTGATTTGACTAATTTGGTCAGCTGCATTTCACACACATGTGTCTTCTGTTTAGAGTAAGCTGGAGAGACCCCCTCCTCTCCCTCCCGCCCCCTTGAGTGTCCTACAGTGGCTGCCTATAGGTAGGGGAGGGTTCATGTCATGCTTTATTTTCACAAGATGGTAGTATCCCCTCACACACTTGTGAATACATTGACATCACCTGTATACAGGCTCCGATCTTGATTTTTTTTTTCTTGTGCTCTGCTTTGAGTTACTTTTGTTCTTCTGCTTATGCAGCATTGCGTGTGGCAGCTTTAGGGGAGTGAGGCGTCTGCGGTGCATAGCTACTGCACAAGAAAGCATGAAATGAATGCTCTGCCTCTGTACTGCAGCATGGGGACCTTTGAAGCATTCGGCATCAGAGCGTGGAAGGGGTGCTGGTGGGAGAGAGGTGCTCTGTATGATTGTTCTCCGACTGCCTTGTCTGGTGACCTAACCGATGTTTCCAAACCTTCTCCTCTCAGGCAATGGCGACCCTTGGACCTCACCGAGTAAAGACAGAAGGTGAGCTGTGGAGAATCTGTTCAGAGGTTCAGCCATGGAGTAGAGTAGTGGAGCATTAAAGATGGGCTGGAGGCAGGTCTTTCAGTACAGCAGCTAGTCGAACTGTTTGCTGGAGCTTCTAAAGCTGAGCTATAGATCTGTGGAGGGCACAGAGAGGAGTGAGTGAGCTGAACGTTTCACATCAGAAGTGAACAAGCTGTGCTGCAGGTTTTTTTCTTTTTACAAAGAATGAATTCATAGAATTTGTACTTTAGCACATGCTCCAAATACCGACTGATTTATGAGTTCCTTGTCTCAAAGGCAAAATCCATTGGATCCCTGGCAATGCTACCAAGCACAAACTCATTGCAGCGGTGTGAGGCTATGGTGTATTGCGTGTCTGTCAATGCTTCAATCTCAAGGAACCGTAAACCTGACGCTTGGCCTGCTATCCTTGCTCTGGTTCATCCAATACCCCATCTGCCAGACTTGAGGCATTTGTGTACTGCATCAGAGGTGAGCGCATATCTGCTAGTGGTCTGTATATTGCCATTCTCACTCACTTACAAATAATCTTCAGGCCCCCTCTCTGCATGACTCCGCGGCCATGGTGGTTGACTTTGTTCTGTGTACCCCAGTAATACATGTGGACACCACTTTTAACGAAGGCCCTTTTTGCAATCCCCCCCAACGTCGTACCACATTTTTACTGTCATTTTGCCATGCCAGAGCTAATTTCTGCTATGATCGGCTCTTTTTTTTTTTTTTTTAAGGTCCACTAGCCATCCTGTCCATTCCGTTGGCTTACAAGATGGCTGTGGGCGTAGTTCTCGCTGCTCACATCT
Organism: Calotriton arnoldi; assembly: GCA_963921515.1. Taxonomy (NCBI): domain Eukaryota; kingdom Metazoa; phylum Chordata; class Amphibia; order Caudata; family Salamandridae; genus Calotriton; species Calotriton arnoldi. The sequence goes on along the minus strand of CAWUFW010007419.1, from coordinate 856,014 downwards.
GATTTGACCTGCAGCTTGTGAGTTAAAATCCCGACTGAGCCCACTGACATTAAACCTTTCTGGGTCAATATTCCGACTCTCAATAAACCTCCTTACCAGCACGTTTCATCAGCATTGCTACTACTACAATGTTGAGGCAAATCTGCTTTTTGCAGGGCCCCAGGGTGCTAGTATCCCCCTCTCTAGAGCAGCTTGTAGCAGTGTTTTAGAGGAGCATAACTCATTTACTTGGCAACCCAGTTGTGGTAGGTAGTGGAGGCTTGCAAAAGGATCTTTGATACATGGCCAGCAGTCTCCAGTGCCCCCTAAAAGGAGTAGCCATGGCTAGAGAGAGATGTGAGACTTGGTGTGTGTTTTGAGAGGGAAGAGAGATGGGAGTGTGGAGTCCCTGGGAAGCACAGACATTGTGTCGTAGTGTAACGACACTTGGGGCAGGAGGAGCATAGCATCTTCCCAGTCTAGCAGACTGGTAGGTTTTCTAGGAGCTGTTTGGAGAGGCCTATTGGCACTAATATCCTGAAAATGACCTCTTCTTTCCTCAGATCTGGTAGAAGCTTCACTCCGCTCCCCAGGGGCTTCGCCACGTCACAGTTCCGGGCGTGGTCTTGCTGTATCTATAGGTGAGGACACTGTCGGGGGGGGGGGGGGGTTTATTATTGCATTTTCAGCACCAGCGGTGTGAGCTTTGATGCTTCATTGGCACTAAAAGTCTAATGGTAGAACTTGTTTCAAATGTGTTGATGTGTCATGCTTTGCATACGTCTGCCATCTAGTGTTGGGCTCGGATATTTGCAGGTTGTCTAGTCTGGAATGTGCATGGGCACCAGGTCCTGGTTAGATGTTTGTTTCCGCCACTGGGTTTAGAAGTGTTTGGATGGGCTCTGAGACTCTACATATTCCCACTTTTTCTTGGGCCTGTGTGTTGTTTCAGTTCAACACAACACCCAGAATTGGAGAAAACATTCGTCTGCACTCTGATCCACAACAACTTTTCGCAACCGCCAAGGCCTCTGGCCCTCCTCAGGGCTGTGTGACCCTTTGTCTTCTTCAAAGAGAATGCACACAGGGTGTTGGACTGCACTCCCTTCCACTACTGTCCCCAGTGCCAAGTATCCGTGGTCCAACCATCATCTGGTCTGTAACCTCTGCCTCTTCCACGACAATGTTGTGTACAAACCCTGCTTCTCGTTTCAGTCAAAAACACCCTCTGATACTTATGGGAGAGATGTTGGGCATACCAGAAAATGCATCAGCAATCCCCGATGACGCACCTTGCATTTTCAGATCTGCCCTAGGCTTTTCGCCCCACCAACTATCACCGAGTCTAGAAGCAGTCTTCAGCTGCTCAGACCAAGAGGAAGAGGCAGAGGTTCCCCCGACCTCTACAGCCAGTGGCCCTCAAACAAAAACTTCCATTAGGGTTGTGAATGTTTGTCCCCGATGCACACGTTAAGCCTCCTAAGAGGCCTCGCTCACAAGTAGAGAATTCCCCCAGTCTCGGGCTTCCGCCACCTTCAGTCTCCGGTCGGCACAAAACAAATTCCTCTCAGCCAACAAAGCTCCCGCCCAAGAGCATTGACCCATCACACCTGTTGATCACCAGATCCTGCAAACGCCTAGATTTCACTCAAAGCCATTCACCCCTTTGATGCTTATGCATAAGCCGCCATTGACGTCGAAGACCCCATTGGATGACCGGCTTTGACTCGCAGAAGCCGATCCTCCAAAGACTGCAGGAGGTGCTGGAGCCTCCCAAGTGGGTCAGACAGCCCTGGTATTAAACACTCCTTGAGATGGTCCCACAAGAAGCTCCCCAACAGGCCCAACTTTCACATGCAGAACCAAGGTCCAATCAGACACCCAGGCATATCTATCTAGCAGCCAGGCACCTGAGGTCTTAGAGTGCACGGACCTCTTACAGGAGTCCTGCGGCCTACCACATGAGCCAGCTTTGCAGCAAAATGGATGAGAATGTGTCTGCTATTGTATCTCCAAACATCTGGATCCCCTTAAGCCTACTGTCTTAAGATATTTTCTGTTAATTTGTATATCTGCAGAAATTGGTCTTGGCATACAAATCTGTTTCCATTTGGCAACAAAAGCTGATTACATGCAAAACGGGGAACCTCCTTTGCATCCCTGAAGTTAAGGTCTTCATGGAGGGTCTCCAAAGACTCATCCCTCACAGAGACCCTTACATGCCCCTGTGTGCAGTCTGTGTGGTTCTTGCTAGACTCATGGGACCCCCATTTAAGCCTCTGCACTCTTGCTCTGTCGTTCCTCTCCTGGAAAGTAGTTTTCCTCGTAGCCATAACATCTCTCAAACGCATCCATGAGTGGTAGGCCCTTGCGCTACAGGAACCTCATTCGCGTCCACAAGGACAGGTTCATCCTCCGAACTAACCCAAAGTTCCTCCCCAAAACGGTGTCCCCTTTCCACTTCAGCCAAACTATAGAGCTCCCAGACTGTAGCAGAGGGCCCTTCCCTATAGATGTTCTACCGGCTCTCATGTATCACATCGACAGGATAAGCTGTTCCGCAAAGCTGACCAGTTTGTAGCCTTTGCCAGACCAATCTTGTGTCATAAAGCCAAAAGAGCCATCCCTGTTGCCCTGGGTGACCTCTACACACAAAGCAGCAACCATAGACTCCCTTGACCATGTCCTGTTAGCTGATACATGTAAAGCAGCCGCTTGGATACCACCTTACACTTTTACCAAGCACTACAGTGTGGAAAATGCCTCATCCACACACTAGCCACCGCATGACATGCTACAAATGGAAAAGGCTACTTACCCAATAAGAATCTGTTTGTAGCATGTATTGCTGTAGATTCATATTCACCCACCCTACTGGAAGCGGGTGTCACTACTTGGAGATCTCTCCTTATTAGCTAGATTCCTTTCATTATATACATGTGCACCATACTGTGTTCTCTCGCCAATCCATAGCGCTCTCGCCTGCTGGGTGAAAAACAGTGTAACATCGAGTCTGTGCCCATGTGCATTCCTGATTCGGGGTGGAGTCCCAGTCCTGCCGAAGCCTTTCTTTGAAGAAAACCAATGTGCAAACGTTCGAGTCCAGCACTACGTGGCAGGAGCATGCAGCGTATGTGAATCTAACATTTTCCTTCAACCATCGTTTGGTGACCCTGAGGGTCTGCAGTTCAGCCCCGCTTCTATGCAGTGATCAGGCTCAGGTGACCTTCCCTACCCACTGTGAGCTGCTTCTACTCCTACTCCTCATCAGGGTCCCTTGTACAGGCACTCGGAGTGGTCGCAATGTACTTTCCTCCAGGATATCCCAGAACAGTGTGTTTATGCACACCAGTGAAGCCACACTTTTAGTGTTGTCTCACGAGACCATATGAGAGTAGCCCTGTCTACTCTGAGCATTTATACATGGCAATTCAGTGATTGCTAGACAGATTAAACTTCAGATCTGTGAGTGACCTCATACACGTGATCTTATGAGGCCCTTTCTGACCACTAGCAATGTAAGCAGCCAGGCACAAGCACCTTTAGCACACGGGAGCATCTGCACATGACGGAAATCCTGAGTCTTGGTAAGAGAAAACACGCATGATCAAACAAGAGCATCTAAGAGCAGCCACAGCCCCTGCAGAGCATTAGCACCGAGAGCCTGCCCCTGCATTCTGGGCAGCTTTGGTTTCTTGGGGGTAGTACTCATTCCATGCGGCAGGCGCTCATTCTTCCTCTTCCTGTTTTCCGTAGTTCCAATGAAGATGGATAAGTTCCCGCACAGTGCCAGGTCGGAGGATGGACGCCTTCACTATGATGGAGAGTGGTATGGCCGAGGACACACCATCTGTATCGATAAAAAGGACGAGTATCCTACCAGGTGAGTCCTTCGCTCTGTGTACGGGTGAACGAAGTTGTATGACGTTGTTCTTTGTGTGGATAGATCAGTGTTCGGGATTGCAAAAGCTGAACAAGGAGCCTCTCTGTGGTCAAATGGGCTGCTCACTGGATGTGTGAGGGATGATGAGCACCGCACACAGAGGGTGAGCTGCTGGAGAGAGGGCAGGCGCAGTTCTGGCAGTGATCGGTGACCAGATCCAAGCAAGGGATAACATGCCGCCTCCATTGTATTGTATTGTAATTGCATTTATATAGCGCTTACTACCCCTGACGAGGCGTCGAAGCGCTTTTCGGCAAGTAGCACGCTACTCCGGGACCCATAGAGGATTAGTGTTGAATTAGTATAGTGAAACATGCAAGTACATTTTAAGTGGTGGATAGGTTAGTCAGTTATTTGGATTTGGAATGATAGCAGAAGGATAGAGGAGGAAAAAAGGTTTGTATTTATATAGCGCTTGTTACCCCTGATGGGGTGTTGAAGCACGCTACTCCGGAAGCCCATAAAGGATTAGTGGTGAATTAATATGGTGAAATATGAAAGTAGTTTCAGTGGTGGATATTAGTCAGTTATTTGGAGTGAGAAGGATAGCGGAGGGATAAAAGGGAAGAAAGGTTTGCATTCATATAGCACTTGCTACCCCTGATGGGTGTTGAAGTGCTTTTCTGCAGAGTAGCACGCCACTCCGGAACCCATTAAGGATTAGTGTTGAAAATTAGTATAGTAAAATATGAAGTAATTTGAGTAGTGGATATGTTATTCAGTTATTTGGGTAGAGAAGAGTAGGTGGTGGGATAGAAGAGGGAAAGAGGTTTGTATTTATATAGTGCTTGCTACCCCTGATGGGGTTTTGAAGCGCAAGTAGCATGCTACTCTGGAACTCATAAGTATTAGTGTTGAATTAGTATGGTGAAACATGAAAGTAATTTTAGTGGTGGATATGTTAGTCAGTTATTTGCATTGAGAAGGGTTGGGGAGGGTAGAAAAGGGAAAAGGTTTGCATTTATATAGCGCTTGTAACCCTGATGGGGTGTTGAGACGCTTTATTGGCGAGTAGCACACTACTCTGGAACCCATAAAGGATTAGTGGTGAATTAGTATAGTGGAATATGGAATTTGAGAAGTGAACATGTTAGTCTGTTAATTTTGATTGAAAAGGATAGTGGAGGGACAGAAGAGTGAATGAATTTTTTTTTTTTAGGTCTTAGCAGTAGGAGGAGGTTTTTGGATGAGTAAAAGGGGGTTTTGGAGGGGAGGAGTCAGAGGGAAGAGTTTAGAAAGGTTTGTTTTGGGGGATCAGTATAGGAAAGAGGTGTCAGATGATGCAAGGAGGGTAGAGTAGGCGAGAGTCTAGAAAGGGTTATTTTGGGGATCATAGTAGTGGTATGGGGTTTGGGATAAATGAGTGTGGATGTAGAGGATATATTGATAGATGTATAGGATGAGAGATAGGGTAGTGCAATGGAAAGAGTAGTAGAAAGAAGTTTGAGATGAGTCAGAAGGTTGGGCCAGAGGATATATTGAGATAAGTATAGGCTGAGAAATAGGGTAGTGCATTTGAAATGCTAAATTAGAAGAAAGTGATAAATATATAGATCCATAAGTACATTGAAAGTGTATAGATACATAAAGGAGGTAAGTATATGTAGATTAAAGATATTGATAGAGGCACAGGATGAGAAATAGGGTAGTGCATTGGATATGCTTTTTCAGGAGAAAAGTTACAGAGACACAGATCCAAGTACATGGAAGGTACATAGATGCCCAATGGAAGCAAGTACATGTAGACCAAAGATGATTTTTATTTATTTATTATTTTTTTTGTTCTCTCAACAACATAATTATTCTACATGTTTATACAAAGCAATACACAAAGATGGGTACATATCTATAGTGAAAATAAATGCTTATATACAGAGGGATATGCTGTAAATTTCTGTTTGCGTATGGTGCTTATGTGGGGAAGAGCCAATTCTTGAGTAGTTTTCTGAAGATAAGGTGGTTGTCGGTGGATCTTATTTTGGGGGGTAATGAGTTCCATAGTTTGGCTGCTTGAAACAGAGAAGGATGTGCCACCCATGGTTTTTTTCTTGTATCTTGGGATTTTGAGGCGAGATGCTCCTTTAGAGCGGAGGTTTCTCTGTTGAATATGTTTGGTGATTTTATTCCTGATGAAGTGGTCCCGTTCCATGTATTGCTTTGTGGGTGATACAATCAGCTTGAACGTGGATCTTCTGGCAACCGGTAACCAATGCAGGGCTTTCAAGGCAGGGGAGATGTGGTCTCGCGGTTTGATATGCAAGAGTAGTCTGGCAGCAGAGTTCTGAATCCGTTGTAGTCTTTTCATGGTTGTTAAAGGTGATCCGTGGTAGAGGCTATTGGCATAATCGAGTTTGGACAGAACAAGGGAGATGGTAGCTTGGACCTTGTGCGGAAATCCCAAATGAGGGAAAATTCGTCGCAGCGTTTTTATAGTGACAAAGCTTGATCTTGCTAGTTTGTCCACTTGGGCATTCATCGACAGCTTGGAGTCCATGGTTATTCCGAGGTTTCTTACTTCCTTCGATAATTTAGGTGGTGATCCCAGTTCGTCAGGCGGCAAGCGGGTCGTAATGTTTCCAATCGCCACACGTGAGTATTTCCGTTTTTGAAGTATTCAATTTGAGATGGCTCCAAGTCATCCACTGATCCACGGCTCTGAGACAGCTGAAAATTGGTGATTTTCCAATGTCTTTGGGGCATTCCAGTTGAAGGAGTATTTGCGTGTCATCTGCATAGTTATAGCACGTGATGTGAAATTGATTGATCAGTACTGGTAATGACCATGTAAATGTTGAAAAGCATGGGCGAGATGATAGAACCTTGAGGGACCCCTGCTTTTGTGGAGTACGGTTTGGACGAGAAAGGTGGGGTATGGATGACATTAGTTCTGAATCGAAGGTAGGACGCGATCCAGTCTAGAGCAGTTCCCTCTATGCCGGCTTCATAGAGTCTTTGTTTCAAAGTGTCATGGTCAACCGTGTCAAAGGCAGCCGAGAGGTCCAAGAGGAGTAGCGCAGCAACTCCGTTGCGGTCAACTGTATTTTTCAGGTCATCCCAGATGGCAAGGAGGGCAGATTCAGTGCCTCTTCCCGGACGGAATCCTGTTTGGAAGTCTGAAAGTATGTCACTTTCTTCAATGAATTGTGACATCTGGGCGAACGCTGCTCTTTCTATCAGTTTGCCCAAAAAAGGTCCATTTGTAATGGGTCTGTAGTTGTCGGGGTTCAGCGGGTCCAAGTTTGTTTTCTTCAGTAAAGGGCGTATGTGTGATTTTTTGAGTTCTTCTGGAAATATTCTGGCAGTGAAGGAATCGTTGATGATTCTTCTTACTGGAGTGGCAGCAGAGGTTGTTAAAAGAATTGTCTTGAAAGTTTGTGGTGGACAGGGGCCAGAAGAGCTGCCGGCAGGCCTGCTTGCTTTGACCAGGTCCATAAATTCATTGTGTGAGATGTGTTGGAAGGAACGGAGAGGCTGGGTTAGAGTATTCTTGGATTGTTGTACTTAAAACAGAAACAAAGCACCAGCACTAACCCTTGTACAAAACGAGTCCAACGTGTCTGCTTTGTCCGTGTAATGATTTGCCAGTTTGTCTGTGAAATCTTGAGTAACAGGATGAGTTCCTTCCAGGCAATTTGGTTTGCGAAATTCATTGAGTATGTTATAGAATTCTTTATTTGCACATTTAGCATTTTGAATTCTGTCTGAATAGTACCTTTTCTTAGCTTTTTTGATAGCGGACTTGTATAATCTGTTAATTTTTTGTAGGTGAAGTTTGTCTTGTTTGGCGTTTGTTTTGAGCCAGGTACGTTGCAGCTTTCTAATTTGTTGTTTTATGTCTTTTATTTCTGTGTTTCTCCAAGGTGCTTTTTTTCTTTTGTTCTGTTGTGTGGTTTTGAGTGGTATCAGGATGTCAAAAGCTTCTTGTAGCCACTCATATAGTTTTTTAACAGAATTTATTGTTTCCAGATTTGTACTTGATGTTAGTTGTGTTTCTAAGTGTTCCAAATTGAGTTTGTTCCACGGCCGATAGGTGGATGGATGTAAGGTAGTTTTAGGTGAGTCGCTTAGTGTTTATGTTGGAAAGCAAGCAAGTGGTGGTCTGACCATGTGACTGGAGTTATAGTTTGAAAGGTAACTAGTTCAGTATTAGCAAAAATGACATCTAGGATATGTCCAGCGGTGTGAGTCGGTTTGTGGACAATCTGATGGAGGTTCAGTGCGTCTAGGCCAGTGATTGTTTTTGGATGGGTCATATTGGGTTTGTCAAACCAAATGTTGAGGTCACCCAGAACGCATAGGTTGGAGTGTATTGTTATTAGATTTGAAACTGTGTCTAGAAGTGCGTCTGGGAATGTCGCCTTGCTAGGTGGAGGTCTGTAAAGGAGCAGGAAGTTACAGGAGGAAGACGGTGTAGGATTGCACTTGTTAGAAGAGCCTCACAATTCTTTGTGGAGATGTCATCAACTTTAGTGATATGTAATGTTTGCCTGCACACAACAGCTAGACCACCTCCTTTTTTGCCTATACGATTTTGGGTGATCGTTTGATAGCCTAGAGGAACGGCTTCATGCAAGACTGGAGCCGTATCATCTCCCAACCATGATTCAGTTATGAATATTATGTCCGGTTTTGCATCTGTGAGAAGGTCGTAGACGTGATGTTTGTTTTTAGAGAGGGATCGAGCATTTATTAGTAGACAGTTTAGAGAGTGGCCTTTGGTGATTGTGAGACTTTGTTTTGTAGTAGAGTGAACAGTATTGTGTGTGTTTGTAGCAGGTGTGTTTTTAGTGCTGGCATTAGCTGTATTAGGATAGCAATCGTGTAGCTGTTCTGTATCACGTTCCTCATCCAGCATGCTAAGAAGGCATTTTGATGGGTCTGCGTGTGTATGTGGTGGAGATGGTGTTTGAGAGTGAGTTGGTGTGCTGTGTTGTTTTCGTGGTGTAACATTGTTGTGCAGTAGACATGGGGAAGCGAAGTTGTGAGGTATGGCATGTTGCTTATATTGTTTGCGTGTGTTTAATGCGGAAGGTGTATGAGTCAGGGGTGGTGGTGCAGCATGTGGGTCATGTAGTAAGGTTCTAAATTGTCCAATGGATGAGAGGCGGTTAGAAGAGAGTTGCTGTGTTGCTGTATCTGTGTTAGGTGTGGTGGAAGAGAGAAAGCTTGGCATTGGAGTTTGTTCCTTTGTGTGGTTTGAAAGGTGGGTGTATGTTTGTATTTTGTGATGGTAAGTATTATGAGGTGTTCCGCTTTGAAGATCTTGTTGTGCTGGTGTGTGTGATATGTTTTGTTTTTGAGGAGTAGTGAAAAGGGGTGCTGGTGTATATGTTTCATGCAGTGGATTTGGTTGTATAGTATTGTTTGTGAGAGGAGGTTGTACGGTAGAGGGGGTGGTGATGTGTTTATGAGTAGAGTGTATGATATGTGTAGGTGGCAGTGAAGTAGAGGTAAGAGTGTTTGTCTTAGACTGGTTTGTTGCAAGAGTTAAAAAGTGTGGTGGTCTGCAGTGTGTGTGTTGTACGTTAGTGTTATTGTAGAAGGGAGAGGAGGGTGTTTGTTGGACAAATGATGGAAGGATGAATATATGTTTGTTAGTGATAAAAGGTGGTGTGTTAGGTGTAATTAGAGCAGGGAGCGTGTGTCTGGATGGGATGTAGTTATGTATGGTGTCGATTGGCGTTGTGTTAGTGATGAGTGTATTGGTTAGTGGTATAGGATAGGGTTGTGTACTGTTTGTAGGTGATGGTGGATATGTGTGGTAGTTGGGATAGTAGGGTGTATAGATGTGGTTTGGTTGGGTTAGTGCATGCTGGTACATTAATCTGTGCATAGTGTTGTGCGTGGTGTACCTTTGGTGTGAGTGTGTTGCTCTGTTTGTGGGTGTGGATGGTGTGGGCTGGGTGTTGCTTAATGGGAAAATGGGCAGCATTCCTGGCCCTGGACCGTCTCGAACAGGCTCAAACGGGCAACTGCCCTTGTCCTCTCTGCCCTTAACAGGCTCAAACAGGCAACTGCCCTTGTCCTCTCTGCCCTTAACAGGCTCAAACAGGCAACTGCCCTTGTCCTCCCTGCCCTTGTCCTCCCTGCCCTTGGCCTCCCTGCCCTTGTCCTCCCTGCCCTTGGCCTCCCTGCCCTTGGCCTCCCTGCCCTTGGCCTCCCTGCCCTTGTCCTCCCTGCCCTTGGCCTCCCTGCCCTTGGCCTCCCTGCCCTTGGCCTCCCTGCCCTTGGCCTCCCTGCCCTTGGCCTCCCTGCCCTTGGCCTCTCTGCCCTTGTCCTTGCCCTTGTCCTCGACGCCCGGGCTGAGACGCCCTAACCCTGGCCTGACACACACGGGCAGACACACACGTTCCTCACAGTCTGCGTCTCTGCCACGCCTGGATCTCCGCCTGCCTTTAGCTGTCCTCTTTGCCCCAACATGCAGGCGCCCAGTGCAGCCATAGAAGCCTTTCTTGCCATTGCATCTGCCAGGAAGGTGAGTGATATCGAAGCCCTGCCTGAGCTGTGTTCAGCCTCTCATCGGATTAAGGGGCTGCATTAGGTCTCTTTCATGGGTTATTTTCCTATCTCCTCTCCATGACCTCATTTTGCCAGGGTGATGTCAGAGCCTTTTAAAAAAATGTTTTATCCAACCATTTATTGACATTTTCTAAAGCAATGACTGTAAACAAGTAAACTGCGGTACTTCTTGGAACGCGAAGGCACAAGATACTCACGTCATTCCAGTGGAAAGTATAAAACTGAGGCAAACTTAACCTGCCCAGCATCGCAGAGAGGCGGCAACAGCATAACACTCCGGCAGATGTGTGCAGTATGCATCCAAGCTCCCCATGTCCTCCGACGCTTCTCAGGGCACACTTGTGCTGCTGAAGGATGCGAGTCAGTCTGCCTCGGGGCAGGAAGTGTCCGGTGCATCCAAGCGCCCCATGTCCTCCGACGCTTCTCAGGGCACACTTGTGCTGCTGAAGGATGCGAGTCAGTCTGCCTCGGGGCAGGAAGTGTCCGGTGCATCCAAGCGCCCCATGTCCTCCGACGCTTCTCAGGGCACACTTGTGCTGCTGAAGGATGCGAGTCAGTCTGCCTCGGGGCAGGAAGTGTCCGGTGCATCCAAGCGCCCCATGTCCTCCGACGCTTCTCCGGTCACACTTGTGCTGCTGAAGGATGCGAGTCAGTCTGCCTCGGGGCAGGAAGTGTCCGGTGCATCCAAGCGCCCCATGTCCTCCGACGCTTCTCAGGGCACACTTGTGCTGCTGAAGGATGCGAGTCAGTCTGCCTCGGGGCAGGAAGTGTCCAGTGCATCCAAGCGCCCCATGTCCTCCGACGCTTCTCAGGGCACACTTGTGCTGCTGAAGGATGCGAGTCAGTCTGCCTCGGGGCAGGAAGTGTCCGGTGCATCCAAGCGCCCCATGTCCTCCGACGCTTCTCAGGGCACACTTGTGCTGCTGAAGGATGTAAGTCAGTCTGCCTCGGGGCAGGAAGTGTCCGGTGCATCCAAGCGCCCCATGTCCTCCGACGCTTCTCCGGTCACACTTGTGCTGCTGAAGGATGCGAGTCAGTCTGCCTCGGGGCAGGAAGTGTCCGGTGCATCCAAGCGCCCCATGTCCTCCGACGCTTCTCAGGGCACACTTGTGCTGCTGAAGGATGCGAGTCAGTCTGCCTCGGGGCAGGAAGTGTCCAGTGCATCCAAGCGCCCCATGTCCTCCGACGCTTCTCAGGGCACACTTGTGCTGCTGAAGGATGCAGAGTCAGTCTGCCTCGGGGCAGGAAGTGTCCAGTGCATCCAAGCGCCCCATGTCCTCCGACGCTTCTCAGGGCACACTTGTGCTGCTGAAGGATGCGAGTCAGTCTGCCTCGGGGCAGGAAGTGTCCGGTGCATCCAAGCGCCCCATGTCCTCCGACGCTTCTCAGGGCACACTTGTGCTGCTGAAGGATGCGAGTCAGTCTGCCTCGGGGCAGGAAGTGTCCGGTGCATCCAAGCGCCCCATGTCCTCCGACGCTTCTCAGGGCACACTTGTGCTGCTGAAGGATGCGAGTCAGTCTGCCTCGGGGCAGGAAGTGTCCAGTGCATCCAAGCGCCCCATGTCCTCCGACGCTTCTCAGGGCACACTTGTGCTGCTGAAGGATGCGAGTCAGTCTGCCTCGGGGCAGGAAGTGTCCAGTGCATCCAAGCGCCCCATGTCCTCCGACGCTTCTCAGGGCACACTTGTGCTGCTGAAGGATGCGAGTCAGTCTGCCTCGGGGCAGGAAGTGTCCGGTGCATCCAAGCGCCCCATGTCCTCCGACGCTTCTCAGGGCACACTTGTGCTGCTGAAGGATGCGAGTCAGTCTGCCTCGGGGCAGGAAGTGTCCGGTGCATCCAAGCGCCCCATGTCCTCCGACGCTTCTCAGGGCACACTTGTGCTGCTGAAGGATGTAAGTCAGTCTGCCTCGGGGCAGGAAGTGTCCGGTGCATGCGTGTTAGATGACGGCGTTAAATCGTGGTCTGTGTCCCGTCAGTTTGGCAACAGTAGATGTCTGATCTGTAAGTACCAATAGAACTGTGCAGGGGCATGCCCACCGCAGATCCTGTTCATGAGAATCCTCTCTGCTGGTGGTGCAAGTGCACATACAGGTTGGAAGGGGGTGGCCTTGTCGTGTTCTATGCCAGATGGGGAAAGGACCCAGCTTACCTGCACTCGGGGCAGGCCCTATGCTCTCTGGCCCTATGCTGCTGGTAATGCTTCAGGCTGTGTGGAAAAATGCTTTTCACACACAAGATTCCGCTTGAAGTACGTGTCTTTCCTGTGGATGATCGCCTGCACACTATTTATTTGAACTGTATCATTCCGCCATGCCTTCTTGGAGGGCTGAGCTGCTCTTTATAGACCTTTCAGTACAATGCAGTGGTTCCAAATCCACTTGGATCTAAGCAGGTCTGACATCTAGTGCCTCACGATGTTCTTGTTTCCTCTCTGCATGGATCAGATCGGGGTAAAGCTGTGCTGTGTCCGGCTGTTTTTTGTGTAAGATTTGCATCCTACTGCAGTTCACTTCGCCGGCCCCTTACGAGGTGTTCTTGCCATAAGGCAGTTTCCTTACTGAAGCAGTTGTGCTGCGTGAGAAGCGGCAGAAGTTATTGGAATGCATTAGTGGTGACTACTCCTGAAACTTTCATCCTAACAGTCCAGATCTGTGACCGCTCCTCTCCCAGGGTTTTTAAAAAATGAGCACACGCCCCTCTTGTGGCTGAGCACACGCCCCTCTTGTGGCTGAGCACACGCCCCTCTTGTGGCTGAGCACACGCCCCTCTTGTGGAGTGTGCTCAGTGTTTGTCCAGTTCGGAAAAGCTGTAGGTTTTAGATGAATTTTGAAAGGGGTGGCAACGGAATGAAAGTAAAGAACCAAGACTGTGCCAGCAGTCTGATCCAAGGATGGGTGCGTCAAATGCTCTCCCACACCATAAGTGCGTGACGGTACCTGAGCTGCTCTAATCTTCATGCCATAATAGTCCACATGAATGATGGTGAGAGGCGCCATCGGATCCATTACTACGTTACTCATTGGGAATCGGCTATGGCAAGCTCTTGTGTGCCGGAGTAGAGCCTGACAGTGGCAATTATCCAACTGTTGGCATTAACGGGGCCTTCCACTATTCAGGTAGTTGGCCAGCATCACTTTATATTCATTCCTTCATTTTTTTTTAGATTTCTCCAAGAAAGAGACATACCTGCCTGCAACCATCAGGTTTGTGCGCAGTAGTCAAAAGTCATAGAAAACCATCCCAGAAACAAGAAACCGGCAAAACAACTCCTCACCCACCCACCCTCCGACCAGATCCTTTTCAACTCCCGGAAAATATCTGAATATGTGAACATGTGCACCGTGTGACCCAGCAGCAGACAGAGGGCTCGTTCCACACAGGCATCTCCTGACGTTATGCAGTTTTGAGCATGGGACAATTAAACGCAGCACTCTGAGATACATAGGGTGTGTAAGTGCCTTGAATTCCAGGGTCAAGAAAAAGACATGGGTCCCAGAACTTTTCAAAGTCCTTTCATGTGTGCTCCAATGTCCTGGCGATCCTGTCCATGCCTGTTATCTCCCATATTTTATGTGACCACTGATGGGTCGGCTAACCTATTCCTACCTTGCACTTCCAGAATCGCCTGCTTGTCCACACACAATAGTATCTTAATGAGCTTCCTGTGAGGGGATTTCACAGAATAAGTGACCTCATCTGCTCTTGGGGTTACGTATGTGGGGGGGGGGGGGGGGGGTCTCAGAATCCTGTACTTCAACATCTCATTTATATTAATTTGTTCCCAGTATCTGAGTTTGATACAGTGCCATAGCAGTGGCAAAAGGGACCCAGTTACATCACCACGCCAGAAGTCCTTGGACCTTGTATTGTTCCAGGTATGCCCTCTTTCTGGGGTATGGTACCAATGTGCAGCTAGTTTACTGCTGTGCTACGTGCTGTAACTCTGGCTCTTTGGTGTATAGCCTCCCATTCCTTAGTGTTTAGTGTCCTACCCCCACTCCCTCATCTTACTGCCCCGCTGTTTTCGCCCATGTGCCACCTGTGAATAGCTTGTGAATAGGAGAATGCGCTTTTCCCCTGTCTTAGCGAGGAGCCAATTCCCAATGGCAACTCAGGCCTGCCAGCTGCTCGTCTAATGGGTTACCCAGCGTCCTACCTGTCCATATCTAAATCTTTCCCCTTCCTGTAGCCGAGAGTTTTTCTTCACTTGCTTGAATGATTTAAGTCCTTCCCAGTCGTATAGGTTTTCTATTCCTTTACTTACCACTTCCTGCCATTCTCCAAAGGTCTCTTCCCTTCAGGCTGGAGTGAAGTCCAGGCTGGGAATTATGGGGTCCTAGACGAAGGTACTGTGGTCAAGCTAGTCCCAACCACCCCCGCATCCCATGCCAGCATTGTGGCCTTCGTGACCGGAGAGAACTCCAGCCCCAGGCTCTATTTCTTAAGGAGCCACACTGCTTTCCATAGGTGAACACCTGCAGGAGCCACACTGCTTTCCATAGGTGAACACCTGCAGGAGCCACACTGCTTTCCATAGGTGAACACCTGCAGGAGCCACACTGCTTTCCATAGGTGAACACCTGCAGGAGCCACACTGCTTTCCATAGGTGAACACCTGCAGGAGCCACACTGCTTTCCATAGGTGAACACCTGCAGGAGCCACACTGCTTTCCATAGGTGAACACCTGCGATTGACTGATTCACAGCGCACCGGTGCTCCTCACTCTCCCCTTGGTGCCATTCGACTATCACCTAACCTGGGCTGCACAAACATACGGAGTGACATTGAGGATACCCAGTCCACCCTCCCCAGTGGGTGGAAACATTGGGTTTTGTTGCAGCCCCCCTCCCCCCCCCCCCCCTACTTCTATAAAATCATAGAATAATCATTGGGTATTTAGGAGAGTGTCCCGAGGGGTAGAAGGGATTTTCTTTCCCAAGAATAGATACCTTGGCAGTGCTGTCATTTTGGAAGTGAACTTTAAGTCCATTCAATAGGTCGGCATAGTTCTCCACAGAGGTGCTGCCGCTTTGTAGTTCTCCACAGAGGTGCTGCCGCTTTGTAGTTCTCCACAGAGGTGCTGCCGCTTTGTAGTTATCCACAGAGGTGCTGCCGCTTTGTAGTTATCCACAGAGGTGCTGCCGCTTTGTAGTTATCCACAGAGGTGCTGCCGCTTTGTAGTTCTCCACAGAGGTGCTGCCGCTTTGTAGTTATCCACAGAGGTGCTGCCGCTTTGTAATTATCCACAGAGGTGCTGCCGCTTTGGATGTGCCGCAGCACTTTGAAGGTCAGTAGGGCGATGACACTGGTGACTTGCCTTGTCTCTGTTCCAAAAGGAAGCTCTGCAAGTTGCCTCAGACGTTTTCCGGGTTCAGGCATCAGTGAGCAGAACCTTGAAACTTTTGGGAAGAGAGCACCTTCCCTGTGGCCTCTGGGTTTTGAGTAGGATGGAGTTGGCGTGCACCGTTGGGATACTTTCATCTATCCTCAAGCCCACCGAGCTTCTACAACCTTATTTGATTGTTTGCATCTTGGAATCGTTCTTTCATTACTTCTGTTACAGGTAAAAGTACCTGTTCATAGCATGTGTGGCTATAGATAAACATGCCGTGCATACTACTGCCATCTAGTGTTGGGCTCAGGCATTTATTACTTTTTTTCTTAAGTTTTGAGTCTTAAGATCAGTTGTGACTCCTCCCTTGGTCCCCAAACCACCTTAACACAGACTCCACCTCTGATTGTTTTTTTTTTTCTTCTATCGGATTCTGATGCTCGAGTGCCAGTTCTGGGACGGACTGGCTCGTTGCCGGATTCATTGGCACCAATGCATGAACTGTGTAGCTTCTGGAACAGTTACTGCCTACCCTGTGCTTGGCTGGAGGGCCCTTCACCCACACCAGAGCACATTGCTAGCACACCAGGCTCGTCGACTTTTCAATGTGTTGCGACCGGTCACCTCCGCCAGCAGCTGGCATCAGCAGGATTTTGACGCATTCCAGGTTGTATTCTGGCAACAATGTGGGTGGAAGTGGGATTTAACTGACACCTTTTTAGTTCTACCATAGATGCAAGGCTAAACATTCCTCGTCAGATCAACAGGGCGTGTGTAATTTGTGCCTGTTGCCAGAACACAAGGCTTCCTGCAATGCCACAGACTCAACAAGGTCCGCCATCTCAACCTCCTAAGCATCGCCAGTCCAGGGCAGAGCACTGCTCCAGCGGGAATCTGCCTTTGAGTCTAGCCTGCTGTGCACCCACCTTCCGTCTGCCTTCGGTGGACACCCCTCAAACCAGAGAGCCTTGTTTGATGCTGAGCAAGCCTCCGCCTAATGGTGCGGAGCCATGACACCCTCTTGACACCGAGGCTCTGAGCACACCGCTTTGGAGCGAAAGAAGACACCGAAAGCCTCGCCTGGACCAGCCTCCAGATCTGCACCGATGCAGGATTGATCCCACTACAGCTGCCAGAAGTCTTCGACAGGAAGATCTAAATCCAACCCCTTAGGGAGAAGATCCATCCCAAGCCGCCTCCTGAACACACAGAATCCAGATTTAGACTCAACCACTAAGGCCTCCTCGCCAGATGACACCACCACTTATACAATTATAACCCAAAAGGGCTATAAGGCGAAGCTGCAGATGGTACAAGAGGGTGACTGCCTCACAGAGATCCTGATGCCTCATCTATCCATCCACTGGGGAAAAGCAAGAGAATTAGAAAGAAAATCACACTATTGGTAAAGAGTTTTGAAAAGCGTGGAAACACGATTTCAACCCACAGTAAATCACTGACTTACTGGGCATTGCGGCTATAGGAAGACAACCTCACAGCCTGAGACCCACTTGGGCAGGATGTTGCTGAATAGAGCTGCTATGGTGGAGAGAGTTGCGGTGAGAAGCTCTGGTAGCAACGGTGTGGACAGAAATGGAGACCAGCTGGAGGGGAGATCTGGCTGCTGCAGTCAGCACCCTGACATGGCAGTGCTGCTCCTGGAGGGGAGATCTGGCCGCTCCAGCTGCAGTCAGCACCCTGACATGGCAGTGCTGCTCCTGGAGGGGAGATCTGGCCGCTCCAGCTGCAGTCAGCACCCTGACATGGCAGTGCTGCTCCTGGAGGGGAGATCTGGCCGCTCCAGCTGCAGTCAGCACCCTGACATGGCAGTGCTGCTCCTGGAGGGGAGATCTGGTTGCTCCAGCTGCAGTCAGCACCCTGACATGGGAGTGCTGCTCCTGGAGGGTTGGCAGCTTGTGAGGTGGGAGCGCTTGTCCGGCTGCAACAGGTGACTCTTGTCCAACATTGCGGAGGGGATCTCGCTCTGAGGCTGTGATGCACTGAGGAATCTGCGGGCTGTTCCCACAGGTGACTGGGAGGGAGGGGGTGTTGCGTTCTGGCTAAGTGGCGCCTCCACAGAGATGAGCCTCCTTACAGGTTTTTTCTGTCGTTATTTTTAGTTTTGAAGTCTGGAAATGGGCATGTCCCCCTTCCCTCCCCCCCCCCCCCACGCGCTCTTACTTTGCCTCAAGGGCAGTGGAGACGGCTATATTAGGGGCAGCTAATGCTGAGATTTTGAGGTCATTAAAACAAAAGAAAGACTCCCTCGTCAAAGACCGTTAAACATAGAGGACTTCTTGCTCCTGGTCTTCAAGACATTGAGATCGAAAGAGGGCTATTTACTCTGAAGGGACGGACCCCTCTCACTGACCCCTGAGCCGGTCTTGGATGGGGCCGCACAGACCCTCTTCCTTTCCCTCCTGAGCAGGGGATGCAGCCATTTTGAGGATGGCTGTTGCGGAGGCGTAAGGGGGTCATAGAAAGAAAAGAGACTACTCCGCACAGACCATTACACATAGAAAGAGGAAGTGATGCTCTTGGTCTTCAATACATTAAGATAGAAAAAGGGCAAGGAAAGGACCCCCTCCACCCCCCCCCCCCCCCACTGATGACTGTGTCCATGTGTCATCTGCACATGGAAAAGAAAGAGGGATATTACTCTTGAGTGGAAGGAGCCTTTCTTTCTGAGTCATAGAATTAAAGAGAGGCATCCCTGTTCTGAGGAAATGAGACCTAAGGCAAGTTTTTACGAATTGTCCTGTGGACCATCAACCATTTATAGACCCCTCCGTCCCCGATCAGAATTTCTTGGGAGTTGGTCATTGTGTAAGAACCATAGCTCTTCATAAACTCCTCGCGCTGTCTTGGGGAGCGGCATTAATGGGACTTGGCCACATTCAAAGTACCATAGCCCCTTATTTGACACCTCCCTCTCTGGACCTCAGAGACCGAGTCAAAGCACACGAGACCGAGTCAAAGCACACGAGACCGAGTCAAAGCACACAAGACCGAGTCAAAGCACACGAGACTGCTGCTACGGAGGTAAGAACCACAAGAGAGACGCTGTAGATGTATCTTGTACAACAATACCAAGTCTTTCTCACACTGCTCATATGGACCTCAGAGACCGAGTCAAAGCACACGAGACCGAGTCAAAGCACACGAGACCGAGTCAAAGCACACGAGACCGGTGCTACGGAGGCAAGAACCACAAGAGACGCTGTAGATGTATCTTGTACAACAATCCCAAGTCTTTCTCACACTGCTCATATGGACCTCAGAGACCGAGTCAAAGCACACGAGACCGAGTCAAAGCACACGAGACTGCTGCTACGGAGGCAAGAACCACAAGAGAGACGCTGTAGATGTATCTTGTACAACAATCCCAAGTCTTTCTCACACTGCTCATATAGACCTCAGAGACCGTCAAAGCACACGAGACCGAGTCAAAGCACACGAGACCGAGTCAAAGCACACGAGACTGGTGCTACGGAGGCAAGAACCACAAGAGAGACGCTGTAGATGTATCCTGTACAACAATCCCAAGTCTTTCTCACACTGCTCATATGGACCTCAGAGACAGTCAAAGCACACGAGACTGGTGCTACGGGGGCAAGAACCACAAGCGAGACGCTGTAGATGTATCCTGTACAACAATCCCAAGTCTTTCTCACACTGCTCATATGGACCTCAGAGACCGAGTCAAAGCACACGAGACTGGTGCTACGGAGGCAAGAACCACAAGCGAGACGCTGTAGATGTATCCTGTACAACAATCCCAAGTCTTTCTCACACTGCTCATATGGAGCACCCACTAAGACTCTGAGTGCTCAACAGCCAAACTACAAATGTTTGAAACCCTGGTGATGAAAGGCTGACAAGACATAAGATCTGATCATTTGAGCAGGCTCTGCTTGGATAACTGGAGCAGGAGAGCCACATTTCTGGCTAGATGTGGCGCCCAGACCAACGGGGAATGCTCACAAGCCCTTGTATCTACTGATGAGTCATCTTCACAAACTACACACTATAACACCAGGCATGACGGAACAGGACCATTCCAGCCGGAAAAGGGTAAAACCTGCTCGAACTCCTTCAAAATAAATTAACCTCCTAGCCTCTCCTACAAAATCACTGAACACACTCCTGGTTGACTCGATCTTCATCAAAATACCCCATGGCGTCCAGCTCTCCATCTCACCCGCCCCCTTTTAACGTTGAAGTAGTCCTATCAATCTGCAGGAATGGGAATATTCTTGTTGAAGCAACAGCCAAAATCTGGAAATTTTGACTTTTCTGCATACTAAAAACCCACACAGCCTCTAAAGATCATGCGATTACCCCCAGCATTGTGCAGGATCCCCAGCAATTCTAATGAAACACTAACACTTCACCCCCACAACACGCATCACCTTACATTACCCAACCTAACCTCATACCAACCACAGCCAATGCTGCAAGACGGAGGCGAGAGAAGATTTCCTCCTCTAGCCCGAGGTACCGAATTAGCCAGAATGCCTGCCCCCCTCCCCCGAACCAAGTCACAACAAGATGGCAATCTACCAGACTCTGCCTTGCACAGGAGACTTGTCGTGCTTACTCACTGAGCTCCCTAACCAAAACAGAGGGGCTGAGGCCCAGTCATCGCCTCCCCAGAACGGGGTCGGACACATTCTCAATAATCTGTCTGACACCCTCTCCACAGAGAAGACCAAATTTAGGCACTGGAAGACCAAACACTCATACACACAGCATATAGAAAAGTCTGCCAGCCACCCAGCAGACTTGTCACCCTCACAGCGGGTTACACACAGCCTAGGCACCAAAAGTTCCAACGCTCCCAATCCCAGAGTAGGACGCCAGCTAGACTGGCATGGAGAACAATGGGAGGAGGCTAACCCTGATGAGCCTAATTTCAGATGCAATTCTACCTCACAATGGCAACACCACCTCAATCGGCTGGAGCACAGAATCGGCACTTTTAGCAAAGATCTTAAAGTCAATATGACGTAACTTAAAGGGGCCTCTCAAGATATACGACGAGTGCGTAACATTTGCTAGCCCCCACTCACAAGTCATTCCTTCTCACACCCAGGATCTACCACTCCCCATGGGCATCCATACTGGCGCTGAACGATAACAGTAGACCCAAGAGATCACTCTGCCAGCTATCCAAGGCAGACACCGGATCCCTGCGCCAGGAATACCAGGAAAACTCGCAGGTAACCTCAGACTCTCGTATTATTGACCTAGGACATACCAGTAGTGGTGAACAACAACTTGCGAAGAACACTCTCGAAAGTAAATCTTGTGAACCTAAGAAGTTGGTTCTGATCCAGTTGATCCCTGACCATGCAAACTTGCTCCAAGAGTAGGGAACCTCTCTGAAGTGCATGTTACATGATTACAGATTTGCGGCTAAACATGCCACAGACCTAGCAGAAGGTATCCTCCATCTTGACCTTGTTCAAACGGAAACACTGGATTAGAGAAACTAGACACCTGAACATGGATGATGTTTTCTCACTATACCAGAGTGCCCTCACTCCCCCAACTGAAGTGTGAGGAATACAAAAACTAACAGAGCACTACAACCATGTCGCGGCTAACATTATGGGTGTAGTAGCCCATTTTGTCTCAAGATACAAAAATATATTATCCCACCCCTGGTACAACCAAAACTTGAATGAAGAGAGAACGAGACTCCGACCTGATGAGGTGATGGGGACATAAACACTCCTTGATACATCTGAAACAGCCACCGGAGCTAAGAAAAACATGCAAAAAGATCATACGGAAGGCGAAATCATCATTCTTCAAAACCCAGCTAGATGGCGCCAAGAATTTCCCATGCGCACTGAGATTGTCAAACAACAAATTGGCTCCCTGCCCCTAGAGGAATGGATCTACCACCTAAATGGCCTCAATTGCAAACCAGCCATCATCGAATCAGCAAAATCCTTTGGGATAACCCTGGCTAGGAAGCTTCACTTTCAAGCCCACATCGTATCCACCTTCAGTGCTTGCTTCCAACTCCACCTCCTCAGGTGAAACTGTTCATCCAGCCACTAGACTTCAAAACCGCAGTACAATCATTCTCCTCCATCTTGTGAGTTGCAGCCTACCTGTGCCCCAGATTGCAGTGAGCAGAGTCCAGGAAGTGGTAAGGAGGCAGACTATTGCTGTCTCTTTCCTAAAAAAGTTAAAAAATGATTTTCCCTATCTGTGATTACTGTCTTTGCCTGTGGTTGTTACCGTTTAAAATTGTAGTTTTAACCTGCCCGTGACTGCATATTTAATCACCTGTTTTGTGTTCAAACTTGTGGTTTTTCCTGCCCATGATTGCTTCCATTTAACGTATTGAATTGTGGGATTTGCAGTCCTAAATCTCTGTAGTTTTCCCTCTCATTCACGGTGACTATCAGTTTTCCCTCCAAATTTCCCCCTGTCTCTGTGCTAAGACCTGTATGTTAAGCAGTGCACCCCCAGCCACCATTTTGTGTTAAGTCCGTGAAACCAGCCCCCCCCCCCCGCAACAGGGATATTCTACATCAGAGTGTGCTCTGAGGCAGCAGTGATCTTCTGTGTGCTGTTTAAACTGTGTTTAATAGGGACTGTGCACTTCGTTTTTTGGCCAGGAGAGGGAGTAAAGTTTTATACAAACACTATTGTCAGAGGACAAGTTAGGCCCTTACCTGCAGAAGTCCAAAGTGTGGATTGAGCCGGTCTGTCTCCTAGGAGATTCTGAACAAGAGAAGCAGCTCCCAACTCCCTGGCCAGCAAACCTTGTCTGAGGTTGCTGGGACCTTATCTAGTCTGCTAGTGGTTGGTACATGTGTACACTGATTGATCATTGTATCTGATGTTTCTATTGGATTAGGGTTGGTGTCCTCATTGGTTGGGTATTTGAGGGTTCTGATTGGTTTCTGGGTCTGTGATTCAATCAATGTGGGATTGGCACTAGGGCTAGGGTTAGTATTTCTATTGGAAGTAGGGACTAGGGCTTCTGGTGTTATTGGTTGTTGGGAGTAGGGTGGGACTAGGCCTTTAATTGGAAGTAGCGATTTGGGCTTCTGGTGTTATTGGTTGCTGTACTAGGTGTGGGACTAAGAGTAGGGTTAGGCTTTCTATTGGAAGTAGGGACTAGGGCTTCCTGTGCCATTGGTTGCTTGGACTTGGGTTGGGACTACTGGTAGGGCTAGGGCCTCTATTGGACGTAGAGGTCAGGGTTTTTTAAAGTTATTGGGTGCTTGGACTAGGGCTGAGATTGGCTGTAAGGTCCTGGTCTCCTATTGGTTCTAGATTTTAGGGCTAGTGTTGTGATTGGATAGGGCTAGGGTTCCCATTGGCTGAAGGGGTCACCTGATTACTGGGGCTATAAAAGGCTGAGGCTAAGGTCGTATCAGCCCGGGCGTCGAGGCTAAGGGCAGAGAGGACAAGGGCAATTACCTGTTTGAGCCTGTTACGGGCAGAGAGGACAAGGGCAATTACCTGTTTGAGCCTGTTCGAGACTGGTCGGGACTAGGGCTAGAAATGCTGCCCATGTTCGCATTCAATAATAGCCACCCCACACCATCCACAAACAGAGTAACACACTCACACCAAATGTACACCACACACAACCCTATGCACAAACCAATGTACCAGCATGCACCACAAACCCAACCAAACCACATCTATACACCCTTCTATCCCAACTACCACACATACCCACCATCACCTACAAACAGTACACAACTCTATCCTATACCACTAACCAATCCACTCATCACTAACACAACCCCGTTCAACACCATACATAACTGCATCCCATCCAGACACACACTCCCAGCTCTAATTACACCTAACACACCACCTTTTATCACTAACAAACATATATTCATCCTTCCATCATTTGTCCAACCAACACCCTCCTCTCCCTACTACCATAATAACACTAACGCACAACACACACTGCACACCACCACACTTTTTAACTCCTGCAACAAACCAGTCTAAGACACACTCTCACCTCTACTTCATTCCCTCCTACACACAACATACACTCTACTCATAAACACATCACCACCCCCTCTACCTTACAACCTCCTCTCACAAACAATACTAGACAACCAAATCCATTGCATGAAACAAATCCACCAACACCCCTTTTCACTACTCCTCAAAAACAAAACATATCACACACACCAGCACAACAAGATCTTCAAAGCGCAACACCTCAAAATACTTACCATCACAAAATACAAACATACACCCACCTTTCAAACCACACAAAGGAACAAACTCCAATGCCAAGCTTTCTCTCTTCCACCACACCTAACACAGATACAGCAACACAGCAACTCTCTTCTAACCGCCTCTCATCCATTGGACAATTTAGAACCTTACTACATGACCCACATGCTGCACCACCACCCCTGACTCATACACCTTCCGCCATAAACACACGCCAACAACATAAGCGACGTGCCACACCTCACAACTTTGCTTCCCCATGTCTACTGCACAACAATGTTACACCACGAAAACAACACAGCACACCAACTCACTCTCAAACAACATCTCCACCACATACACACGCAGACCCATCAAAATACCTTCTTAGCATGCTGGATGAGGAACATGATACAGAACAGCTACACAATTGCTATCCTAATACAGCTAATGCCAGCACTAAAAACACACCTTCTACAAACCCACACAATACTGATCACCCTTCTACAAAACAGTCTCACTATCACCAAAGCCCATTCTCTAAACTGTCTACTAATAAATGCTCGATCCCTCTCTAAAAACAAACATCACATCCACGACCTTCTCACCGATGCAAAATCAGACATACTATTCATAACTGAATCATGGTTGGGAGAGGATATGGCCCCAGTCCTGCATGAAGCCGTTCCTCTAGGCTATCAAACGATCACCCAAAATCGTATAGGCAAAAAAGGAGGTGGTCTAGCTGTTGTGTTCAGGCAAACATTACATATCACTAAAGTTGATGACATCTCCATAAAGAATTGTGAGGCTCTTCTCACAAGATGCAATACTACACCGTCTTCATCCTGTAACTTCCTGCTCCTTTACAGACCTCCACCTAGCAAGGCGACATTCCCAGACACACTTCTAGACACAGTTTCAAACCTGATAACAATACACTCCAACTTATGCATTCTGGGTGACCTCAACATTTGGTTTGACAAACCCAATATGACCCATCCAAAAACAATAATCACTGGCCTAGACACACTGAACCTGCATCAGATTGTCCACAAATCCACACACATCGCTGGACATATCCTAGATGTCAGTTTTGCTAATACTGAACTAGTTACCTTTCAAACTATAACTCCAGTCACATGGTCAGACCACCACTTGCTTGCTTTCCAACATAAAACAACACTAAGGGACTCACCTAAAACTAGCTTACATCCATCCACCTATCGGCCGTGGAACAAACTCAATTTGGAGCACTTAGAAACACAACTAACATCAAGTACAAATCTGGAAACAATAACTTCTGTTCAAAATCTATGAGTGGCTACAGGAAGCTTTTGACATCCTGATACCACTCAAAACCACACAACAGCACAAAAGAAAAAAAGCGCCTTGGAGAAACATAGAAATAAAAGAAATAAAACAACAAATCAGAAAGCTGCAACGTACCTGGCTCAAAACAAACGCCAAACAAGACAAACTTCACCTACAAAAAATTAACAGATTATACAAGTCAGCTATCAAAAAAGCTAAGGAAAGGTACTATTCAGACAGAATTCAAAATGCTAAATGTGCAAATAAAGAATTCTATAAAATACTCAATGAATTTCGCAAGCCAAATTGCCTGGAAGGAACTCATCCTGTTACTCAAGATTTCACAGACAAACTGGCAAATCATTAGACAGACAAAGCAGACACATTGGACTCGTACTTAAAACCGAGACAAAGCACCAGCACTAACTCTTGTACAAAACAGCAATCCAAGAATACTCTAACCCAGCCTCTCTGTTCCTTCCAACACATCTCACACAATGAATTTATGGACCTGGTCAAAGCAAGCAGGCCTGCCGGCAGCCCTTCTGACCCCTGTCCACCACAAACTTTCAAGACCATTTTTTTAACAACCTCTGCTGCCACTCCAGTAAGAGGAATCATCAACGATTCCTTAACTACTGGAATATTTCCAGAAGAACTAAAAAAAATCACACATACGCCCTTTACTGAAGAAAACAAACTTGGACCCGCTGCACCCTGACAACTGCAGACCCATTACAAATGGACCTTTCCTGGGCAAACTGATAGAAAGAGCAGCGTTCGCCCAGATGTCACAATTCATTGAAGTGAATGACATACTCTCAGACTTCCAAACAGGATTCCGTCCGGGAAGAGGCACTGAATCTGCCCTTCTTGCCATCTGGGATGACCTGAAGAATACAGTTGACCGCAGAAGGGTTGCTGCGCTACTCCTCTTGGACCTCTCGGCTGCCTTTGACACGGTTGACCATGACACTCTGAAACAAAGACTCTATGAAGCCGGCATAGAGGGAACTGCTCTAGACTGGATCGCATCCTACCTTTAAAACAGAACTAATGTCATCCATACCCCACCTTTCTCGTCCAAACCATACTCCACAAAAGCAGGGGTCCCTCAAGGTTCTATCATCTCGCCCATGCTTTTCAACATCTACATGAAGTCATTACCGGTACTGATCAATCAATTTCACCTCACGTGCTATAACTATGCAGATGACACGCCAATACTCCTTCAACTGGAATGCCCCAAAGACATTGAAAAATCTCCAATTTTCAGTTCTCAGAGCCGTGGATCAGTGGATGACTTGGAGCCATCTCAAATTGAATGCTTCAAAAACGGAAATACTCACGTGTGGCGATTGGAAACATTACGACCCGCTTGCCGCCTGGCCTGATGAACTGGGATCACCACCTAAAGTATCGAAGGAAGTAAGAAACCTCGGAATGACCATGGACTCCAAGCTGTCGATGAATGCCCAAGTGGACAAACTAGCAAGATCAAGCTTTGTCACTATAAAAATGCTGCGACGAATTTTCCCTCATTTGGGATTTCCATACAAGGTCCAAGCTACCATCTCCCTTGTTCTGTCCAAACTCGATTACGCCAATAGCCTCTACCACGGATCACCTTTAACGACCATGAAAAGACTACAACGGATTCAGAACTTGGCTGCCAGACTACTCTTGCATATCAAACCGCGAGACCACATCTCACCTGCCTTGAAAGCCCTGCATTGGTTACCGGTTGCCAGAAGATCCACGTTCAAGCTACTTTGTATCACCCACAAAGCAATACATGGGATGGGACCGCTCTTCATCAGGAATAAAATCACCAAACACATTCAACAAAGGAACCTACGCTCTAAAGGGGCATCTCGCCTCAAAATCCCAAGATGCAAGAAAAAAACCATGGGTGGCACATCCTTCTCTGTTCAAGCAGCCAAACTATGGAACTCTTTACCCCCCAACATAAGATCCACCGACAACCACCTTATCTTCAGAAAACTACTCAAGAATTGGCTCTTCCCCACATAACCACCATACTCAAACAGAAATTTACAGCATAGTCCTCTGTATATAAGCATTTATTTTCACTACAGATATGTACCCATCTTTGTGTATTGCTTTGTATAAACATGTAGAATAATTGTTATAAATAAATATCATCTTTGGTCTACATGTACTTACTTCCATTGTGCATCTATGTACCTTCCATGTACTTGGATCTGTATGTCTGTTACTTTTCTCCTGAAAAAGCATATCCAATGCACTACCCTATTTCTCATCCTGTGCCTCTATCAATATCTTTAATCTATATATACTTACCTCCTTTATGCATCTATATACTTTCAATGTACTTATGGATCTATATATTTATCACTTTCTTCTAATTTAGCATTTCAAATGCACTACCCTATTTCTCAGCCTATACTTCTCTCAATATATCCTCTGGCCCAACCTTCTGACTCATCTCAAACTTCTTTCTACTACTCTTTCCAATGCACTACCCTATCTCTCATCCTATACATTTATCAATATATCCTCCACATCCACACTCATTTATCCCATACCACTACTATGATCCCAAAATAACCCTTTCTAGACTCTCTTCTACTCTACCCCTCCTTGCATCATCTGGCACCTCTTTTTACTATACCGATCCCCCAAAACAAACCTTTCTAAACTCTTCCCTCTGACTCTTCCCCTCAAAAACCCCTTTTTACTCATCCAAAAGCCTCCTCCTACTGCTATGACCTTAAAAAAAAAATCTCTTCTGTCCCTCCACTATCCTTTTCAATCAAAATAACAGACCAACATGTTCACTTCTCAAATTCCATATTCCACTATACTAATTCACCACTAATCCTTTATGGGTTCCAGAGTAGCGTGCTACTCGCCAATAAAGCGTTTCAACACCCCATCAGGGTTACCAGCGCTATATAAATGCAAACCTTTTTCCCTTTTCTACCCCTCCCCAACCCTTCTCAATCCAAATAACTGACTCTGGGCAATAGCTCACTTAATTTCCACTACGGCCCCCAGCGCCTTGAGACCCGTAAGGGTGAGTAGCTGCGCTATATAAAAACATACTTACATTTTACATTTTTTTACTAACATATCCACCACTCAAATTACTTTCATGTTTCGCCATACTAATTCAACAGTAATCCTTATGGGTTCCAGAGTAGCATGCTACTCGCCAACAAAGCGCTTCAAAACCCCATCAAGGGGTAGCAAGCGCTATATAAATACAACCCTCTTCTATCCCTCCGCTACCCTTCTCACTCCAAATAACTGACTAATATCCACCACTCAAATTACTTTCATATTTCACCATACTAATTCAGCACTAATCCTTTATGGGTTTCCGGAGTAGCGTGCTTCAACACCCCATCAGGGGTAACAAGCGCTATATAAATACAAACCTTTTTTTTCCTCTTCTATCCTTCCGAATCCAAATAACTGACTAACCTATCCACCACTTAAAATTTACTTGCATGTTTCACTATACTAATTCAACACTAGTCCTCTATGGGTCCCGGAGTAGCGTGCTACTCGCCGAAAAAGCGCTTCGACGCCTCGTATGGGGTAGTAAGCGCTATATAAATGCAATTACAATACAATACAATTAGCCGTATCCAGACTGAACTATGGCGGTGTGCGACCAAAATCACGACCGGCACCTCAGTGTCTCGGCAAGACTACTAACAGGAAAGACTGAGCACATCACACCCTCCCTTGTGTGTATCGATTGACTCCCGTTCCAGGCCAAGATCCAGCTGAACATGGTGTGCCTGATGCACGAAGTCCCCCACCAAGATGAACCCAGGTCCCTTGCACAAACACTCACAACCTCAGGAGGCAGCCGTTCCCTAAGGAGCACCAGTTCCCTTCTAATGGAACCTCCTAGATTACATACAAAAAAGAAAACCTATACCCGCACTTTCACCGGATTTGCCTCAAGGATATAGAACTCTGTCGCGGGGGAGATTAGATCAAACCCGTTGACTCATATCTTCAAGAAGGAAGTCAAAAAGATCTGCTAAATAGATACCTAGCAGGGTCTGGACCTGGGATGATACTCTACTGTGACACACCCAAGGTGCGCTCACCAAGACAGTCGCCACCAGTTACCACCAGTCTTGTTTTATGAAGGAGAGCGGACAAGCAAAGCAAAATTTGTGTTTATACTGCTGTACGTTGAATATATATATATATATATATATATATATATATATATATATATATATATATATATATATATTCACTGAAAAAAACATAGGTTTTAGGGACAGTTATAGTTACTTGGACATTGCACTCGTACAAAACCCGTGAAATTCCCCGTTATAGTTAGTTCAGCTAACTATAACTCGCGCCCCACAATGCACTGCTGATGACGTCACATATTACATCACTCATGACATGGTCAGTGACATCACTGATGACATCACTGATGACATCTCAAATGACATCACTGATGACATCATCCACGTGATAATCTGATGCACCTCCTCACACCCTAATATAACCTTTGATACACCCACTCTAAATTACAGACTGCCATTCGCAAAACCATAGACACTCCAACACCAATAACTACATACCCACTCACTGATTCTTAGGTCTACACACACACATCCACTCACTCACCCGTACAGTCACTCATACTTACGGTCACTCAGTACAGGACTATCATATGCACTCTTACTCCTATATAGACACTCAAACAACGCCACTCATCCATAGAGATACTCACACACCTAGTCAGTCATGCAAATAATTAAACACACTGCCATTTACTCACCTATACAGTTATACACACACCAGCTCACTTAATCATACAAATACTAGCACATTGTTACGCTCTTATACAATCACTGATACAAGCACACACTCATCCATACAGCCACTATCACAATCACTCACTCTTGCTTATAGCTATTTATATACTCCAACACACATATATACTGCCTTTCACATATGTAGTTACTCACACATGTACCACTGGGACATACATTCACTCACTAACACACTCTTACACACACTTACCCACCCATACAGTCTATCACAGATGCACTCTTGAAACCATCCACCCAGTGAATCACCCACTCACACATCTATGCACAGAGTTGCACACACCCCTCCCACACAAACACTCAGGCACCCATACAGATACTCAGACAAGCATTCAATAACTCATATAGACACTCATGTAGCTATTCACAAACACATGCAGCCACTTACACAGCAACAGACAGACGGATACAGACATTCACCCAGTTTAGTCACTAACCCATGCATTCAGTAAGATACGTTAAATCACTCACTTATAGAGTCAGTCACGCACCTACTAAATCATCCATACAGACACTTACACACCCACTCATTCTTCAATACGTCTTTTGCTATATATATTAAAAATATTTAAACTTTACAGAAACACAGTCACTGGATGATGTCATCAGTGATGTCATTTGAGATGTCATCAGTGATGTCACTGACCATGTCATGAGTGATGTAATATGTGACGTCATCAGCAGTGCATTGCGGGGGCGTGAGTTATAGTTAGCTGAACTAACTATAACGGGGGAATTTCACGGGTTTTGTACGAGTGCAATGTCCAAGTAACTATAACTGTCCCTAAAACCTATGGTTTTTTCAGTGAATTTCAAAGGTTTTTTAAATGCTAATTTGTAACTATAACGTGTCTGAAACCTATGGTTTTTTCAGTGAATTTCAAAGGTTTTTTAAATGCTAATTTCTAACTATAACGTGCCTGAAACCTACGGTTTTTTCAGTGAATATATATATATGTATATATATATTCAACCAAAGATGCCCAAAGCATTAAGACGCACTCTGCAGCAGATCGTAATTTATTGGCAAAACCGGCATAGTCACACAGCTTAATTTGTCATGCCTTATGCGTTTCAGACCTCCTGGTCCTTGGTCACAGGCTGGGATTCAACTTTGCAGTGCCACGTGATTAGCTTCTTTTTGTTACCTCCCAGTGGGGCCTCACAGGTGAGTACAATTAGTATTGCATTGTGGGACATGTAGTATTTCCCCTTTATTTTGAAGCCTTACTCTGTTCTGCGCAGTTGCTCCCAAAGTGTAATTTATTGTTCTTAGCTAATCACGTGGCACTGCAAAGTTGAATCCCTGCCTGTGGCCAAGGACCAGGAGGTCTGAAACACGTAAGGCATGACAAATTAAGCTGTGTGACTATGCCGGTTTTGCCAATAAATTGTGATCAGCTGCAGAGTGCGTCTTAATGCTTTGGGCATCTTTGGTTGAAAATAAATGACACGGCCGTCCTGCCGTGAAGACAGCACCATCCCATTAACATGTGAAGAGCTGCAGGGGCATGGAATCTTCCGAGCCTCTTTGTCGGAGCAGCAGATGGGCAGGAAATAATTGTGGACTGGCGGTGACATGCAGAGGCCCACTGGAGGGCAGAGAACAATAAATTACACTTTGGGAGCAACTGCGCAGAACAGAGTAAGGCTTCAAAATAAAGGGAAATACTACATGTCCCACAATGCAATACTAATAGTTGGCGTTGCAGCGCGCGCAATGTAAATTGTTTTATTTATTTATTTATTTCCTTAACTCCGTATGCCGGAGTTTACTACCCCCACCCTGCCCCTCCCCCGCCCCACCGCCCCGCAGCACTCCCTCGGCGAGCCGCGACTGTTGGTTACTCATCAGTAACTGAGTTGCCTCCTGTCACCTGAG
The DNA here is from genome assembly GCA_963921515.1 of Calotriton arnoldi. NCBI lineage: Eukaryota > Metazoa > Chordata > Amphibia > Caudata > Salamandridae > Calotriton > Calotriton arnoldi. The sequence continues at coordinate 823,973 of CAWUFW010007419.1, read as the reverse complement.
GCCCCGCCCCCTCCTTTCACCACTGTGCAAACGCGCCCCGTGGCGCGTTTTAAGTTGGGGGATTAGGTCACCTTGAATCCTGAGGGTCCCTGGGGCCCAACTAGCCCACCAGGTACTTCCAGTAAGCACCACAGGCCTGCGTTGCAACGCCTGTAACAAATTGTGCAGTTGTGTTTAGGTAGTGTAGGGAGTCGTGCTGGGGGAGTGTTTTAGGGTTTAGGGTAGTGCAGTGGTGTTTGGGTAGTGTAGGGGGTTGTGCTGGGGATAGTGTTTTAGGGTTTAGGGTAGTGCAGTGGTGTTTGGGTAGTGTAGGGGGTCGTGCTAGGGGTAGTGGTTTAGGGTTTAGGGTAGTGCAGTGGTGTTTGGGTAGTGTAGGGGTACTGCTGGGGGTAGTGTTTTAGGGTTTAGGGTAGTGCAATGGTGTTTGGATAGTGTAGGGGTACTGCTGGGGGTAGTGTTTTAGGGTTTAGGGTAGTGCAGTGGTGTTTGGGTAGTGTAGGGGTACTGCTGGGGGTATTGTTTTAGGGTTTAGGGTAGTGCAGTGGTGTTTGGGTAGTGTAGGGGGTAGTGTTTTAGGGTTTAGGGTAGTGCAGTGGTGTTTGTGTAGTGTAGGGGGTCGTGCTGGGGGTAGTGTTTTAGGGTTTAGGGTAGTGCAGTGGTGTTCGGGCAGTGTAGGGGGTCATGCTGGGGATGGTGTTTCAGGGTTTAGGGCAGTGCAGTGGTGTTCGGGCAGTGTAGGGGGTCATCCGGGGGTAGTGTTTCAGGGTTTAGGGCAGTGCAGTAGTGTTTGGGTAGTGTAGGGGGTCATGCTGGGGGAGTGTTTGAGGGTTTAGGGCAGTGCAGTTGTGTTCGGGTAGTGTAGGGGGTCGTGCTGGGGAGTATTTTAGGGTTTAGGGTAGTGCAGTGGTGTTCGGGTAGTGTAGGGGGTCGTGCTGGGGGTTGAGTTTCAGGGTTTAGGGCAGTGCAGTGGTGTTCGGGCAGTGTAGGGGGTCATGCTGGGGCTGGTATTTCAAGGTTTAGGGCAGTGCAGTGGTTTCAGGCAGTGTAGGCGGTCGTGCTGGGGGTGGTGTTTCAGGGTTTAGGGCAGTGCAGTGGTGTTTGGGCAGTGTAGGGGTCTTGCTGGGGGTAGTGTTTCAGGGTTTAGGGCAGTGCAGTGGTGTTCGTGCAATGTAGGGGGTCGTGCTGGGGATGGTGTTTCAGGGTTTAGGGCAGTGTAGTAGTTTCGGGCAGTGTAGGGGGTCATGCAGGGGGTGGTGTTTCAGGGTTTAGGGCAGTGCAGTGGTGTTCGGGCAGTGTAGGGTGTCGTGCTGGGGGTGGTGTTTCAGGGTTTAGGGCAGTGCAGTGGTGTTCGGGCAGTGTAGGGGGTCATGCTGGGGCTGGTGTTTCAGGGTTTAGGGCAGTGCAGTGGTTTTCAGGCAGTGTAGTGGGTCTTGCTGGGGGTGAAGTTTCAGGGTTTAGGGCAGTGCAGTGGTGTTTGGGCAGTGTAGGGGGTCTTGCTGGGGGTAGTGTTTCAGGGTTTAGGGCAGTGCAGTGGTGTTCGTGCAATGTAGGGGGTCGTGCTGGGGATGGTGTTTCAGGGTTTAGGGCAGTGCAGTAGTTTGGGGCAGTGTAGGGGGTTGTGCACAGGGTGGTGTTTCAGGGTTTAGGGCAGTGCAGTGGTGTTCAGGCAGTGTAGTGGGTCGTGCTGGGGCTGGTGTTTCAGGGTTTAGGGCAGTGCGGTGGTGTTCGGGCAGTGTAGGGGTCGTGCTGGTGTTTCAGGGTTTAGGGCAGTGCAGTTGTGTTCGGGCATTGTAGGGGGTCGTGCTGGGGCTGGTGTTTCATGGTTTAGGGCAGTGCAGTGGTGTTCGGGCAGTGTAGGGGGTCGTGCTGGGGCTGGTGTTTCAGGGTTTAGGGCAGTGCAGTGGTGTTCGGGCAGTGTAGGTGGTCGTGCTGGGGCTGGTGTTTCAGGGTTTAGTGCAGTGGTGTTCGGGCATTGTAGGGGGTCGTGCTGGGGCTGGTGTTTCAGGGTTTAGGGCAGTGCAGTGGTGCTCGGGCAGTGTAGGGGGTCGTGCTGGGGTGGTGTTTCTGGGTTTAGGGTAGTGCAGTGGTGTTCGGGCAGTGTAGGGGGTCATGCTGGGGCTGGTGTTTCTGGGTTTAGGGCAGTGCAGTGGTGCTCGGGCAGTGTAGGGGGTCGTGCTGGGGGTGGTGTTTCAGGGTTTAGGGCAGTGCAGTGGTGTTCGGGCAGTGTAGGGGGTTGTGCTGGGGGTAGTGTTTTAGGGTTTAGGGTAGTGCACTGGTGCTTGTGTAGTGTAGGGGGTCGTGCTGGGGGTAGTGTTTTAGGGTTTAGGGTAGTGCAGTGGTGTTTGTGCAGTGTAGGGGGTCATGTTTTAGGTTAGTGCAGTGGTGTTTGGGTAGTGTAGGGGGTCGTGCTGGGGGTATTGTTTTAGGATTTAGGTTAGTGCAGTGGTGTTTGGTTAGTGTAGGGGATCGTGCTGGGGGTAGTGTTTTAGGGTTTAGGGTAGTGCAGTGGTGTTTGTGTAGTGTAGGGGGTCGTGCTGGGGGTAGTGTTTTAGGGTTTAGGGTAGTGCAGTGGTGCTTGTGTAGTGTAGGGGGTCGTGCTGGGGGTAGTGTTTTAGGGTTTAGGGTAGTGCAGTGGTGTTTGTGTAGTGTAGTGGGTCATGTTTTAGGGTAGTGCAGTGATGTTTGGGTAATGTAGGGGGTCGTGCTGGGGGTAGTGTTTTAGGATTTAGGTTAGTGCAGTGGTGTTTGGGTAGTGTAGGGGGTCGTGCTGGGGGTAGTGTTTTAGGATTTAGGGTAGTGCAGTGGTGTTTGTGTAGTGTAGGGGGTCATGCTGGGGGTAGTGTTTTAGTGTTTAGGATAGTGCAGTGGTGCTTGTGTAGTGTAGGAGGTCGTGCTGGGGGTAGTGTTTTAGCGTTTAGGGTAGTGCAGTGGTGTTTTTGTAGTGTAGGGGGTCATGTTTTAAGATGCAACACTCCAATACCTGACCAGTCTGCACTACATAAAACTGCAAAAAAACTAAAAATAAAAAGTGTTTTGCACACTTTTGTCATTGGGCTATATGTGGGCTACATCTGGGTAATATTTGTGCTACATTTGGGCTCTTTTTTCTCTGGTGGCCATCTTGGAAGACCTTTGTTATGAAGTTTCCTAATTTCCTCATTTACTGCAGTCTCCTCAGTAGGAAATGCTTTAGTTTTTTACTTTGATTCCATCAAGAAGGCATTCAGATGTGTCTCACATTTGCCATAAATTCAGAATGTTATTACTCTAGTTGCTCATTAGATCACTGTAGTAAAGCTACTGCTCACTAGGGAGTTAACTGGTAGTCTGCTGCTGGTATTGAAAGTGATTGTTTCAGTCTGCATGTCAGAATTTTCTAATGAAATAGAAGAGGATTTGAGATCTCACTTAAAACATGCCCTCATTTTTCTTTCTGCAGCACTAACCATAATTTCTATTTCAAAAAGAACCCCTCATTTTGTTCCTTTTTAAATTAAATGTTTTAAGTGTTACTGGTTTATTCCAATCAAGATGGCTTCAGGTGTGCCATACTTTTGTCATAAGTAAGGCTGTTAGCGCTCTAGTTGTTCTTTAGAACACTCTGGGAAGCTGCAGTAGAACACAAAGGAATCAACTGACAGTCTCTGCCCTTGTTGGATGTACATGTTTTACTGAGAATGTCAGACTTCATTCTCACATGACTGAGAAAGATAATGTGAATTTACAGAAAATATGCTCTCATTTTAGCTTCTGGAGCACCTTCCAAAACTGTATGGGACAAGCATGTGAAAATAGTTTTCTCTCAAACATGATTCATGATATCCCAGCAGAAGGTTTTTCACAGGGTAAAATCACCTTAGAACACACCACAATTCATGAAATTAGTATGGTACCATCAACAAATGAATTCTAATGTAACTAGAGTCTGTTATCACCCTTTATAGTTCTCCTTTTGGTAACCCTCAAAATCTTCGATTCACTACAATGCATTTCAATGAGGTACTATCATTTATATTGGTCCCAAGATGGCTGCCAGCAATTCCAGGATGAAGTGCTGACAGCCAATCAGATCTCACAATGACATGTGTGGTTAGGCTCCGCCCAGATATATCTATCTTTTTACTTTTTAATTTCTCCGCAACTACTGAACGGATTTACACCATTTAACAAAAAGGGTTCTTTCTGAACCAAGAACTACCTCTTTGCCAAATTTGGTGTAATTCCGTTCAGCAGTTCGGGCTGTAGCCGTGTCTAAAGTTTCCTATGGAAAATTGCATGGGGAAAACGCGTTTTGGGACCCCCTTTTTCTCGGCCCCCGCTTGACGAATCCCCCGAGACTTTCAGGGTAGGAGCGGACCGGAGCGCCCCACAAAGTTTGAAAATTTTGCGAAGATACGTCAACCGGCAAGAGAGTTATTTCAAATAGAATGTCGCGGATTTCCTATGGATAATAGGTTGTAACTATAACTATCTACTGGCGACCGCCAGTAGATAATAAATATATATATATATATATATATATATATATATGGTTCAAGTAATGGGTTATGGTTTCTCGATGTACAGTTCTGTGACACCTGTGGGTCATGTTCACGCTTTATAAAACTCTCAAAATAAATAAATTAGATGTTCCTTGGATTCTGTCAACTACTGCTAGCATCTACTTACACCATTACACTTGGCTCCTGATTGCTGGTTTGCGGCCTGAGGTGAAATAGCATCTTTTTATTGTTTTTGATAGGAAGCGTCTATTCAGCCCATAGATACTAGATTAAATCAAAAAGAAACGCACACAGCTAGTTCAGTCCTCCATCCTAAGGTCCACCTTTCACAAGCACCAAACCAGCGACTGCTCTCTAGCATCCACCCAAAGGCATGGGTGCCAGCAGCAGCCCTTTCTGAACATGCAGCCCGCTAAGACCTTCATGTGAGGTGGTTGCAGAGACCGATCTGGGGGTGAGGCAGCTCCAACCAGAGTCCCTCAGCCTCAAAGCAATGACTCTCCTTCCATCTACTCTCCAGTCCTACAACACCTGTTGTGGGAAGACTGGTTTTTCTACCTCTGACAAATGGGTGTGCGCTCTAGTACAGCATTGGTTCTGCCTTGAATTTCACACCAAACATTATGCCACGTCCTCAGCCCAGACTATCTTCGGCTGCTCAAGGAGGAGGTGCAAATGCTTCTAGCCAACTGTGCTCTCATCAGCTACGCAAAGTAATATATTCTTTCTAATTTTTAATACCAAAGAAGGGTGGGTACCTCTGGCTGCTGAACCAATACATCCTGTTGGAGCACTTTCACATGACCCCCATGCAGTATGTCGTCCTGCTGCTCCAAGAAGAGGCCTTCATGATGGTGCTGGACTTTAGATGCCTACTTCCATATGCTGTTTATTCTTCCCCTCGTTGTTGGCTCTGCCTTGTGTTAAGTGGACAACACTACCAATTCCAAGTTTTACACTTCGAGGTCACTTCGGCTCCAGGTGTGGCCAAGTGTTTAGTAGTGGTGGCAGAGCATCGGTTCAGAGAAACGATTCCCATCTTTCCATGTGTAGACGACTGGCCGATCAAGAGCAGCAGCAGACATCCATGCCTCACATCCTTTCATAGGGCGGTGTCTTTAATCTACAGATTAGGATTCACCATCCATATCCTAACGTCCCACGCCATCCCCAACAGAGCCAGCCCTTCTTAGGGTCCATCCTAGGGTGAGGTGAAAGGGTGCTGGGATTCCTAAAACTGCTGCCTCTTTTTCCACACAGGGCATCCTCTTACTGTTGGACCGGTAATTACATTGTTGACAATGATTGCTTTATGCATTGCTATAGTGCTGCATGACTGGTTTCCCATTGTCTTACTTAAAGATTGCCTCGTGAGGCAGTGGTCACAAGCGGAGGGTTGATGGGTGGGTCTTGTGTTGATCAAAACTCTGTGTACTCTCATATGGTAGAATAGCAACAGCTTGTTGCTCGACAAGCCTTTCTTCAACCCTCTTCAGCAGGTGGCCATTACCATAGGTGCCTCCCTTATATGGTGGTTTGGGAGCAGAGCTCACCTCCACTACATTCCTGTTCCAGGCACTTAGATCCCACAATTCCAGAGGTGTCACTAACTTAAGCTTGTGGCCATCGGTCTAGCCGTAATTGTTTCTTCAAGCTTATCCGGGGCAAGACAGTCCCCATAAAGATGGACAGTATGGCGGGCGTATACTACATTCAGAAACTGTGGAGTGCCCACTTCTAGCTAAATGCACTTGTCCATAAGATTTAGCATTGGGCTACTCACAACATTCATCTGTTGCCAGGGTATTTGACAGGGCAGATTACAACTTTGTGGATCTGTGATGCATGGTGCATTAACGAGCCCTCAAGGGGAACTGAAACCCATGAATCCTCCAAAGGTGCTTCCGTCAGTGGGGCTCTCCAACCATAGACCTGTTCCCCACCCCTGAAAACACAAATTAGCAGAACTTCGCTTCTGTTACCCACACCCACAATTCATGGGCAGTGCACTGTGGATGAACTGGTCTTAGATATTTTCTTACGCTTTTTCTCCTCTCCGACTCATTCCGTACATGGTCAGGAAAATGAGACCAGCATCCACTACCCTTATCCTAGTAGCTCCAATCTGGGCCAGACAACCCTGGTGCTGCACATTCCTGGAGATGACCATCCGCCCACACAAGAAGCTGCCCCTGAGGCCAGACTTTCTCAGAAAGCATCGGGGTCAGCTCAGATAAACAGACCCCAAACAGCTCACACTAGCATTTGGGTATCCCAAGCTCGTAGAGGAGTGTATGCTCATTTTTCACAAGGTGCTCACGCTTGACTACACACTCCTGCTAAGCAGCAGAGTGGAAAAGGTTTGTTCACTACTGAATTGCTAAAAACATAGACGCCCCCTCCCCCCCCTCCTGACCTCTCAAAGTCTCTGCAAAACACCAGTCTATGCCTAGCTGCAGTCACAGGTTTCATGCAAAATAGGGAACGTACATCCCTTTTAAAAATCCCTGTTGTATTCTTTATAGAGTGCCTCAAGTTATGCCTCACAACCTGTGTGGAACTTGAATGTAGCTCGCACAGCTGACGGATCCACCCTTTGAACCATTCCACTCTGGGGGCTGGAGTTCTTGTCCTGAAAGGGGACTTCCTGATAGCAATCACCTCTTCCTCGAAAGCATCAGAGAGTTACAGGCTTTAACCATAGAAGAATCTTTCATTGAGGTCCTTTTCATCGTTCCCAAATTCCTGCCTGAGGTAGTCTCACCTTTTCAGGGTAATCCAACTACCTTGTCCATCGTCTCCCCTCACCCAGACACCATAGTGCAAAGGGCTTTACACATACGAGATGTTAAAACGACGCTCCTGTATTGCATTGACAGGACTAAGTCTCTTGGTAAGACAAAACATGTTTTTTTTTTTTTATTATAAAGTTTTTGGTAAACCTCACTTAAGATTCCATTTCTCCAGGTCTGGCATTGCAAGATGAATCATCTGATTGAGACATCTAGCCGCATATTCCTTACCTTTGAACTTCCAGGCGTCCGACTGGATCTGAAAGATTTTCCATAGCAGTACCCCTGCGTATTGGTAAGTGGCGTCGGTTGACTCCGTGTGACGTCGTCAGCCTCATGTTTGTCATCACGTCTGCGTCATCAATATATCTGCCACTCCGAAGCGCTGACGCCAGTTCTTTTCTTTCCGCGCCAGCCAGCGCAGATCCGAGAGCTACTCCCTGTTATTTTTTGACAGTCTTTTTTCAACTTTTTGTTGACTCCTTTTGGTGTGCTAGGGATGTCTAGTAAGAAGACCTCTAGGTTCAAGCCCTGCAGGGCCTGTCACTGCGCCATGTCGGTCACGGACCCCGACTTGCTGTGTCTCTTGTGTCTGGAGCGCAACCACGGCACAAAGTCGTACTCTGATTTCCGGGCCATGGCACCGAAAGCTTTCAGGGAACGGTCCCTAAAGCTGATCGCGGCCCGACGTCAGACACCACAGAGGTCGCCTCGCCAATCCCGATGAAGGTCCAAGCACCGCTCTGGTGAATCGAAGTCCTCTTCGTCGAAGTCGGGTGAGAGGCACCACAAAAAGCCGGAGCGTGCTTTGACGTCTCCCATCCCGTGACGAGGCAGAGGAACCTCCGTGTTCGAGGCCCCTCTCAGCAGAGCGGGTGCCTTGGCCGGCTCTGCGCTTCCCTCCCTTTCCAGGGCAGGGAGGGACTCCTGCCCAACTTAGTTTTATGACTCGATGTGCGCCATATTTGGGGGACTGACCCTGCCGGCACGCCTTCGGGCCCTGCAGGCTCAGATGATGGATGAGTCCCCGTGGGTTCCATGCCTTCGGCTTCAGCCACGGCCTCCAACTGGACCTGTTCCCGGGTCTGGACTGGCACCGGTCGCACCTCTACAGAGACCTTTCCCGGCACCAGGTCTACCGCAGAGGTCCTAGGCTTCGCCGGCGCCACCTCCCCAATCCTCATTCCAAACGACACTGAGCCGGTCGGACGTCCTCCGAGACCTTGGCCGTAAGGCTCCATGCCGTTCACCCATCCCTATTCTGAAGGGTTAGGAATGGATGAGGAGGATTGGGAGGGGGAGCAGGATCCCTTAGAAATCCCTCAACCACAAGATATGAGGAACTGGGTGATGCCAGTGGTCTGGACACCTCCCCAGATTCTGGCATGCTGTCTCCACCTAACCTGGCTACCGAGGAGGGGGCATAATTTGCCATGGTGGAGCGTAGGGCTGCGCAGGTCTTGGACCTGCAGCTCCCTACGGTGGCAGTCAAGAGTAATGTAGCAATCCAAATGAAATCCAGTTCCAATTTTTTAAATGTAGTTTATTGGAAAGTACAATAAACATCCACAACCTCCAGCAGATACAGAAATACTGACCATTCCTGGAATCTTCGCTGTGATGCTGTTCTACTGCATCACAGCTACATCATAAAGATTCCAGCTACCACACATCTCCCCCCCCCTATATTATCCTAAAAGGAAAACAAAATGAAGGTTAACATGCAGAGAAACAACATAACATAAAATAATTAGTACAGCAATGCCTATGCAGTTCTTGAAGAAACAAAGGCAATAAAACAATTCATACAGCAATGTACAATAACATAAATTAGTACAGCAATTTCATTATACGCTACTTGAATGAGATATTTTACACAAATCACCCAAACTCCATTTTTTGCCATCGTCCAACTGAGCTACTGACCCCCTAACTAGAATGACTTTATGGGGCTGGGAAAACTTACTCTCACCCTTTCTCACAAAACCAGCTTTTCTCACCACCACGCAATCACCACCAACAATATCCAAGTCTTTCACCTTCTTACGATTGTCAGTTAATTTTGTTACGCCACTGACAATCAAAACCTCTTGACCTCATTTCTTCGCGATCAATCCACACCCGATTCTTTTCATGAAGCCACTTCGGAGATTCCTTAGTAGCAGGCTCTCTTCATTTCAATGCTATAAAAGGAGAAACACCAGTGACAGAATGGGGTGTCACTCTATGAGCCCACATCATCTTCCGTAACTCCTCCTTCCACAACAACCCATTCGCCAGTGAGAGTTGAATACTTTCCATTACAATACGATTCACCCTCTCAACAAGTCCGTTAGCTTGTGGACGGAATAAAGCCACCTTATCATGTTTGATTCCAAGTTTGGAAAGAAATTTTCCCATTTCTGAAGAAACCAACTGAACACCGTTAACAGTCACAAGAACCCTAGGTACACCTTCTTCAAGGAAAACTTCCTTAAGAAAGTTTATAACATTACCAGTAGTGACTTGTCCCATAGATTTGCACGTGAACCATTTGCTGTGGTAATCCACCAACACAACCAAAAAGCGATGACTGCTGCCCAATTTGTCAATGGGACCCAATACATCCATGGCCAATTTATCCCACGGCCTTACAGGCAACTCCACACATCTCAAAGGAGGTTCTCTAACCACTTTTACTTTATCGCTATTACAGCATGCATGGTAATCCCGTACTAAATCCTCCACATCTCTATCCATCCCTGGCCACCAAAAAGATTGCCTCAACCTCCTCTTTGTTAAACTCCTTCCCAAATGCCCCTCATGAACAATCTTTAATAATCTCGATCTCAACAAACCAGGAGGAACTATGCGATCCCTTCTCAAAATGTTACCTCCTTGCACACTGAGCTCATCTTTCACCATCAAATACTGCTTAACCACTTCATCAAAACGACTAAGATCCTTCCAACAACTAATAATGAGCTCCACCAATGCCTTATATTTCTTATCATTCTGCACAGCTTCCTTCCATTCTTCTTGTCCGATTGCAAACTCGCCATCAACACTAACCACTTGGTCTTCCATAATTTCCATACACAAATCATCCTCCCCTGGCATCCTGGATAAACAATCCGCAATAACATTCTTATTTCCACAGACGTATTCTATCACAAAATTGTAATCCAACACAGATAAAAGCCACCTTGAAATTCGAGGAGTTACAATCCCTTCTAGACCACGACCACCTTTAAAAATATGAATAAGGGTTTATGATCTGTTTTCAGAACGAATGGTAAACCCCACAAATAATGCCTAAAATGCGCCATTCACCAACAACAAGCCAAGGCCTCCTTTTCTATGGCTGAATAAGATCGCTCGGCACCCTGTAACCTACGTGAAGCAAACCCTATAATTATCTCACCATCCTCAGACATTTGCATTAGAACCGCTCCAAGCCCAACATTGCTAGCATCTGTAATTAATATGGATTTTTTATTGGGTTCAAAATGTCCGAGATGGAGCACGGGAGAGAAATCTTTTCACACTAGCAAACGCATTTTCACATGTAGGATTCCATTCAAACATGTTTCCTTTCTTAAGAAGGAGTCTCATTGGTTCTACCACATCTGCAAAATTTGGTACAAATTTCGAGCAATATTCTGCAAGTCCTAAAAATGACTTTAACTGTTCTTTATTAATCGGACGGGGTGCATCTTCTATTGCCTTTACAATGCTACCCTTCGGTTTAATACCATCAACAGATATTTGATGACCAAAATAGTTGACTTGCATCAATGGCTAGCAATTCTATGCCAAACCTCCACCATTAATTTATCATGTTCTTCAAATGACCTCCCCACAACCATGATGTCATCTTGAAAACATAACACTCTTTCCATTCCCTTAAAAATGTTTTGCATAATTCTTTGAATTACAGCAGATGCTGACGCCAACCTGCAAATCTGCAATATCGAAAAGCTCCTAATGGTGTGATGAAAGAAGTCAAAGGACGTGAGTCAGGGTGCAAATTTACTTGATGATATGCTGAAGACCTATCCAAAACACTAAAGACACTGCCAACCCCCATCATGCTTAACATTTCTCCAATATTTGGCAACGCTTGCCTATCCACCCGTATGTTCTTGTTCAGATCCCTTAAATCAATGCACAAACGAATTTTATTTCCATCCTTGGGAGCAACCACTATATAAGAGAACCATTTTGATGATTCTATAGGCTCTATAATATTGGTTTCACTAACTTATCTAATTCATTTTGAAGTGGTTCCCTCATCATATAAGGTATGGTTCTAACCTTATGCACAACAGGTTTAGCATTTTTCTTGAGGATAATCCGATGAGAAAATCCTTTTAATACCCCCAAATTATCAGAAAAAACTTGAGAATACTTTTCCATAAATGCTTTCCCCCACACATCCTCCTCATTACTCTTTGTCGATACATGTTCAGTTACCGGTTCGACAACCATAACCGGTTCTGCAGCATTGGGATTAAGTATACAGTTTAAGTCCTTCTGATGTTGCCATCCCAAAAGATCTGAACCTTCATCTGTCACATAAACCCTTCCGTGCACACCATTCTGATTAAAAATGATGTTCATCCATTGCATTCCCAAAATGTTAATCTTGGTTCCACCACATCCCACAGCTTTCACATCCGCTTGTAACAGATCCTTGATCTGTCCATCTAAATTCTTTTGGAAGGTTTCTTTAGAAATCAAGGTATATAGACTACCTCAGTCATCCAACAACTTGACTCTTCCTTTATCCAACGTGATCTCACAATGAGGCTTTTCCAATTTCTCTGTACTTTCCTTCCTTATATTTAATTTATTGTCATTTATATCCAAAATAGATGGCACAGATTTAATAGCTCGAGATGAAGACAATTCTGTACCATCTATAGTCAAGAATAATTCCTCACGTTCTTCACTTTTATCTTCGACTTCCTTGACACTGGTGGTTTGTGTTTTACCTTTCGATCTGCAGGCTTTCGCTAAATGCCCCCTTTTACCACAAGATCTAAAGGTAGCATTTCTTGCCCCACATTCAAAACTAGAATTTATATGTCCAGGAGACCCACATCTGTAACAAATTATAGGTCGCCTCTCATCAACCTTCGGTGGAACATATTCACTACTTTTATTGAATGGCTTCTGGTAAATCTCGCTCTTAACTTCCTTCACTTCAGCAGGTATTCTTTTCCCATGGTTACCGCACTTGTTCCTTTTCCTTTGTCAGTTTCTCTCATCCACACAGCAGTGTTTTCCATACTTCGGGCAATTTGAATAGCTTCCTCCAAACTAGGATCTTTCGAAAGTAACTTTTCCTTCACTTTTATTGTTTGTTCATCTCACAATCTGGTCCCTTATTAAAGAATCAAATAAACCTTGGAATTCATACGTGACAGCTAAGCCACGCAAAGAAGCTACATATGTCATTATATCCTCATCTTGGTTTTGTACTCTGCAAAACAATTTGTCTTTCAAAAACCACATTCACCTTAGGAGTAAAATGTTTCTCTAACATTTGTAGAGACATATCCTAGAGATTCATTGGTTGACCATTTCCCACGCCTAACGATATTTCAAGGAAATCATCATAAATTCTTCTGCCTTCTACCCCAAGACGATGCAAAAGTATAGCCTGTTTACGCAAAGGACCATATTTGTCCCTCCAAATGCCAATAAATAAGTAAAAAATATATTTTTCCACTGCTCCCAAGGAATAGATGGTTCTCCTGGAACTGGCAAAAAACTGGGAGCTGCTGCCATACTTTGATCAGACATACCTGCAATTAAGCTAAATTTACAGACCAACACAACAATCCAATGTAATAAGCTGAAACAAAAAATTAAATAAATAGTTGAAACAATCTAAAATAATTAATTAAAATAATTAATTAAAACAATTAATTAAAATAATTAATGAAAATAATTAACCAACACAACAAATCCAATGGTTCCAGTTCTTGACGGTCACATTAAATTACAGTTCTTTATTTTGTCTGTTTCTATGCAGAGGAAAAGTCCTTTCTTAATTTCTCCTATTGCTTCGGAAACAAAAAAAACAATCCAGGAATGCTAGCGGTAAGATCCCCCTTTTTTTTTTTCCGTGTCCAAGTTGCATGTTTATTGCCGCCCGTTGTTTCCACTTGTTACACGAATGTACTGCCAGTGCTGCTTATCGTATCGAGAAAAGAATCCAGCAACGCACAGGATTGTTGCTAAGCAATCGCCGGAATGCCGTAGTGGTGGCTAACAAACCGCGATTGGGTCAGAGGCATACCCCTCTCTTTTCCCCTCCCAGATCTCACAGTATTGACGGATGCGTCTCTTCAGTCTCTTCAGGGATGGGGCGGCCATCTGGGGGAGGTGGAGATCAGAGGACTCTGGTCTCCGGCGAAGACAGGCTCCATATCAACCTATTGGCGCTTTTGGCGCTTTGTGCAGTCCCATTGGCACTGAAAGCCTTTTTAGCATCCATCAAAGGAAGGCTAGTTCAGGTGTTCATGGCCAACACTACTGCCATGTGGTACTGCAACAAACAGGGCGGACTGGGGAGGGTCATGTACTCTGTCAAGAGGCCCTCTGGACTTGGCTGGAACAACAGGGCATTTCCCTGGTGGTTCAACATCTGGCTGGTTCTCTGAACGCCAAAGCAGACTAACTCAGCCGAAGGTGCCTTGCGGATCATGAGTGGCGTCTCCATCCGGAGGAGGTAGAAGGTCTATTTCAGCGGTGGGCAGAGCCTTGGTTAGATCTGTTCGCCTTCAAAGAGAACGCGCAATGTCAGCAGTTTTGCGCGTTGGAGTTTCCAAGGCGGCTGTCGCTCGGTAATGCTTTTCGTTGCAAGTGGAGCTCAGGCCTACTGTGTGCCTTTTCGCCCATACCACGCCTGCCCAGAGTGCTCAAGAAGATCAGGAGCGACCGTGCACAAGTTATTCTTGTGGCTCCGGATTGGACATGGAGACTTTGGTATACTGAGCTTCTAGATATGAGAATCAACCCTCTGTTCAGGCTGCCCTTTTGGGAGGATCTTCTGTTGCAGCAGCAGGGGAAGATCCTCCACCCGAACCTGTCCACTCTCCGCCTCCTTGCGTGGAGATAGAGCGGCGACTGTTGACAGCTTTTGACCTTCCTCTCGAAGTCTGTGAAGTTATTCTGGCAGCCAGGCGTCCCTCCACGAAATCGGTATACGCCTGCCAATGGAACAAATGTTGTACAGAACGGACCCCTTATCTGCTTCTCTGGCAGATATTCTCTTATTTATTCTTTCCTTGGCTTAGCAGGGCTCTGCTCTGTGCACTCTGAAAGGCTACCTTTCGGCCCTCTCCGCTTTTCTTTGTCTGCCAGATCAGCCTTCGCTTTTTAAGTCCCATCTGGTGCAGAGGTTTTTGAAGAGGTTGATCCACTTGTTTCCCCCTTCTCCTTTTCTTATGCCACTGTGGGACCTTAATTTGGTCCTTACCTTCTTGATGTGCGCACTGTTTTTAAGCTGCTGCACAACTGCCCTCTACGGTTGCTCACCATCAAAACAGCCTTCTTAATGGCAATAACCTCTGCCAGGAGGGTGAGAGAACTGCAGGCACTGTCATCACTGCCTCCTTACCTGACAGTCTTTCCGGACAAAGTGGTACTAAGAACTAGGGCATCCTTTTTGCCCAAGGTTGTAACTCCCTTCCATCTGGGACAGTCCTTTACTCTACCCACTTTCTATGCACCTCCGCACCCTTCCAAAGAAGAGGAGCCTATCCACCGTCTGGACCCAAAAAGAGCGTTCTCGTTCTACCTTGATCGCACTAAAGAGTTCCAGGTGGAAGACCAGCGCTTTATAGGGTACGTGGGAGCAAAGAAGGGGCGTGCTGTTCAAAAGAGGACCATCTCTCATTGGCTTATCCTCTGTATAAAAATCTGTTATGCCTTGGCAAAGAAGCAGCCTCCTGAATGCCTTGGGGCCCGTTTCACCAGAGTGAAGGCAGCCACCACAGCCCGTCAGCGTGGGGTTCCCATTGTTAATATCTGCCAAGCGGCCACATGGACGTCTCTGCACATGTTTGCCAGACACTATTGCCTGGATTCTCAGATTCGCAGGGAGGGCCTGTTTGGCCGCTCTATTCTGCAGGATTTTCTGTTCTAAAACGTTCCGCAGGCCCTCCTCGGGGGAAGGTATTGCTTGGGTATCTGTTCAAAGGTAAGGAATCTGCTGCATGATGTCTCCATCCAATGGACAAGTTGCCTACCTTTGATAACGCCTTATCTGGTAGAGACATGATCTAGCCGCAGATTGCTTACCCACCCTTCCTCCCTGCACTGTGGAATTGTTTGTCAGGGCTGTTCCTCTTCAGGGCCATAGCTCTTTTTGTAACACACCATGGTCAGTCACTTCATGGCTCCGTGCTTCTGCTGTGGAAAGTCGTGATAATTACTGATGTCAGCGCGCGGGGTGGCAGTTATATTGACGCCACAGATGTGTCGACCGACGCCACCTACCAGCACGCAGGGATAATGCTACAAAAAATCTTATGGATCCAGCCTGACGCCTGGAATTTCAAAGATAAGGAATCTGCGGCTAGATCAGGTCTCTACCAGGTAAGGCGTGGCTGAAGGTAAGTAACTTGTCCGTTAAATACTTACAAACCTGTTATGCCAAACGCTCACAGTCTGCGCCTCTTAGAGGGCATTCTACACAAATGAAGGGAGCCACAGGGCATTCTTAAGTACCATCGCTTTAGCAGACATCTGTAAAGCTGCCACCTGGTCAGTGCCACATGTGTTCACTAAACACTACTGTGTAGACATTCAAGTCCGTCAGCAGCCAGTATGTGTTAAAAACTGTAGGATCATCGTCATCTGCTCGCTAACCACTGCTTTGGAGAGAAACTGCTTTACAGTCTATGCAGAGCATGTGTATTTACAGCCACTCGTGCTCTGGAATGAGTGGAAAATGTTACCCTGTAAAGATTTATTCTTAGCGTGTAGTACTGTAGATTCACAGGCGCCCACCCTCCTCACTGGAAGCCAGTGATGATCACAGATGTTTAGCACTTTCTTTTTAACTTGCAGTTCCCAATGTACATTGCACTTTTCTTCAACACTCCAGTTATACTACTCACCTACTGAGTGGAAAGAAATCTGAAGTGCAGTCTTTGTCCCGGGGCGTACTCTACCAAGAGTAGGAGTTTTGTTACTCAACTTCTTCAAAGAAAAACAAGCTGCAAATGTCCGAGCCCAATACTAGGTGGTGGGAGTAGGCCGAGCATTGAATCCTCAGCACTAATCTATGATCAGATGGGTAGAGGCTTTGTGTCATTTTCCTTACCTCTCAAGCCCCTTTGCTGAATGTTGATTTTACCCATGCTCTTTAAACTCTGCTTTTTGCTATGCTGTCATTTATACTTCTTATCTGTCCTTTTTTGGGTACCATGTTTCCCTCATGACCATCAGTCAGTAGATTTGTTGAGCGCTACTTGTCACCTGAGAGGCCATCCAGGCACTGGGGAGGCTGGAGCCTGTTGCTGCTGTGAGGCTTTCCTCCTCCTCTGGAGCGTCAGTGCGATGGCTGTAGTCCCGATGTTGTACTCCAGGGGATGGACATTCATTCCAACTCATGAGGTTGATGACTGCCATTGGCAAACGCTGCTCCACTGTGGTCTGCAGTCCACTGTCGTGCCTCTGAACTGCTCCCCTAAGGGACAGCCTGTTGGAAATATGCATTTTAAATATATTTCTACTTAGTGTTTTGGTGTCTCTGGCTTCTTTTAATACACACTTTTTTCCACGCAGTGCCGTCATCACTACCATCAACCACGATGAGGTTTGGTTCAAGAGGCAGGACGGGAGCAAATCGAAGCTGTACATCTCGCAGCTGCAGAAGGGAAAGTACACAATCAAGCACATGTGATGGCATCTGGGGGGGCTCCTGGACCGACCCCTGCCCTCCGAGGATGCTGGAGGGCCCCCGACGCTCAGCTGCCCCTTCCTGTTACGTGCTGCATGGCTGTGCGCCATGATTGTCCGTGTGACGTGCAGATTCCTGTCTCTGTATATTTTGTTGTGCAAATTGTTGTTCGGTAGCACCCTCTGAGCACCTCACGGCTTGGACAAGTCTTTCAGGGAAGCTGTTGAAGAAGCAACAATTTCCCGCCCCACCAGGGAGAGCGCGTCTCACCGATACCATCCTATGGCAGGACCATGTAATGCCACTCCTTTCAAGGGGTCACACCTCATTGGAGGACCTTTTTTTCAACATGGTATCAGGAAGGATGCTGTTGGAACACTGACTTTTTTCCAGGGTCAGCCCAGCCCAACACCTTTAGAACTCCGTCCTCGAAGGGTATGGCTCGGTCACTTCTCCTTTTAAATGACCGCACCCTTCCTCCTAGAGAATGACTTCTCTCTTCATGGTTCCTTATATTCAAAATTGCGCGCTTGCTGTTGGGGTGCTGTGGGCCCTGGCAAATGGCCACACTGCAGACCGCAGAGGACATCCCTCTGGTTTTAGGTCTGCTTGGGGCTGGTGAGACTAGATGGCAAGATTTTTTAAATCCTGTTGGAATGACCTTGAAAGCGGGGACTCTATCCCTCCTGAGTGTGTTTAGCCAAAGGAGTCTGAGTGAAGGTTGTGACAAGTGAACAAGGAATCTGCGCGCAGTCGGTCCGAGAGGGATTGCTGCTAGTGGTGACTGATTGCAGCCTTCGTATCCTTGTAAAGCTGCAGGGGTTGCCCTGTGCCAAGTTAAGCAACAGATATTCAGTGTCTAACAGTTTTGCCTTCAACACGCCTGTGGATTCTGTGATAATCGTAACCCACTGGAAGGATGCTTGTTGCTGCGTTGGGTCTGCTGCTGTGATAAGGAGATTTCTTCTCCTCTACTGAACGTTGAATTTAATGGTGTTAAATGGTGCCGTTAGCAGAGATTCCGTATCCGAAGCCAGGACGGTATTGAGTGAGCGTGAGGATAATTAGCAGGGATTCAGTATCTGAAGCCAGGACGGTATTGAGTGAGCGCGAGGATAATTAGCAGAGATTCAGTATCCGAAGCCAGGACGGTATTGAGTGAGCACGAGGATAATTAGCAGGGATTCAGTATCCGAAGCCAGGATGGTATTGAGTGAGCGCGAGGATAATTAGCAGAGATTCAGTATCCGAAGCCAGGACGGTATTGAGTGAGCGCGAGGATAATTAGCAGGGATTCAATATCCGAAGCCAGGACAGTATTGAGTGAGCGCGAGGATAATTAGCAGAGATTCAGTATCCGAAGCCAGGATGGTATTGAGTGAGCGCGAGGATAATTAGCAGGGATTCAGTATCCGAAGCCAGGACGGTATTGAGTGAGCGCGAGGATAATTAGCAGGGATTCAGTATCTGAAGCCAGGACGGTATTGAGTGAGCGCGAGGATAATTAGCAGAGATTCAGTATCCGAAGTCAGTGTTGTATTGAGGATGATCGCGAGGAACGTCACCCATAGTCAGTGGCACGTGAGGCACTGGGATTGGTGTCTGGATTTGCAATCCTTGGGCCTGTCGTTCTCTTCCTGCGGCTGGTTCTTCTTCATTGCGATAGCTCCTGGTCTCTTGTCTATGGTGACTGTTGATTTAACGCAGGCTGGGTTTAGATGAAATAAGATGCATGTAAAGGGAAGTGTTACCTGTTGAGACACCTGCCTGATTCAGAGTGTCTTCCTCTCAAACAGGTCTCCTGGGTGCCAGGTCCTGAGCAAAGAGCTCACAAGTTTGCTCCGCACTCTCGGGTGTTGTACGCTGTATGCGTTTCTATACAGCATCCTCCTCCGCTGCTTCCTGGCTGGCCCTTCTCCACAGGGTTGGGAAGGTTCATCTTGTGAGGCCGCTCTCTCCAAGCGCCTGTTTCCATTGGTAATTCTTGGTTTGTATAATCCAGTGCCGGCCTGTGATGAGATGTCCCAGGCAGAGCATGTGCAGGATTGTAGGTAGCATAGCCCAAGCGTCAAGTTTGTACTGCGAGAAACGCATCTCACTGGGGCACTGTAGTCCGCATTCTGTGACCAGGAGCAGTTTACGAAGCTGTTAAACTGCAGTGCCCTCCACGCTGCAGCGCATAGCGCCTGCTATTGCAAGTGTTGGGGAGGGATGTGTAGGTACCGCTCAGCAACCGACTAGTAACTGGTACAATACAGACTGCTAGGCAGCCAGCCACCTTCCGAAATGGGCGGGTCGCTTGAAATCCCACACGACGGACCCTTGTGAGGGCTTGGAGGGCTGATGAGGGCGTGTCTGCTGCAGTGCCTGGATGACGCAGAGGCTATGGGCAGCGCTTCTATCACAGGAAGTCTTTCTGCCACTGCTTCCATTTTAACGCTGGGTCTCCTAACCCTTGTTATTGCATGGTCTAGATTTTTTTGTTCTTAAGTTGTCTTGTTTTATGTTTCATATTATTTAAAGTTCTTTTGTACAAACATTGGTTTCTAACAATGTTAATGTTTCTGAAAAGGCACTAAGTGACCCTGCAGATTGCTACGTTCAGTGTAGAATAAAATGTTCTGGGGTTGGTGGCAATGATCTCTTTCCACTGTCCTCGCAACCCTCATGCCCACTCCGCCACACGCACCTCACGGCTACTCCTCCACCCTCCAGATGCACCTCGTGCCCAATTCTCCACCACCCTCCAGACCCACCTCAGTCTAGAGTTCATTATCTTCCCATTTAAACTTTGATTTCTTGAATATAAAAAAAAACACGGACATTGGAGAATTTATTGCCTCTTTGCAATCACCCTTCTGTTAAAGATGGCCTCCTTTTATCCCAAAACCAGCATTTTCTTTTCTGCCTGTATGGAAAGACAACACCGTGCCCAAAAGTGCTTCATATGGCACCTGGATAGTGCAATTTGTGTTGTGGGCCAGACTTGAGATTAAGTTCCATTCCTGTGAGCTGCAGCAGCTTGTCTACCTCGGTCCTTATTAAGCCAGCTGTGCAGGGGAGCGTGATTTCACCAGGAGGGCTTCGTATATGCAGCCATGACAGCAGTTCTTGGATTTTGGGGTCAGTGTTTTCATAAGAGGCCACTTCTGCCCTGCATCGCTTCTCGGCATTAGTGTCACTCTTGGCATAGGGTTTCCAACAGGAGGCTGTGGAAGTGCTGGAGAGATGGAGACATGGGGCAGAGTTTCAGAATCGCCACATGAGTTTTACACATACTTTTATATAAATGAGTAATAAACTTAGTCGGTGGGTATCCCAAAAATCTTAAATAACATTTCCCCCCCCCCCCCCCTCTTCTGCTGTGATGGACTATGCTTTCCCCTGCCAAATCCCCTCCAAGTTACAGGTTAGTAATAATTTGTCACAAAAGGTGACCGTGCCAATCCCCTGAAAGTGAGATCCTTGGAATATCCCCTGGAGGGGATTGATTGTCCCACTTCCTCAGCCGTCCCCAGCCCTCTGGACTGGAAGCAAAGATCGGAACCCTTCCTTGTATTCTTGAGTTTGTTTGGCTCAGTGCTGTTCTCTAAGCTGCCCCATCGCTAGGTAGTTGCTACATGCCCCTGAGCTTTCCCGTCCCCTGTGAGCTGCTTAGTCCTGAAGGGGAAGGAACGAACATCTAGGTCTAGTTGTCTGATTGGACAGTTTTATAATCATGTGCCGCTTTTCAGTTCCCATGTTTCTTGATCCCTGGGTGCATTTCTGACAGCTGCTATACATGCTGCTATTATTTATATTATTTGTATCAATGTTGTGAGCAGAGCAATGCAACCCAAGGACAAGATGTGCTCAGTGTCTTCTTGGCATCCCACGTTCAACATCATCACCTTTGTTTTGGTTATTCCTTTGAGTTTATTGACCTAGTTCCCTGCTAACTTAGTACCAGGCACCTAGTGACCCCCCTCCCTACCTCGTCCAGGCCTCCGATTGTGAATTCTGTATTCATGAGCCCAGCCAGTCCTAGAGGTGACAAGCCCCCTATGCCTGTCTCAGTCCCCTGTGGCATACAGTCCTAGATGGGTAAGGCTCTTGGTGCCAATCCGAAGGTAAAGGTCTGTCTACTCTGTGCCAATTGCTTCTGCCTGATCCCCCAGTTCCGCACATAACTGGGCCTGTCAATCTGAGCATCTGCTGACCCTGGAGCTGCTATGTCCACTAGTGGAGAGATCATTGCTCTACATCAATGTGCCAATTTCCAGAGCTTCCTCATTCCTTGACCAGCGGGTGCAGTTGTGTATTTTAAGCACCCACACGTGTTGTACTTGCTGCTATCATCAAATGTGTTCATCTGTGTTTTCAGTATAGATGTGATGAATGGATGAGACACCCTTGTTTACTGTGCCCAACACCGACTGAGTTCTTCTTTACCTTGGGAATAGGTGTGGGGTTGGGTGGTGGTCCTTTTTCATTTACCTCCATAACTCTGGAAAAGGTTGCAAAATGTTATGTATATATTTTTTTTGTGTGCTAAATTTATGTGTTGTGCCCAAGGGCTAATGAAATGTGGACTGTGAAGTGGGTGCTGCTAACAGTTTGACAGGTGGTGGTGGGGGGCGGGGGGGCGGCGGACATTTGTTGTCTTGGTAAACAGCATTCCTTTGCCTCGTCAATCGAACAACCCAGCTTAAGGTCACCCACACTTGGTGAAAATAAACCACACACTTAAAATGTCTGGCTCAGACCAGTGGGCATCAGTACTACCAAATTTAGGGGGGTAGGGGCGGGGGGCACTCCTTGCTGGGTTTAGTTGCTTTTCCTGTGATTACTTCCCCTGCAGCGCATTTCAGAGCTTGCACAATTTAGATATGGAAAAATGGGTCGAGGTAGCTTTTTAAAATTCTTTTACCTATGTTCTCAAGATAAGTTTCCCTTAAGGCTTGATCCCTAGACAGGACACAGGTCATCTGTTACTGGGTGACTTGGGTAATGTTGCTTATAGCACTGGGCTGCTTCAGAAGAGAATGCCTGAAGAAAGAGGTCTTCTACGTGCTCTCCCAAGGGCCAGATTGTTTGCTTGGTGGCTCGAGCTGAGAAACGTATTCCCAACCTTTGATTCTTGATGTTATTCCTTCTGCAGATCCCTGGGCAGCACACGGCTCTCTTCGTGTAGTGAGTGGGGGATACCTGCGCCTGAAGCCTGGGATCTACCATAGGATCACATTCACCAAACCAACACTGAGTGGTTTAGAGCTATATGAATCTGGGTCTTGCACACATTGCTTTTCAAGCACTAAGGAAAGAGGAAAGATCTTGCGCTCTGGTCTAACGATAGTGACTGACTCGAGCCAGCTGGAGCATCACCCTAAGATGTAGGTTTCTGCGGTCTGACCTCCGCCAGCAGGGACACCACCCTAGAGTGAAAAGTGAGAGTCTCTACTCTGTTACTGGGATGGGTCAAGTTGGGGTTTTATAAAAGCAGGATATGAGGTGATGCATTCTTACCTTGTTTGATGTCTTGGTGCAAACTGTGCAGATCTAGAGAGGCACTTGAGGTGATTCTGGCCAGCTGCAGTGTTCTTATGACTTCTGGGCTGCTCGCTTACTGAGATGACCTCCTTGTACACTTCAGTTTGCAGGACCTTACTGTTTGTCATTGTGGCGATGGGCTAGCTCCTCTCCATGATGTCCATTCCAGCTCCCTCCATTCCCAGGTCGGACCACAAGAGCAGAGCTGCTTCTATGGCCCAAGGCCTGTCCAAAGCTGTGGGAACACAGCGACGTCTGTAAACTTTCCCATCCACTTGAAGTTTGAGTTGATACCTTAGGAGGAGCAATATTTATCCTTTATGGGGATATCATTGGGTTTTCCAATCTAACACCTGTCAAGTGAATCTTTGTAGGCTCTCATCTCCGGCTTTTGCAGAATCATTCTGTTGATTCCAAGGAGAGGCTGACACACTCCATGTCTGCTTCCTCCCAGTAGCACACAGACCGAAGGGGGCGCTTGGATACTGTTGCTCGGCTGAAACCTAGATGTCTGTGCACAGTCTCATTTTGGACACCATTCCCTGTACCCTCCCATATGTAATGCATTCCTGCCGGGTCCTCATCTTTCCCTCGACAGACAGTTGGATGAAATAAGGGTCCTGTCGTAGAAGCCTGGTAGGTCCACAACCGGGCGTTGTGCCCCTAAACCTAGTCAACTTTCAAGTTAGTTGTCCCATAGGCAACTTAGGGAGGGCCAAGTTGCCTTTGACAGTGAGTGGGTCTTCTGTGTTAGACCCCCTGGCCGTAGAGCCGGGACCCCTGCTGGGAAATGTTGGCAAAACATGCAGCAACTACAGTCTATTCGGTGAGAAATGACAGTGCACCCCTGAAAGTTGATAAGAGGCAGCATGGCACAGCATTAACTGTCCTGCATGATGTTGTGCCTAAAGCATGTAGCTCTCTGGTATGTCCAGTCGTGGGAGGTTGCCAGTATTTGCCTCTACCGTAGGCAGAAGAGGACACACTTCATACTGACCTAAGCAGCATCCAACTTCACACTTTGCTTCAGAAAGATGCTGAAGAATTGCTGAAAATGTGGTCGGTGTTCTGGTTGGCGGCAGTGTTTTAGTATGGGAAGTCAGTTGCTGGTGTGAACAAATGTTGACCCTCTGCTGCTTAGTAAACGGATTTATATTTTGTTCTACATCCGTCTAAAAAATGCTTCAAATCTGTTTTATATGAGACGTTTGTGCATCTGTCTGCATTTTAACATGAACCCATAGAGTTGCTTTTTTCTTTGTCCCAGTGGATTTACATTTCACGTGTTTGGTGAAGGAAAAGCCGCCAGCTCGTTGCTTGTGGGTACAGTGGGGCTTAAGTTGCATACGAGCTCAAGTGATAGCTCTACATGGCTGAATTAAAATATCTGAAAGAGACACGTTAGTGACAGATTCCTTACCTTAGAATATCCCCAGGCGTCAGGCTGGATCCGGAAAGTTTTTTGCGTAGCAGTACCCTTGCGCGTCGGTAGGCGGCGTCGTGCGGCTCCGCGTCCGTCGTCGGCGTCGTGATCGCCGGGATGACGTCGCGGGCAGTACTTAGGCGCCGCCCTGCGCGCTGACGTCAGTTCTTCTTTTTCCGCGCCAGTAAGCGCAGATCCGGGAAGAGCAGTGCCCTAGTCACTTTTTGACTATCTTTTGTGAAATTTTTCACTGTTCTCTTCAACGAGTCTTCACGACTCCTAAGGTGTCGTAGGGATGCCCGGCTTTAAGCCCTGCGAGGTATGTGGTCGTATGATGTCCATCACGGACCCCCACCTCGAGTGTCTCTTCTGCCTCGGCCGAGGCCACGACACGAAGTCGTGCCCTGACTGCCGGAAACTTCATCCGAAGGCTTTGCGAGAGCGGTCTCGAAAGCTCCTTGAAGTCCGGCAGTCGGCTCCGCGCCGCAGCAAGCCCCGGTCCCGGGAGAGGTCGAGGGGCCGGACGCGGAGTCCCCGCCGTTCGTCGGAATCCAAGTCTTCGCGCTCCTCCGGTAAGTCGAAGCACAAGAAGTCTAAGCGGCGTCATCGCTCTAAGACTTCGCCTCGCCGGTCGCGCGACTCGGCTGAGGTCCCTGTCGGCACCGTCCCCGCCCCCGCGGCCCCGGACGTGCCTGTCGAGTTGCCCCCGCATTACCCGTCCTTCCCGGGTTCGGGGGCGACTCCGGCCGAAGTACAGAAATTCCTGTCGGCCATGGCCCGCCTCTTCGGGCCTCAAGGTCCCTCCGGTGCGCCTTCGGGCCCCGCGGGCCCAGATGGGGTTGCTCCGGCGCCGCCGTCGACTCCGGTCCCGGCGTCGCCTGTCCCACCAGCCTTCGTCCCGGCCTCGGCTCCGGCCCCGGCCTCGACCCCGGTTCCGGTGGTGCCGCAACCTCCATCGACGCCGGTTGACCTAACCACGCCTCCGCCGACGCCGATGTCCCCGGTGCCGTTTCCGACGCCGTCCGGGGCTCCGGGCGGCGTCGTTCCCCGGTTCTCCCCGGGTCCGGACATGGAGCCGGACCGGCGCCGCCCGACGCCGGTTCCGGCGCCGATGAGGCCTTGGGTCCCTTATGTCCCTCCTCCTCCATCTTTTCAACCTGAGGAGGACCAGGAGAGCTGGGAGGGGTCTGACGACCCTCTCACACAACAGTGCGAGTTTGACCCGGACTGGGTTGAGGAACTTGGGGATGCCAGTGGGCTGGATACCTCCCCCGACTCTGGCATGCTGTCTCCTCCCGTGGCAACGGAGGAGGGGGCTAATTTTGCAACGGTGTTGCGTAGAGCTGCTGGAGCCTTAGATCTCCAGTTGCCTACAGTGGCCGTCAGGACTAACCTCCTGACTGAAGTGCTTCAGCCGGCGGCCTCCTCTTCGGAGCCTGTGCTGCCGTTCAACGATGCACTCACTGACGTTCTTTTGGGTGCCTGGTCCAAACCCACCACAGGGGCTCCTGTGGATAGGAACGTGGCCCGACGCCATCGCCCGGCTCCGGGCGACCCCCTGTTTCTCTCCCAACACCCCACCCCTGAGAGCTTGGTTGTCCAAGCCTCTGCCTCCCAAACAGCCTTCCCTACCGCCCCTCCGGATAGGGAATCCAAGCGCCTGGATCACTTTGGGAAGAAGGCTTTCTCTTCCTCCAGTGCTGGCTTGCGGTCTGTTAATACCGCTTGCCTCTTGGGCCGATACACCCACTCCCTGTGGGATTCGGTGGCTGATGTTTTGCCGCAGTGTTCTGAGGAGGTCCAGACACTGCTTACCCGCGCTATTGCGGAAGGGCGTGATGCGGCTAAGTATACCATCCGCTGTGGCCTTGATACCGCCGACTCGCTGGGCAGATCGCTTGCAACGACGGTGGCGCTGCGTCGCCACGCCTGGCTGAGAACCACTGGTTTTTCAGGGGATGTCCAGAATACTCTCATGGACATGCCCTTTGATGGAGTCGGTCTCTTTGGTTCAAAGGCGGACCATGCGCTGGAGCGTTTCAAGGATTCACGGGCTACTGCTAAGTCCCTGGGCCTTGCTGTTGTGCGCCCTCCGCAAACGTCTGCTTTTCGCCCCTTTCGTGGCCACGGAAGGGGCGCCCAGTCACGTCCACAGCCCGGCCAACGGCCCGCGCAGCAAGCGCCTTCGCGTGGCCGAGGACGTGGATACCGCCGTGGCGGTTCGGGCAACCAGCGTGCGGGTCAGGCCACCACCTCCAACCCGTCCGCGGCCTCCAAGCCCTCCTAGTCCCTCCTTTCAGGTGCACAGCACGCCAGTCGGGAGCAGGGTCCGCCATCACCTTCACCACTGGCGTCCCATCACCTCGGACAAGTGGGTCTTGGACATTGTCCGAAGGGGCTACTCCCTCCCCTTCGAGACCACCCCCCAGCCATGCCACCTCAATTCCACCGCATGTCAGGGGATCACTTGGTGCTTCTACAGAAGGAAGTCACGGCCCTCTTGGCCAAGAGGGCCATCGAGCATGTTCCGACCCCAGAAGTAGGGCGTGGTTGCTACTCCCACTACTTTCTGGTGCCCAAAAAGGACAAGGAGGACATGCGTCCTATCTTGGACCTCCGGAACGTCAATCGCTTCCTCCGGAAGGAGAAGTTCAAGATGCTCACCCTAGCTCAGGTCTTGACTGCCCTCGACCCCGGAGACTGGTTGGTAGCGTTGGACTTGCAGGACGCCTATTTCCACATCCTCGTCCTGCCGGCCCACCGGCGTTACCTTCGGTTCACGGTAGGCCTCGAGCATTTTCAGTTCACCGTGCTCCCCTTTCGCCTTACCAGTGCCCCTCGGGTGTTCACGAAAGTGATGGCGGTGGGTCGCAGCTCATCTGCGCCGGGCAGGGGTTTCGGTCTTCCCCTACCTCGACGACTGGCTGCTGAAGGCGGGCTCGTCCCAGGCAGTTGTCTCCCACCTCCAGACTACGGCCGAACTCCTGCACTCGCTGGGGTTCTCCATCAATGTGCCAAAGTCGCATCTGATTCCTTCTCCACAGCTCCTTTTCATCGGAGCAGTTCTGGACACGACGCAGTTTCGGGCCTATCCTCCCGAACGGCGAGTCCGGGATATTCAGGCTATGATTCCTATCTTTCAGCCCTTATCCTGGGTTTCGGTACGGATGACCCTGAGGCTGCTGGGCCTCATGGCCTCCTGCATCCTGCTGGTCACTCATGCCAGATGGCATATGCGGGCTCTGCAGTGGGACCTGAAGTTCCAGTGGGCGCAGCACCAGGGCGACCTGTCCGATCACGTCCAGATCTCGGAGAGGACTGCAAAACAGTTGCAGTGGTGGCTCTCGAACCGGCAATGGGTCATGGGCAGATCCCTCTCCCTTCCCCAGCCAGAGCACACAGTTGTGACGGACGCGTCCCTTCTGGGATGGGGCGGTCACATGGGAGAGGCGGAGATCAGAGGCCTCTGGTCTCCGGCGGAGTCCCGGCTCCATATCAACCTTCTGGAGCTCCGGGCGATCCGACTTGCACTCAAGGCATTCCTTCCCTCTGTCAAAGGGAAGGTAGTGCAGGTGTTCACAGACAACACCACTGCCATGTGGTACTGCAACAAACAAGGCGGGGTGGGGTCGTGGACCCTTTGTCAGGAGGCTCTGCGCCTCTGGACATGGCTGGAACACCAGGGCATGTTCCTGGTGGTTCAACACCTGGCAGGTTCCCTGAACGCCAGGGCGGACGAACTCAGCCGCAGGTGCATGATGGATCACGAATGGCGTCTTCACTCGGAAGTGGCGCAAGGACTCTTTCTACAGTGGGGAGAGCCTTGGTTAGATCTATTCGCCACCGAAGAGAACGCGCAATGTCATCAGTTCTGCGCGTTGGAATTTCCAAGGCGGCACTCGCTCGGCGACGCTTTCGTCACGAGTGGAGTTGCGGTCTATTGTACGCCTTTCCGCCTATACCACTTCTACCCAGAGTGTTGAAGAAGATTCGGCACGACCGGGCCCAAGTCATTCTTGTGGCTCCGGACTGGGCTCGAAGAGTTTGGTATCCCGAGCTACTCAATATGAGCGTAGATCCCCCGATCCGTCTGCCTCTTCGGGAGGATCTTCTGTCGCAGCAGCAGGGGACGGTCCTCCACCCGAACCTGTCCAGTCTACACCTGCTTGCGTGGAGATTGAGCGGCGGCAGTTGATTCCTTTCGACTTGCCTCCCGAAGTTTGTGATGTGATTCTGGCAGCCAGGCGTCCCTCCACTAAGGTGGTATACGCCTGCAGGTGGAACAAATTTGTGGCATGGTGCACAGCAAAGGCTGTGGATCCCCTTTCTGCCCCTCTTTCTGAGGTCCTTCTGTTCCTTCTCTCTCTGGCCCAACAGGGTTCTGCCCTGGGTACCATCAAGGGTTATCTTTGTGCTATCTCGGCCTTCCTCAGGCTCCCTGATCAGCCCTCCCTTTTCAAGTCCCCTGTTGTTAACAGGTTCTTAAAAGGCATTACTCACCTCTTCCCTCCTGTTCCGTTTGTGATGCCTCAGTGGGACTTAAACTTGGTTCTTACCTTTTAATGTGCGCTCCCTTTGAGCCTCTACATAACTGTCCTCTTCGTCTTCTGACTCTGAAGACAGCCTTTCTGGTGGCCATCACCTCCGCTCGGCGGGTGAGTGAGCTCCAGGCTCTATCTTGCAAACCTCCCTTTCTGTCTGTTCATCCAGACAAGGTTGTTCTTCGGACGCGTCCGTCCTTCTTGCCAAAGGTGGTTACTGCTTTCCACATTGGGCAGACCATCACTTTGCCCACCTTCTTTCCGCCTCCGCATCCTTCCAGAGAGGAAGAGAGGCTCCACCGTCTGGACCCAAAACGTGCGCTCTCCTTCTATATTGACCGCACAAAACACTTCCGGGTGGATGACCAGCTCTTTATTGGCTACGTGGGCGCCAAAAAGGTCGGGCGGTGCACAAGAGGACCATCTCCCGCTGGGTTACCTTGTGCATCAAGACCTGCTATTCTTTGGCTAAAAGGAGCCTCCTGTTGGGCTGCGTGCCCATTCCACAGGGCAACGGCTGCTACCACGGCCTTGGGCCGCGGTGTTCCGCTGCCGGTTATCTGTCAGGCAGCTACGTGGGCCTCGCTGCACACGTTTACAAAGCATTACTGCCTTGACAGTCAGGTCCGGAGGGACGGCTTCTTTGGCCGTTCTGTCCTCCAGGACTTCCTTGTCTGATCTTGTTCGCAGACCCACCACCGGGGTTGGTATTGCTGGGGTATCTATTCTAAGGTAAGGAATCTGTCACTAACGTGTCTCTTTCAGATGCACAAGTTACTAACTTGTGTAACGATATATCTGTAAGAGACAGTAGTTAGTGACAGATTCCTTACCGCCCACCCATCCTCCCCGTTCTGCGAACTGATTTCTAGGGTTAAGGACATCCCTTTCAGGGCCCTAGTATTTTTCAGACACCTATGTCAGCTTCTTGCATGGCTCTGCGTTCCTGGCGCGGAAAGTCGTGTACAGAACTGACGTCAGCGCGCAGGGGCGGCGCCTAAGTACTGCCCGCGACGTCATCCCGGCGATCACGACGCCGACGACGGACGCGGAGCCGCACGACGCCGCCTACCGACGCGCAAGGGTACTGCTACGCAAAAAACTTTCCGGATCCAGCCTGACGCCTGGGGATATTCTAAGGTAAGGAATCTGTCACTAACTACTGTCTCTTACAGATATATCGTTACACAAGTTAGTAACTTGTGCATTAAGTTACCATAAAAGTGAACATCCTTTTTCTTGGAATTGTGACTTGATTTTTCACTTCAGGAGCATCAGTCTTGGAGGTCAGTGGTGCCCAGCCAGTCACTGGTTTGAGAGAAAGAATCTACAGATGAAACCCAGTAACAATCTGAAGCAAATTGACCTTGGGTGGTAGTGAACTTGGAGAGGTTTTGTGCAGAGGAGGAAGGAGGCGGGTTGCTTGTAGCAACATTTTGGAGGATTGGTGGTTGAACATCTTAAGGTGGTTCTTTGGTGAGGAGTTGCATCTCAAGTAGTGCTCTCTACTCATTAGTACTGTAAGGACTGTTTCTTAATCTGTGAATCAAAGGGAGTATCACTTTTAAGTGTAGGGTTGGAGTAGGATTCTTCACTGAGGAGCTGCTGTGGGATTTGGATGCATGGCTGGTTGGATAGTGTTTCATTTTAATCTACATTTTCCGACCTGTCTTCCTTGCCATGAGGCTATTGTGCAAGCTTTGAAATAAGCATACACCAAGTATATATTCACAATATTCTAATTGTTCAAGGATATTTTTTACTGTTGTGGTTGCAGACCCTTCTAGATTTTGATAATGTACATCTACTGCATACGGATCCCATCTCTGAAAGGCTTGAAGAATGGCTTCATTATCTGCTCAAGGAATGTAAACTTTGAAAGACTCCTCGATCCACCAATCATGTATTTAAAAAAAGAAAAAAAATCGGCATCTCCGTTAATGGGGGGTTAAAAGCTTTCTCATTCAGGAAGTAGTGGTTTCCGTTACCATTTTCAAACATGACATGAAGCCTTGTAATGACGGCTAAAGTTTCAGGGAACCTGTCACTTTGGGGGGCTCTGGCGGTAGACTGATGCCCGGATAGGGCTTGGTGAAGGTGGGGTGGCTAGTGATCTTTATTTCAAGGCAGTTGCCTGGGTAAGTGTGAGCAGTCAGATGGGTGACATTGGGTAGTTGCCCGCTTACAGCACCAGAATGTGTTCTCTTGTCACATGAAGATTTGAAAGGGCAAGAAGTGAAATCGGTGTTTTTTTTATGCATGAGTTGCCTCTCCCACTGCCAAACACCTTTATGCAGCCTCTTTTGGTTGGATTAACTTTCTATCCGAGTGCTGAACACGTTATCAATGCTGAAGTGGGAAGTGAAATAATGCGTATTATTCATTTAAGATGTAATGTCAATGGGGAATAAGCTTGGGTGGAAGATCTCTTTTGTATTTCTTGAATGTTTTTTCAGATGAAAGTGATATTTCTGGTTTCTTAAATGAGGCATACCTTTGTCTAACCACTTTTGCTGTTGTTGCCTGGTGGTTTTTGCAGGACGTAGAATGTTATTCAGTTGAAATGTTTCTTTACTCTCTAGGAGGGGGCTTCACACTGGTTTGTTTCTCAACCCCACCCCTCAGTGTCCTGCGCATCAGTCTGCACAACTGTGCCATGCTTGGAATAAATATTTCCTCTTCGTGTCCCTGTGTCTATTTTGTTTGTTTTTAGATACTTCCTTGTGAGAAGAGAGCTGGCTAAACATGTGGAATTAACAGAACAAGAAGAAGTAGATTTTATTAAGCGTTCAATTTAGTGGGTTCACCTCACCGGTTTGTGCTGCTCCACCTGGTACAGAGACCCTCGCACCATGTAACCAGTGCGAAGACACCTGACAGTGTGCCTCAATCCTAACCTGATGTATCCATTGCTAATCCAGTACGGAGAACCAATCAATCAGGTTTTTTTAATATAGTGTTGAAAACCAAGCAATCACACCAAAGCCTTAAAACAGCAAGGTCTAAAGAGTTTGTGAAAGACCAACTCCTCACTGGCTCTCCCTCTACCTTGGAACATTTTCTAAGCAAAGCATTTCTGATTGACTTCTAGTCGCAGATTCCTTGCCTTTTGAATATTCTCCAAGCGTCGGACTGGATCCGGAAACTTTTTAGTTGTACGTCTGTTCCTTTCTTTCCACGCATCCTGACGCTGATCTAAAACTTCCTCTCATCTCAGACACTTTACCTTTATATTTGTTTCCAAATTGCTAGTGTCTCCCCCCTACTATGACTTGTTTTAAGCCCTGTTGGGCCTGTTGGATGCAAATGTCTGGTAGATCCCCATCAGATGTGCCTAAGGTGTCTGGGTTCGAGCCACAACTCCAAGGTCTGCGGTGACATTGCTTCGATGAACTCAAAGGCCGTCCAGGACTGCAGTGTGAAGTGTTACATCTCCAAGCATAAGATAACGCCTCACTGAGACTGCACCACATCCCGGCCCAAGTCCAAGGCCACGCTGGTCCCATTCTTGCTCTGAGAGTCGCCGAAGCAGCTCACAAGGCCTGTCTTCATGATCCAAATCATCCAGCAAGTCTAAGAAGAAGCATAAAGCGGGGCTCTATCCCCCTACCCCCCACATGAGCCGAAGTAGTCGCAGGGGTGTAGCCTGTGATCTAGATCTCGCTACCAGTGTTAGCCGATTTTTGAACCCATCCCGCAACAGTTTCTGGCACAACCTGAGTTTCCGTGGCAGTCTGCCACTGATAGAAGCCTTCCACACAGCCATGCTCCGGCTCTTTGCTGACTCACTGGCGAGCCTTTAGACCCCAAGGAGCCGAGATGCTCTCGGTGCCAGCTGGACCCTCTGACTCCATCCTGACGCCCAGACTCCGGTGCTGTGGTGCATGTCGATCCCTGAGACCTCAATGCCGATGTCAGATCCATTGACGCCAGTCAAGGATCTTCCCATAGTGCTGTCAGACCAGAGAGAGTGCTGGTCCCCCCCGTGCTGTGCCTGGAAGCAGTCGAGGTGCCGCTTCTTCAAACACCTCCACAGGGTAAACACTCTACATTCATTTTTTTGGCACAGACTTGGACAATGATTATGATGCAGGTTATGAGTTCACTCTGCCCTATCAAGATGACCATTGGCATGATGACTTGCAGGAGGCAGTGGTCTTGATATCTCTGAGAAACTGGCCTTCTCTCACTCCCACCCCGGCCAGCCACAGAGGAGTCCTCTTCCTACGCCATGTTAATGCGGTGGGCAGCTGAAGTCCTTGACCTCCTTCTCCCCACCTTGACAGAAGTTCTCCAGCTGGGGCAAACAGCTTCTGAGCCCCTCCTGCCATTTAACGAGGCCTTCACAGACACCTTAATAAGGGCATGGGCCAAACCGTGCTCTGGTCCATCAGTCAATCGGCGAACTGTGCGACTCCATCGCCTTACCCCTAGTGATGCTGCTTTTCTGTCTAAGCACACCTCCCTTGAAAGCTTCGTGATGCTGGCTTCTGCAAGTGAAACCAATCCCAACATGTTTCCCAACTACTCCTCCAGATGGGGTCAAAATGTGTCTAAGCCTTAGGCAAACAATTATTTTCATCTACCAGCTTGTTGCTCAGGTCCCTGAATGGCAGCTGCCTGCTGGGGTGCTATTCCTACGCCCTTTGGGATTCGACTCAAGTCCTCCAAGGTGTCCCTGAAGGTCTACGACCTCTCCTAGACCAAGCTACTCAGGATGGCCGGGATGCTGCCAAGTTTGATTCGTTGTGGCTTGGATACTACAGATTCCATCGGGCGGGCCATCAACACCAGTGTTGCCATTCGCTGCCACACCTGGCTGCGGCCACCGTTTTTCATGCAATGTCCGATTGTCCCTCATGCACATGATGTTTGATGGAACTTGCCTTTTTGGGGTCAAGGCAGATTTCGATCTTGAGCAGTTGAAGGAGAGAAGGGCCATAGCACGCTTCTTGTGGTTATCTGCCCCATCTTGCTAGCTGAATCCGCCCTATCGCTCCTTTAGGGGGTTCGGCAGAGCTACCCTATGCATCCAGCCAACCCAACCTCAGCATGGTGCACAGCAGTTTAGTGGTGGTGCCCTCCATCCCTGTAGCCAAGGTTAACAGGCTGCCCAGTCCACCCTGCAGCCCTGCCTACAACACCCCTTTAGCATGCCCTTAGTGGAACACGGCCACCTGATGGAGGCAGGATCCGACGATTATTGCTGGGTTGATAGGCCTTAACATTACACAGGTGGGTCCTGCAAACTGTTTGGAAGGGATATGCCGCCCCTTTTACTACGCTACACCTTTGTAGTGTAGTTTCCACTAATCAGTAGGAACTGCACGTTTGTTGACAACTTAAACTTAGGATGGTACCAGACTGTTCCAATGCACCCCCTCTTGATATGTTATTCCTTAGACCAGCTAGCTGACAGTGCCACTGTTAGCCCCCCCCCCCCAAATCTAGGCATAGAGCTAACAGTTCTGGCAACTACAGAACATGATGACTCTGTTCCCTCAGGAACCGTGGAGACAGACCTAGAACGTTTTGCTCAGTCTCTGGTGCTCTTTTGCTCCGAGAAATACACAGACGTTTTCAATATTTATTGAACCGTACTGATTCTTATATATGTTCTGCAATGATCAACAGACAGATGCAGAAGAAAGTTATGAGAAGTGTCAAAACAGTAAATTGAACGAAAAGTTCCACTGTTTTGTTGAGACAAATTATGTAGGCATACATATACAATACTATAACAATCTAGCTTACTCCTATGATGCAAACCCTAACTACGTGTCTATGGTGCAAATGTGTGTTCTGCCAAGAAACCCACCCTGGATGATCTAACCTCTTTACCTGGTGGGTAAGAGTGTAGGTCCCCGTCTTCGTCACGAACTGGACACCCCTCACGGAGATGTCAGTCAGCTGCTAGGCAAAATCTTTAGCATGCAAGGACCCCTCAAAGTCAGCAGAAGTGTCTCCTCTGATTGTATTTGGAAACAAAAGGTTATATATAGAAAACGGCATCCTTGCCTTGGGCTTTGATTGTGATCAGGCCGCTATTGTTTGTATTCCACAGATAGCTGTGTCGCCATGTAGACGGAATAATGACACATTTGTATCACACACGTGAGGACCTTGTACGTTATGCTAAAGCGATGTGATAGTGTTCACATGAAATTCTCTGTCAGCAAGGTTGTGGTTTCGTAGAACTAACCCAAGTGGCTCGAGTGCAAATGTGTGCCAAAAGTTGATGTGACAAAAGGGAAGACAATTTAAGGAAAGAACCGTGTATATGTAAAATGACACTATTACCTACCAGGCTTTTCTCCTGCACGAGACCCACTCCTTGTACATAAGTTGACTAAGAAGCTATCTAAAGCAAACTAATCGCATACATTAAAATTGTAAAAGTGTATATGATAAAACTATAATAAAAACTAGGCCCACATGCTATATTGAGGCCCAAAGCATATAGAGAGCAAGTGTATATAAAAACGTAAGGAAGTTTAAAATCAATTTGGGTGTTTAAAAAGAAGAAAAACCAGGCTGTATAAAAAGTTCCCACCACTCGGAGAGCCAGATGTTTACATATTCCAAGTGGCAGAGGAAATGTTGCTGTTCCCAGCGTCCGCAAACGACTTTCCCAGAGGCACACCTCAGAGAAAATCGATAGAACAAATATGTTACCATTCAACCCCCACAGCAGCCACTGAGGGAGTGAATATAGCCACTTGAAGATCCGTAGGGACAGAGCTTACATTCAAACACCTAGGCGTGGATGCTACCCAGGGAAGCTCTAAGAACGCGGCCAGGAGCAGAGGACAGCTGCACAGATGGGCCTTCAGCAGGACCACCTGTACGTGTATGTCCAAAGGTTCAACCCGTTGCGATTTCAAGCACAAGTCCAGGCCACACTTGTAGGTGCACAGGAGACAGTGGAACACAGGCTGTATGCAATAAAGCCATATAGGCCGAAAAGACAGGAACTAATGCTCATCCATTTCTTGAAGCAAAGGTACGCTAAAGAAGTGCACCATACGTTCACAGCACAACAGGACGTGAGGCAGTGCTAGCTCCATTTAATCTTTAACTGGGACATCCATTGCGTAGCAAACATATTAGAAGTAATATCCCTGCAACTGGGATCAGGACCAGCAAAATATCTCCAAAGAAGCTTCTGAAGACGGAGTGGATGAAATAATGCCAAACACCATCTAGAAAGTGCTGACCAACCCAGAGCTAATGCTGTTAAAAAAAACCTACAATTTCAGTCGTACTAGACATGTTAAAAATACAGTGGACCAGCTCCCCAAAATGTTGTGGGAAGTTGGTACAGATAAGTGCCTGTATCTCAGAAGAGGAACGTGCCACCGGAAGATCAAACGTCTCCTTGACTGAAGTTAAGGCCACTTCTTTTTCAAACAAGACTGTCAGTTTCCTCAGGGCATCAAAGCGCGCTTTGGTTAGATTAATTGAAGGCCATAGTGTATCCTCCCTAACTACACGGGCAGATGGAAAAAGAACTTGTGTACAACATGTAACAACGGAAGACACGGTCACCACATGGGGAACCCCTGATTTCATTCCACAGCAACCCTGAGCATTCAACATCAGGTAATGCTCATTCAAGAGCAATCTGAAAGTCAGACGTATCACGGCCACTGGAAACCCTTTCAAGTAGCAGGACAAGTTTGCTACAGAAGGATTGCACGCCCCGTGCAACAAAACGTCCTTGCACACTAGGGACCCACTTAAAGTATTCTCGCAGTCCGAGCCGCTGACAAAACACTTCATTCTCCTTATTCCGACACCAGAATGTGATAGGAAGCTCCCATTGTTCATGTATGAACCCTTCACCTAACGCCTCATATCTGCCCACTTGATGGTGTTGGAGACAGTACTGAAAGTGAAAAGTTGAGATTGGCAGTGTAATGTACCCATGAGTTATCCAATCCGAGGATGCTATCTCTGCGACGGTAAAAGGTCATTTCTCAAGCCTCTTAATTCTGTATTTCGCATCTTTATGGGCCACAGCTGTCTGTTGTGAAAGCAGATTTGTGATGTTTCTGTCGCCTAGGCATGTAGCCAGACCGTAATGTTTGTAGTGTCCGGCTCCACACAAGAATTGACCTAAGCTAGGACTGCCCATGTTGTAATGCAAACAAGTCTTGCTGAAGCACATCCATTGTAGATGAGACAATTTTACCTAAAGAATAAATTCGAGATAAGGTAGTCATACCGTTGTCCACTACTGCTAGAGCCTGTTCTAGGTTGGCCCTTTCAATCTCGCGCAGCCTTTCAGTAGCTTCTTGTTGAGATATTTTCCATATCCCGTTATAGACAGCATATAGGAAGCGCTTTTGACGTGGTTTTCCGAGGACCCAAATAAAAGTCGCATAACTCCAAGCTATCAGATAAAAGGGTCAAGTGCTGTTTCACCTGAGACGGTGTCAGGGTTTTTAGCCAATCAAGGCAAAACTCCCCAACACTAAGTTGTTACCACCCCCAGATGCTCACTCTGCACTTCGCTCATGCCAGGCCTTTGGGCTGTAAATCTCCCAGTTTTACCTAGGAATCTATCCTGACATTTGTTAGTGTCTAGTGGCCATACTAACCATTCCTTCCAATCGAGATCTGATGAGTTATGTCTATTCTTGCGCAGCAGGGTATCAATAGTATTTTCATCATAAGGTGTTAACTGCTGCCCGTTGTCAAATCGTGTAAGAGTGGGAGCTCGTGGTGTGTTCAAATCTTTTATCTTGGCCAGGCCAACACGTCTGTTGCACAGCTTTGTTTAGGAAAATAATCTGTTGTATTAAAACAGGCTCTAATTAAAGCCTCAGTTCCCTGAACCTGCCAATCTTTGGTACTCCAGATAGATTTTACATCTATTGTGTCACTCCAAAAGTCAAAACCTTGTTCAGAGAGGTGGGAATGGAAAGAAGCAGAGTAAATCAGCTTGGTATCAATTAACGTTTTTCTTTGCAGGTATTGGTGCAAGCTTAGAATTAAGTGAGGCTGGGTTAGATGCGTCATAACCAGAAAAATAGTCAAACTTCTGTGCAAATGCTTTCGAACTGCCCCTTGGTGGTGTAGGACAATGTTCCTATTGTGTAAAATTAAAAACTTCACGAGGTGTACTAGCCTTATGCAGGAAATCATGACCATTTTGTTGGAAACAGAACATCTAATCAAAATTAACTGTATCATCATATAACTCATGTTGGACTTGGCTTTTTGAGCAGGTTTACCCACAGACTTTTTGCCCTCCTGTTTTTGACATTTTCTGTTGATTTTAGGACTCTGGGCACTTTACCATTGCTATTCAGTGCTAAAGTGCATATGCTTTCCATGTAAATTGTGTTATGATTGGGATATTCGATTTACTAGTAAGGCCCTAGTACAGTGCACTGTGTGTGCCCAGGGCCTGTAAATCAAATGCTACTAGTGGGCTTACATCACTGGTTATGCCACCCACACAAGTAGGCTTTCAAAGGTGTCTCAAATCTGCCACTGCAGTGTCTGCCCACAGTTTTTACTGTCATGTCGACCGGGCAAGTGCACCCACTTGCCAGATTCTAACCTTTCCTTTTCTTACATGTAAGGCACCCCTCAGGTAGCCCCAATGTACCCCCATGGGCAGGGTGCAGTGTATGTAAAAGGTATGACATGTACTGGTGTGTTTTACATGCCCTGATAGTAAAATACTGCCAATTTCGTTTTCACTTTTGAAAGGCTTTCTGTCCCATAGGCTAACATGGGAGTTGCTTTGTAACATCTTGCAAGCATAACTTTCTATTGGGACAAGATGGAGAAATGGATTTTAGGCTTCCTGAACTCAGAATTTAAAAATACATCTTTTAGTAAAAATGATTTTTATATTGTGTGTTTGAAAATGCCACTTTTAGAAAGTGGCCATTTTCTTGCTTAACCATCCTGTGTGCCTCTGCCATTTGTGTATTCACCGTCTGGGTTCCGAGTGACAGGAGCTGGGGATGTGCGTTCACACTAGACAGACACCAGTGGGGGCTTAGGTGTGTCCTGCCTTTCCTGGGTGACTCCTAGCCAGGCTGAGTAGACCTGGCTGCATTTAGAGTAGTGGAGGAGTTGTTTCTTGCACCTGAATGGACTGAGGCTGCCTATCACAAAGTTGTCTCCACCTCCTGTGCTGAACCTGGCCTGAACCAGGCTGAACTGGTTAATGTGTGTGCCAGAGGAACTTTGTTTGTACCAACTTCAAAGGAAAATGTGGTATAAATATTGGGGCCCTGACCCCAGAACTTTAGATTACTGCTGGACTAAGGAACCTGCCAGGAAGAAGAGCTGTGAGGAGAGACTACCACTTTACTGCGTTGGCCTGCAATGGCTGCTTCTGTCTTGGGCAGGGAAAGGACTCAACTGTTCTTTCTGCATTCTAAGTATCTCCAATGGCTTGATGTAGAGCTTGCCTCCTGCTGGAAGTCTCCGGCGAATCAAAGACTTCAACATCTTCTGGGTACCGGCTTCTGGAACTGGATGTTTCAGATGTCATAGAGGAAAAGGGTAGCTCGACGCCATCAATGCTGCCGGCTCCTTGACCTGAAGGCACCGCAGAGGGCACCGCTGCACTTCGCACCGTAACCCTGGTCTCCCTGATGACGCCATCCGCCGCCACAGAACTGCTTGCACCGTGACCTGTGGGCACTGCACTCCGCACCGCTTCACAGCGCCGCCTTGGTATCACCGACGTCATCACTAATCGCGCTGCCTGCACCGTGACCTGTGGACAACGCTTGTGGAGATCACGGAGCGCCGCCCCGCTTCGCACCACAGCCCTGGTCTCACCGCCGCCACTACAAGCTGACATCAACGCCACTCCCTGCACCGTGGTTTGGGGGCACAGCTCGTAGGTTACTTGACGCACTGCCCAGTCCCACATCGCAGCCTTGGCCCGCGGACGCCAGCGCCATCGACTCCAGAGCGTCAACGGACGCCACTGTCTGCACCGCAACTTGTGGTCCCCACACACTGCATTAGCCAGTCTTGCACGGGAGCCGTGGGTCTACCGACGACAGCGCTTCAGCAACGACGACGCCGCTGCTTGCACCGTGACCTGTCAGCACCGCCCCACTTCGCACCCCAGCCCTGGTCTCACCGACGCCGCTAGATGACCGTCACTGAGCCGCTGCCTGCACTTCGACCTGAGGGCACTGCATGTTGCACCGCTCCGTTTCACACTGCAGACCTGACGCCGGCGCTCCTGACCTCAAACTCACAGAGTTTGACCTACAACTCTCACTGCAAGGTCCGAAGCCCTGCATCTCCAAAGGTACTGTTTTACGGGTCTCCCCACCACCGTAGCTGGCCTGCGACTCAGTGGTTGGCCAGAATTGTTGAATTTGTTGTTCACAACGCCTTGATAGCCCAGACTGAGCTATCGACTTCAAGGAACTATTTATAAGGTCTATTTTTGCTTCATTGGTATTGTGGATTACTGTATTTTGGATTTTTATTGTTTTGGTCTTGCTTTACACACATAAATATTGGATATTTTTCTAAAACTGGTGTGATGTTCCTGTGTAGTGTTTTTACTGTATGTTATGTGTAAATGCTTTACACATTGCCTCTGAGATAAGCCTGACAGCTCGTGCTAAGCTACCAAGGGGGTGAGCAGGGGCTATTTTAGACGTGTACTCCCCTTATCCTGACTAGAGTGGTAGATTCTGCCTGGCTTAGGTGCATACACTAGCCAGCCAGAAAACCCATTTCTAACAACTCATCAGAAGAAAACACAGTTGAATGTTCTAGATCATCTAACATTTCAAGCACTGTATTAATGTCCCAATCATCATACCTAGAACTAGGGGTGATGTCATTCAAAGAAATCTTAATCAAATGTGGAATTTGTAACAGTTCATTAGGACCATTCACATCAAATGATATCTTGTTCCATGCAATCCCATCCAGAACTGGAACAGCTGAAATGTTCACCAGGGACAAGTCTCTTTGTTCACGGTGTGATGATGCATGTGGTTTCAGAACCAAATTAACCATGTGTACTGCAGAGCATTCTGGGACAAAGGGTCCATTGAGAAGGAAAAAAGAACACTGTTACAAAATCAAACCAGAGAATCGGGAAAAGTTCGAAAGGCAGGGGCGGTGGGGGCAGAGGTTGCTCCGATGAGTTGGTGGAAAAGTCATCAAAGTCGATGAAATAACCAGAAGCCGTCCAGTCTATCTTGTACAACTAAAAAGACACACAGATGATGGACGGAATGCAGAGCAAATCAAACATTTACCCCCCAGTGAAGAGATCTGGGTTAAATACATTATTCTTTTGCTCACCATGCCACCCCAGTTTGGACCCAGGCATATGCAAATCAGTCTTGACCCTGTGCCTCATGGGAACAGTCCAGCCCGAACTGCTAAGCCAGGTCCTCCCTGGACCGGAAACAAGCATCCTGGGACCGGTTTTGGGACATCACCCCTCATCAGCCAGGCTAGCTTGAATCCAGTGGCACAGTGAGCCCGGTACCAACGTCTGGGCATACCCGGCGCACTTGGGGCGAGAAAGCAAAAGACACACAGATGATGGACGGAATGCAGAGCAAATCAAATATTCACCCCCAGTCAAGAGATCTGGGTTAAATCCATCGTTCTTTTGCTCGCCATGCTGCCCCAGTTTAGACCCAGCCATATGCAAATCAGTCTTGACCCTGCCCCTCATGGGAACAGTCCAGCCGGAGCTGCCAAATCAGGTCTTCCCTGGACCGGAAACAAGCATCCAGGGGCCGGTGTCAGGGCATCACCCTTCATCAGCCAGGCTAGCTTGAATCCAGTGGCACAGTGTGTCTGGGACCCACGTCTGGGCATACCCGGCGTATTAGGGCGAGAAAGCAAAAGACACAGATGATGGACGGAATGCAGAGCAAATCAAACATCAACGCCCAGTCAAGAGATCTGGGTTAAATCCACGAAACCGGTCCTAGGATGCTTGTTTCTAGTCCAGGGAGGACCCGGCCTTGCAGTTCAGGCTGGACTGTTCCAATAAGGAGCAGGGTCAAGACTGCTTTGCATATGGCTGGGTCTAAACTGGAATGGCATTGGGAGCAAAAAAACAATGGATTTAGGCCCAAATCTCTGTACTGGGGTGAATATTTGACATTGTTCAACATTCTGTCCATCAATTGTTCTTTTTGCATTTGTCACCCCGATTGGGACGGGTATGCCCAGACATGGGTCGCATGCTCTCCATGCCACTGGAGTCAAGCTAGCCTGGCTGATGAGGGGTGAAACCCTGAAACCAGCCCTAGGATGCTTGTTTCCAGTCCAGGGAGGACCTGGCCTGGCAGTTCGGCTGGACTGTTCCCATAGGGAGCAGGGTCAAGACTGATTTGCATATGGCTGTGTCTAAACTGGAATGGCATGGGGAGCAAAAAAACGATGGATTTAGGCCCAGATCTCTGTACTGGGGTGAATGTTTGACATTGTTCAACAGTCTGTCCATCAATTGTTGTTTTTGCATTCATCTTGTAGAACTCGGCAGGTTGTGTTGAACTTGATGCAGCTTCGATCTGTGGTACATTGACGTAGACCTTATTCTTTTCTGTATTCCGAATAGAAATCTGTTTTTATGTACTTGTTGTCTGCTCAGTTGTAGTTGTTTTTGAAGCGGGTAGAAGGCATACTTCATTGTTGTTTATCAATGTCTCTTGTTGAAGAGAGCAGGCTTCATTAGTTATTAAAGCTTTCATCTGAACCTCCTGTATGGCAGCGAGAGGAGATTGGTAACTACCCAGGAGTCCACGCAGCTTACTGTTGAGAATCGGCCACATAGTGTGATTTGATCAGATCAATAGAGACAAACCTGTTGTCTTGGCTTCCGGCAAGGGGCGGAAGGAGTACAGTTTGCGTGCCTTCAACAGCTAGGACAGAAACATGTGCTCTGTAAGATGGCCCAAACTTTTTCTTGTCCACAATCTTTCCTCAGACCAGATCCCCGATCTTAGGGATTCAGCCGGTCCTTGCGGATACAACCTTCAATTCTCAAGTGGTGGTGCGTTTTACTTGGACGTTGCTTTGTTTGTCCTGGAAATCATTCAGTTCCTATAAAACAGCCAAACGATCTTTTATATCATAAGATATTTCCACTGCCACTGCGCTGGCATTATTGAGGCCTGGGACCCACATCTTAACCCCAAACAGGATCTCATATTCCGAAAGGACAGATAGAAATCAGAGCCTGGAATAAAGTGGAGGGGCTCGCTCTACAGGAACTCCTTACTACCACAGCGGCCCAAATGCCTCCGGGAGTGGAGGAGGCTACCACTGCATATACAAAATGGGTGGAGCAAGCCTGTAGTAAAGTAGCTCCAGTAAAAACACTCTTCCCCCAAAAGATTACAACCCTCCGCTCCATGGTTTACGGAAGAATTGAGAAATCAAAAACTCATATGCAAGCGCCTTTAGCGGAGCTGGAGGAAAGGCTACAAAGAAACAGAGAAAAAGCTATATAAAAACAGCCTTCAGAGTTATAAACAACTCCTTTTTTCTGCTAAACAAAAGTTCTACGCTACTAGAATTGATTTAGCGAAATCCTCGCCGAAAGAGCTGTTTAAAACGGTATCAAGCCTGGCAGCTCCCGGCCTTGCTAAAGTTCAGTCGAGTCAGGAACTTTGTGAAGATATCGCTAAGTTCTTTTCGAATAAAGTGGAGACCATTTTCTCGGCCTTTAGCGGCCTAAGCGTAGCCGGGACGGATACGTCAAGGGAGGAACTTAAGTCAACGGAGGTTCCCTCCCATACCTTTGACAGGTTCATGCCATTGTCCTCGAATTACATTTTTAGGCTCCTTATGGCAGCAAAATCAGGGTCGCCCATTGACCCATGCCTGGTCGCTGTGGCCAAATTGGCCCCGGGTCCGGTTGCTCTATCACTGTCATTTATTTATAATGTCATGTTCGAAACAGGGCAATTCCCTGAACTGTTGCCTCAATTCTCCCCCTTCTAAAGAAGCCCAGCCTGGACCCTA
This sequence comes from Calotriton arnoldi, assembly GCA_963921515.1. NCBI lineage: Eukaryota > Metazoa > Chordata > Amphibia > Caudata > Salamandridae > Calotriton > Calotriton arnoldi. Next base: position 780,288 of record CAWUFW010007419.1, on the reverse strand, counting down.
AGGATCCAAATAATTTTCGCCCAATTTCACGTCTTCTGCTTCCAGCAAAATTGATTGAAAAATCTATGAATCAACAACTTAGTGCTTTTTTAGGCGAAACACAAGCCTTGGATCCTACTCAATATGGCTTTAGAGGGGGACATAGCACTGAGTCAGCTCTCATTAAGGCCACAGAGGAGATTAGGGAAGCCATGGATCAGGGTGGCAAGGCATCTCTGATCCTATTGGATTTGTCCGCCGCCTTCGATACGGTCCATCATGACATCCTGATGGATCGTCTGAAGGCATGTGGGATCCAGGCTAACGCCTGGGATCTTATAAAATCCTTTTTAACAGACAGAGTACATATTGTATCCCTGGATGAATACCAGTCTAAACCTTTTGCACTGCCCTGTGGCGACCCACAAGGGTCCTCACTGAGCCCTACTCTCTTCAATGTGTATGTCTCTTCATTGGCCCCTCTTATTAGTGGTTTTGGTCTCACCTCATATGCAGATGACATCCAAATCGTGGTGTCTCTGCTCCCAGGTCAGGAGGTGGGACTGGACAAACGTTTCCAAGACTGTATGGAATCAGTCGGGAGATGGATGTCCGAAAATTGCCTAAAACTTAATTCAGGCAAAACAGAAGTCATACTGTTTGGGAATGATACCAACTTCTGGACCCCAAATTGGTGGCTGGACTCGATGGGCGCTCTCCCTACGCCGTCAAAAAAAGTTAAAAACCTTGGAGTAATAGTGGATGAGAGACTTACCTTTGGTGACCAAGTAAATGCAGTGGCATCGACAACACCGTTTGTTCTTAGAACAGTGAAGAAAATATTGCCGTTTCTACCACCTGTTAGCCGGCAAACAGTGGTCACAGCACTGGTCATGGCAAGGCTGGATTATTGTAACAGTCTCTATCTAAACATCCAAGAAAGATTCATGAATAAACTCCAGCTGCTGCAAAATGCAGCCGCTAGATTACTCACTGGTACGTCCAAGTTCTCCTCAATCTCTCAAGAAATAAATAAATTACATTGGCTCCCGGTGAGGAATCGAGTGTGTTTCAAATCGCTCTGCACGGTTTTTAAGGCTCTGCATGGCATAGGACCCGAACATCTACAACGCCAGTTTCAGTGGTATACACCGAAAAGAACTCTTCGCTCCCTGGGAGCCAAGCTGGTCACAGTGCCATCCACAAAAAAAGCATTGTAGGGTGGTAGGAGTTTTTCTTTCTGTGCGGCAAAAGCCTGGAATGACCTTCCGTTTCATCTGAGAAATACCACTGATTTGTTGGCCTTCAGGAAGGGGCTAAAGACCTGGCTTTTTGATAAGTAAAACTCCTCTTTTCCGTTTTTCCGTCTTTCGCTTAAAGGAGTAGTGACTAGCGCCAGGACACCCTTGGGTAACCGCTGCGCTTTAAAAATATCCATAACATAACATGAGGAGTACGACCACCCAGGAACATTCTTGGCATGTTATTTAAAGCCCTCTGGACTCCATATAGGTGATGAACCCAACTGCGACCTGAGCTTAATACCCTTGCTGTCAAAGACTGCTTTAAGTACCGGTTTTTCCTGTCCACGACTGCGTTTCCCTCAGGATGGTACAGAGATGAGAAACGCCGGCTCACAACCAAATTTTTCATGGCCTCTTTGTAAGCCCATGAGCAAAACACCGGACCCTAGTCGAAATGTATTTTGCCAACTGCGTGTGTCCCAATGAAGACTTGCAGATCCTTTATAACATTCGGGCGTCAGCCGATTGCTGTGGCCATACTGACAGGAATCTAAAGCAGGAATCCGCTGCCACCGAGATATACTTGTAGACCCCATCCGATGTTAGGGGGCCGCAATGGTCCAAGTAAATCAAAAGGTGTCAGGCGTGTACATGCCACAGTGGAACCCTTCATCTGTTGACTGTCGCATCTCAGGACAGCGTCCTTGGTCTGTTTGTATAGACCTGGCCACCAATACCGTTGCTGTAATAATTAAATTGTAGCAGCCACCCCTGCATGAGCCGAAGCCAGGCCCTCATGTGCAGCCAGAATTAATCCCAATCTGCGATCACTGTTTGGTATTACTCTGTCCCCCTCTTCTTGAATCTGAGCATACAGTGTGTTTTGTGCATCTAACTTGTAGGGGTAGTTGAGTGAAAAGCCTTTCGGCAGGTGTGTGTCATTGCGCGCAGCATTGACGGCCACCATGATGTCTGTCTATCCTCGACTAGAACGAGTTATTGCAGCTACTGCAGCAGTGCAAACTGTCGCTTTTGCGGCTTCAGCCAATGAATTCCCTGCAACGTGATCGCCAGCACGTTTATGGCTCAATGTATGGATGACATGAGCCTGTGGCAAGCATTCCTTCAGCTTCGCCACCTGTTCACAAAGCAACTTGTGCTTCACTGTGCAACCTTTTGAATCCTTAGGTATTCATTATAATGCTGTACACAATAATACGAATCACACACAATGAGTGTGGGGAATGCAGCATCTGTAATCTGTAGCGCAAGTACTAGAGCCTTTAGTTCTGCCAGCTGTGCCGTGCAATCACCTTGTGACTGCGTGTAGGTCTTTTCATGATGGAAATTCCCATCGTGCATATGGCCTTTAATGACAGCGCATGCTGCTGAATATTGGTGTTGTGTCCCTACAGCGGGCTGAGCAGAACCATTAATGTAAATGATGTAGTCATAGCGATCTAGAGGCATGATGTCATTAGGCAGAGGATATTCTTGTTAGTATTGCAGAAATGTTTGTGTTTGTAATATAGCGTCAAATCTGTAATCTACATCTTTTGCAGTGAGGAAGTTTGCCCATTGTATCCATCTTGGATGTAGAGCATTAACGTTCGGAACGCTTGCTCTAAGGTCAGTACCGGGCTCATGACAATGTTTCCCTTGAGCCAGGGCACGCTCTTTCAGTACAGCAGTCTGAACTGCTGCCAGCATTTCTTCAGTAGGTGCAAAACGCATTTCAGCATTGGTATAGAGATTTGATTTATATGCAATTGGTACTGTCACCTTCATTGAACATGACATATATGTACCTGCGACTACACTGATCACCAAGTTTGTTGTATTCACACATGTGTGTAAATGTTTGGAAGCTATCATGTCAGCTTGGACGGAACGTAGAATTTCCATATGTTCTTTTGTCCAATGGGTACTGGAAAAGTCTTGGACGTATTAAGTCGTAGAATGGTTTAACCCGTTCTCCGTAATCAGGAATGTATGTTCTTCCAAAATTCAGGAATCCTAAAATTGATTGCAATCTTCTCAGAGTTGTTGTATGATCGTGCATTTTTTTTTTAAAAAATGGGTCGCCAGGCTTTTGCCTTCACTTGACAGCTCGTATCCCAATAATAGGACACTGAGATGGGCAATTTTTGATTTCTTGAAATTGAATCTATAACCCATATGAGCAAAATATGACCTAAAATGATATGGTCTGCTTCTGGTCAAGTGTTCCATCAGGTCATCGTCCGTTAAGTATATGTCATTGACATATGACAATGCCTGGTCATCAACATTTTCAAGTAATTCTGTAACAGCCAGGGCTATTCCTATACCACTGTGGCAAACGGCAGCAATGTTACTGAGAGAGTAGCGCCGTAAAGGTCAAATATCTGCTTCCAGGGGGCGCTAGAGGGCGCACGGCAAGATGGCTGCATAACAGCGCAGCTCTGCCGGCCAACCCAAAATCCGACAAAAATCCTGGCAGAACAAGGCGGATTGTGAACACCAGAACGGAGGCATGGGTGACAGTTGAGGTCCTGGGCAGCTGTGTGGGGTCGGGAACGGCCCCGACGACCCGATACCGGCATTATACAGAAGGTGTATCTGGCGCCACAGTGTGTGCAAAATGGAGGGCCGAAACTGCTGAAACGCTCCAGATCTGGGTAACGGAGCTGGAAAGCGTGAACTTGCCCAGCAGTAAGCCTACAAGCGACGACGTGATTTGCGGGGATATGTGAGGGTGTGCTGTGCTTAATTAGCCCCCGGGTGCAAAGCGGCACCCTTGTTGAAGCTGCTAAGAGTGAAATGACTGGGCCCTATGAGGAAGTGAGGTGAGCGTGCCTGCACCATAGGGCACATAGCGCTGGGAACTGTTACGGCGGAAATCGTAGCGGGATGAAAAAAAAAAAAAAAAGCAGCGTTGGGGGCTTAAGAGGACCTGGCTTGCTGTGTAAATCCGGGCGACCCTGAACATCCGAGACTTCAGGAATCCGGGTGGTGACCCGGGCGGTACAGACCAGACAAAATGGCGGACCGATCCCGCTAGCCTGTGGCGGACCTCAGATGTGGAGAAGGAAAGTACGTAGCTGGCACATAACTTGCATGCTGGCGGCGACATACCTGTGGTGCGAAGCAGGAGCGAGAGGAGACAGCTGTCAGTTGCTGAGGTAGGAGCTGCTGAGAGCAAGGTGGGCGGGGCCTAGCTAGACACAGAGAAGGGCAGCCTGCCCCTACGGGCTGCAGTACAGTGAAGGGGAGAAGGCCTGTCCCACGCTGGCAGAGGAGCGCTGGGAGCAACATCGTGGTGGCCCCTGGGGGTTAAGACAGCGGCGAGGTCAGGAACTGACACCTACAGCATAGGCCTGACGTTTGCATGGCCACGGAAAATTGGAGACACGTAAGGAGGGCACAGGCTGACTGTTTAAATCAGTAAGCTGCCAAAGGGAACCTGAAGCCAGGACCAGTCTGGCTACAAGGATAGCTGGTCCGGACAGTGAACAAGAATCTAAGCAAACGAGGTGAGAGGTTAGCTGCAAGTGACGGTTGCAGTGAATTGGGCTAAACTTAATTGGAAGAGAGGAGTGCAAGTCGCAGCTAGCTACATCATATGCGCCGGAAGTGAAGCAAATCCCTGAACGTGCAGGTTCGGAAGTGGCGCGCCCTACCAAGCTAGACAAAGCGCATTGCAAGACGAGCAGCAATCTAGGTGTGGGGCAGTGCAGACAGCTTACGCTATCTGGAAGGAACTGTGCACAGCCGATCATGAGGAAAACTGACAAGACGCAGCCTCGTCTCACGTTCGAGATGAGGAAGCCAAGTAGGTTGCAATCGAAAAATGCATCAGACTCAGGAGTTGATGCGCCTGCGGAGACCGCTCCTTCCTTGGAATCCACGCTCTTGGCAATGCAACGCAGTTTCCAGTCAATTGATGGGAAAATTGACGCCCTAAATCTCCGAATGGACCCTATGTCTGCAAAGATGGAAAAGCAGAACACACGACTAGGGGAGGTGGAACAGAGAGTATCAAAAACTGAGGTTGACCTGGCTACGGTCTCAGACAAATCGCTCAATATGGAAAAGGTTCTGGCTCTAATACAAGCGAAGAATGAAGATTTGGAGGCGAGATCCAGGAGAAACAACATTAGAATTATTGGGCTGCCAGAGTCAACAAACACAGGGAAAATCGAGATTTATGTGGAGACACTGGTCAAGGAAATATTTGGAACAGACAACCTCTCTCCAATGTTGATAGTGGAGCGTGCGCATCGCTCGCTGACGGCAAGACCGGTCCCTTGAGCACCGCTGCGGCCAGTTAGTGCTAGGCTGCTAAATTACAGAGATCAAGACTCTATCCTGCGAATGGCCAGAGAGAAAGGAGCCATCAGCTATCAGGTTAACTCACTGACTTTGTTTCCTGATTTCACGACAACAGTACAGGCGGCAAGGAGAGAGTTCATGCCTGTAAAGAAGTTCCTGATGGCGGAAAACATTCCGTATGCTATGCTGTACCCTGCTCGCCTCCGGATTGGCCAGGAGGGCGACACTAAAATTTTCACTAACCCTAAAACGGCACTAGAGTATGCAAAATCGATGAAGCGACGCAGAAGGGAAGCATCGAAGGACACCGACGAAGAGCAGTAACTTTTTAATTATGCTGCGTGTTATAAACATGGTGGGATGTTGGTTTGTTAGGTGCTGCATATGAGACCAAGATATACAAGTGAACACTCTGCCTGGTTCCATGTTTGGGCAGATTGTATTGGTGTTCTCACAATGAGGTTATAGGTTGGGATCTATAATTATTATACTTTTCTATATGATTGATAGGTCGGCCACCTCCTGCACAGCCGGGAGGCATATTGCGCTCTAGCGTTCCCCAATGGGTATGTCCCTTGTGTGCATTGTGTTACTTTGTTGTTTGGGGAGGTGGGCAATGGGTACGGGGAATGTCTTTAGCATGTTGGGGCTGCTGAAGTGGGTGGGGTGTTGGTGAGTAAGGGAAGGTTCACAGCAGGTACGGTATTCTAAGCATGTGGTGCCTATGGATTGCAGGTTAAGTTCACGGTCTGTGAGAGAATATGCAGCTAATGTAAAAAATGTTGCACGGGTATGGGTAGCACTATAAAGTTTTTCACTTGGAACGTGCGCGGGCTCAATAATCCCCAAAAAATTAGATCTGTCCTAGCCTATCTAGAGAGGATGAATGTCCAAATTGCTTTCGAACAGGAAACGCATCTCACTAAACACACTGAAAATAATGTTGGAGCAAAATGGGCTGAGGTGAGAGTAGCTGCATCGTATTCCTCATATTCCTGTGGGGTGCTGATCTTAGTAAAAAAAAAAAAAAGGGACACCATTTACCCCAGTCCGATCTGAGATAGACGACCAGGGCAGAATAGCAATGGTTCTGGGCAGGCTGGGAGGCACGTCAGTGCTGTTGGTCAATGTGTATGGGCCAAATGTTGATGATCCTGGGTTTTTTAACGATGTTTGGAGAAGGATCTCCATGTTTTCTCCAGCTGTGGTGCTTTGGGGGAGGGGATTTCAATCTGTGCATTGACTCAGACATGGACCGATCACAGACTGCGATTGGGAGGGGAAGGCACAGGTATTGTCGGAACTAATGCATGCGGAAGGGCTTAGGGATGTATGGAGACTCCATAACCCATAAGCTAGAGAGAGCACTTTTGTCTCCGCGGTACATGGCTCATGGTCCAGGCTGGACTACTGGCTGACGTCCGAGGGGGCATGTCCCTGGGTAGTTAAGATTGCCCACTTGGCAAAAACGCTTTCGGATCACTCCCCTGTGCTCTTGGAACTGCAGGTCCCGGAATGTGTTAGACCCCCATTTCAATGGAGGCTACAGCAGTCCTCCCTCATGCACCCTGTCTTCAGCGCCACCATAGGGAATGCTGTCCGGAATTTCTTTGTTGAGAATGAAGGTTCGGTTGAGAGCGCAGGGACTCTGTGGGAAGCTTTTAAAGTTACGGTAAGAGGAGAATGCATAGGGGCACAGGCTGGGGTCCTGAAAGATATTCGACGAAGAATGCAAAAGCTGGCAGCTCAAATCACAGCTCTGGAAAGGGATTATGAGAAGAGGCCTGCGTCTGAAACACTTGTTAAAATAAGAGACCTTGTTACAGAGTATAATCAAACAGCAGATCAGGAACTCTTGCATCGATCCAGAAGATGCAAGGCGAGATATTATGGGTAGGGCGGCAGACCAAGTCGCTCGCTGGCTAATAAAATTGCATTGCCAAGGTGTCAGGCAAACGTCATAAAGATGCTAGATGGGGAAGGGGCTACGCGACACTCTACAACTGATATTGGGAAGGTTTTTCTAGACTTCGACTCTGATCTTTATGGGGATAGGCCACCTGTTAGGGAAGAGATTGCCAATTATTTGGACGATATTGCGCTTGGGTGGCTGTCGGCGGGCCAGAGGGAATATCTCACACAACCTTTTGATGTGGAGGAAGTTGGGCGTGGCGTGAGCGCACAGCAAGATGGCCGCTCCCTAGAGAGGCTCTGCCCGGCTGAGCCCTTATCCGCTCATTATCCGCCTATTACGCTGCAATCCAGCATTAAAAAACGGGTGCACCTCACCCCTGGAAGTACCTGCCTGAGATAGAGCTGTCATCCGGTGCCCGCATCTGCTGATGTGACCGCTGAAGGTTGTATCCTGGTCTCGGCGGCCTTCATACAAAATGGCGGCTCCCGCGAGGTCCTGAAGTCGGAGCGCCGCGGCCTCGCTGGTGCTCCCTGCGCCTGAGGTGAACATTCTCCTAGCTGTGGAGTTGGCCCTGGCCTCGCTGCACGCCCAGTACCGGCTGTCGACCTCCCGCGCCGGCTGCTCCCTCGTGTCGTGAGCCGGGTGCCTGCTGCTGGAGGAGACAGCGGTGCGGTGCCCCTGAGGAGCCCTGGCCCGAGTATCCTGATTCGCCTGACCGGACTTGGCGGAGAAGCTGTGCAGTATTTGGAGCGCTCGGCACCCGCTGCGGTGAGTGGGGGGCGGCCTGACCCCTGCCGGTGTCTGTGGTGGCAGCGCGGGTGGGGGCTCGGGCCGCGGCCTGTGAGCTGTGCGGCGCGCCGGTGCGCGAGGGTGAATAGCGTGCTGCAAATCGGCTGGACTGTGCGGCGACTTCCCGAACAGGCTGGGGGACAACGTGGCAGCTAGTGGCGTTGGAGGGGCGTGCTGGAGGCCGTGCTGTGTCTACTGCTGTGGTGTTTGGTGCAGAGCAGCTGCCGGCCTCCTTGGTCCCATTGGGGGGAGTATTGGCCGCTGTGGTGAGTCTGCTGTGATCGCGGCTCCCCCCCACCTATTGACTTTGATGGGGACATACTTCTGTTGCGCAGTTCTCTCTGTATGACCTCCAACCCCTGATGTGAAGGCCTCGGCGTCAGCGATCCTCTTAGTGGCAAACTGCTCATCGCCTGTGAGCCCCCCCGCATCGGGCTCCACTACGGCCTCGACTAGTTTCGGCGCACTTTCATTGTTGTAGTGCCTCCAATTCATTTATTGTGGTTCCAAGTGCTCCCTGGCCGGAAGCCTGCATTTCCTTGGGCCCTCGCACTGTGTAGTTCGCCCTTTTTGTGCATACCGGGCCTGTGGACGTTGCCTCTACTGCAATTAATATGGGGAGGACTGATAAGACTCAACCGCGTCTCACTTTTGAGGCACGCAAATCCTCCAAATCCTCTCAGAGGGCTGCATCGGACTCTGAGGCTGATGCTCCGGGTCCCCCCACCCTCGAGACAAAGCTGCTGGCTATGCAGCGCAGCCTGCAGTCCATAGAGGGGACGATGGCAGCTGTTAACCACTGCCTAGATCACATGTCGGCACAGCTTGAGAAGCAAAATACTAAAAAATGTAAGTAAAAAAATGTAAGTCCATTTTTATATAGCGCAGCTACTCACCCTTACGGGTCTCAAGGCGCTGGGGGCCGTCGTGGAAATTAAGTGAGCTATTGCCCAGAGTCACATGGTGCTGAGCTGAGCTGCCGCCGGAGCCGGGGATCGAACCATGAACCCTGTGCTCCGAAGTCAGCTGCCCTGGCTGCTGCACCATATGGGTGAAGTGGAACAACATGCGTCGGCGACAGAGGATGGCCTGAGTGAGGTTACCGGGAAAACGCTAAATATGGAGAAGGTTCTGGCCCTTATCCAGGCTAAGAACGAGGGTTTGGAGGCCCGGTCCCGGCGAAATAACATTAGGATCACGGGCCTTCCTGAATCCACGAATGTTGGTAAGATGGAACTGTTCGTGGAAAACCTGATCAAGGACATTTTTGGTACTGAACAGCTCTCCCCCATGTTTATTGTTGAGAGGGCGCACCGCTCCCTTGCTGCGAGGCCTGTTCCTGGCGCTCCACCTCACCCAATTATAGCGCGCCTGCTGAACTATAGGGATCGGGATGTTATTCTACGAATGGCCCGCGACAAGGGGAATATTAAGCATCAGGGTAACTCTCTTTCGTTCTTTCCCGATTTTACAGTCGCTGTGCAGGCAGCAAGGAGAGAGTTTGGTGCTGTAAAAAAGTTTCTGCAGTCCGAAGGGGTTCCTTACGCTATGCTATACTCTGCCCGCCTGCGGTTTGGTTCAGATGGGGCCTCAAAAATCTTCACTAACCCTAAAGCTGCCCTGGAACACGCCAAACATCTCAAGCGGGCGCGCCGAGAGTCTCTGGTGCCATCGGACAATGAGGAACAGTGAGGGTCTGCCTGCCCGAATCCAGTACCAATGTTCTATAGACAGTTCTCATATATTGTTGCAATGATGTTTCTAACAGTCCACTTTGACTTTTCAGGTCTTCTCATTTTGCTTGTATTGCCTCACTATGGGTCACAGTATCATAGTGTGATAGGCACAGCTACCAGGTTTTTGCTCAGCCACCTCCTACTAGTTAGGAGGCTAGACGCGCTCTGACGCCCCCTCTATATGGGTGTACCCCATTTGTATTTGTTTGTTTCTGTTGGTTGGGTTGGGTAGGTCCGGGTTGGGATGTTTTTGGCGAGTTGGGGCGTTGAAGTGGGCGGGGGGTCGGGGTGAGGGGGTTGTGACGGGGTTGACTGGCACTTGTATTCTACGAGGTCGATGTATCTACCTTTTTACCCATATGTGTGGGCACATGTTTTTGATTTATTTAGCTAGGATATCTGTCATACTAGTAAGACCTAACGAGTGGTAATGTGAAGTTCCTGACATGGAATGTCCGTGGCCTTAACACTCCCAAAAAGATTAGATCTGTATTCGCCTATCTTGATAGAATGAACGTGCAAATAGCTTTTTTTGCAAGAGACCCACCTTACCAAACACTCTGAGACGTCTGTGGGTACACGCTGGTCTGGGGTGCGTGAGGCGTCGTCCTACTCCACCTACTCCCACGGGGTGATGATTCTGGTTAAACGAGGGGTTCCCTTTACCGTTATAAGGACCGACACGGATGAACATGGGCGAGTGGCTCTGGTGTATGGCCAGTTGGGTGGAGTGAGTGTTCTCCTGGTTAATGTATACGGCCCAAATATCGATGACCCAGCCTTTTTTGTAGATGTATGGCGCCGCATTTTGGGGTTTCCGTCCGTGGAGATTCTCTGGGGCGGTGATTTCAATTTGTGCCTGGAACCTGCGTTGGATCGTATGGGTCAGGGACTTGCACGGCCTAAAAACGCTGCTGAGGCCCTGTTGGGGCTGTTGGGATGCATGATGTATGGCGCCTGCGACACCCTGGAGTGCGTGAAAGTACGTTTGTCTCCTTCGTGCATGGGACGTGTACACGCTTGGATATGTGGCTTGCCACCGAGGTGGCTTGCACTTGGGTAGTTGGGATTGACCATATGGCTCGCACTCTGTCGGATCATTCCCCAGTACTTTTGGAGCTCCAGGTGCCTACGTGTGAGAGACCCCTGTTTGCATGGAGACTGCAACCCTCTTCATTGACAGATTCTGTTTTTAAGCATACTGTTGGGGAGGCCATCCGTACATATTTTCGTGAGAATGAAGGCTCAGTAGATAGCGCTGGTACCTTGTGGGGGGCGTTCAAGGTGACTATCCGGGGGGTGTGTATGGGGGCTCAGGCTGGGGTGCTGCAGGATCTCAGGCGCAGAATTCGAAAACTGGCAGCGGACATATCTACCCTTGAGAGGCATACGAGACAGATCCATCCCCTGTGACACTCTCCGCGATACGAAAGTTAGTGACGGAACACAATGATACCGCGGATCAAGAAATGGCTCATAGGTCCAGGCGTTGCACAGCACGGTATTATGGGGAGGGGGGAAGGCCTAGTCGCTCGGTAGCGCAGAAGCTGGCAGCACCTCGCAGTCAAGAATATATTACTGAGATGTTGGATGCGGAGGGGGCGGCCCACTACACTACACCCGAGATTAGCGAGGCTATCCTTGATTTTTATTCCAAACTGTATGAATGCAGGTCCCGGGTCCCCTAGGAGGACATACACTCATACCTCGATGATGTTGCCCTCGGCTGGCTAGCTCTAGACCATAGAGAATATCTAACACAGCCATTTGACGTAGAGGATGTCAAATTAGCTATTATGTCCCTCCCTACATGCAAGGCCGCGGGGCTAGACGGTCTTCCCAGCGAATTTTATAAAGCTTACATAGATGATTTGGTCCCTAGGCTTTTGGATGTCTATGCAGAGGCCTATGAAGCTGGACATCTCCCACCCACCCTGAAGGAAGCCCTTCTGGTGATGCTGTTAAAATCTGATAAGGCTGCTAATCGCTGCGATTCTTATCGGCCGCTGTCCATTATTAATATCGATGCTAAAATCCTCGCAAAGATGATTGCTATTCGGCTGCAGCCGCTGGTTCCCCTCTTGGTTCTCCCTGACCAATCGGGGTTCGTCCCTGCTAGGTCTACCACTCATAACTTGCGCACTGTCTTCGCTACTCTGCATTATTTTGACCCCGACTTTCAAGCAGTGGCGGTGCTGCTAGATGCTGCGAAGGCATTTGATTCCCTTCAGTGGGATTACATGTTCACCGTCTTGACTAGAATGGGCCTTCCTCAGTTTTTCCTACAATGGATCAGGGTGTTATATACGGAGCCTGTTGCCAGAGTGCGGGTCAATGGCTGGGTGTCTTCGGCCTTCCCAATTGGCAGAGGCACTCGACAGGGCTGCCCCCTGTCGCCAGTGCTTTTTGCGCTTGCGTTGGAGCCCCTGGCTTGCAAATTGCGCCAATTGCATGCGTCTGCAGCGTTACGGTTCAGGCAGCGACCTCTAGTTGTCTCATTATACGCGGATGACATGTTACTTTATGTACGCGAGCCGGAGACTCACCTCCCTGCGTTACTCCGCGAGTATGTGAAATTTGACGGTTATTCTGGGTTAGGGATCAATTGGGCCAAGTCTATGGTGTTCCCGCTTACTGCTGGCACGCGTGAGGTTGAGCTGGATTTTCCTCTGACTTGGACACGTGACCCAGTGAAATACTTAGGGATCTGGTTGCATAGGGACCCCGAACAGGTAATCTCCATGAACTATGGACGGGTTGTCACACAGATCACTGACAAGGCTGAGCGCTGGTCTAGACTGCCGCTGTCGCTTGCTGATCGGATTGCTGTTGTGAAAATGTCTATACTGCCTAAATTGTTATATTTGTTCGTAAACATTCCTATTAGGCTGAACACTACTCTATTCAAGACACTGCAATCGGCCCTTCTGTCCTTCGTTTGGGGGGGCAAGAAGCCCCGGTGCAGCTGGAGTGTTCTGGTACAGCCGTTCGACCGGGGCGGCTTTGAGGCACCTGATATGCGCTTATACTATCTATGTGCGCAGGTGCAGTTTGCCCATTATTGGTTCTTTCCGCAGCGGTTCTTGCCGCACACAGCGATTGAGGCCGACGCAGTACTTCCTATGACGCTAATGGCGGCAGCACTCTCTGTGGGGAGTGGAGGCCCTAGGGCGGAAATTAACCCGGTGCAGTGCACTGCTTGGGCCTGGCGGACTCTGGCCAAGAGGGCTCAGCTAGATTATCTGTATTCCCCGAAACTCCCTATTGCTGCTCATCCGGGCATTTCGGCAGCTCAGGAGCGCCCCGCGCTGCGAGCTTTGGAAGCTGTGGGTGTTACACGAATGGGTGACCTATATGAGCATGGCCAATTCCGCTCACTCCGGAACGTACAGGCGGGTCGTGATTCCGGGCTGATGCTGGGGTTTACCTACGTGAGAGTGCGTCAGGCGATCAGGGCCGTGTACCCTAATTATCCTCATGAGCCACAAACATTACGAGCACTGCAGTCGGTGCTGGCTGGGACAGAACGTAAAGGCCTGATTACCAGACTATATGACGCGTCTCAGCGGGAAGGGGAACCGGGGGTCCACCCATCATATTGCAAATGGAGTACTACGTTGGGTTTTGAGCTACCACTTGAGCATTGGCAATTTTGCTGCGAACTGACTGGGCGCCTCACGGCGAACTATAATTTGCGTATTATTCATTTAAAATTTTTGCACCAGTTGTATTATACGCCAGCGCAATTGCACAGATTTGGATTGCGGGATACAGCTAATTGTGTGCGATGCGGGCAGGCTGACGCTGATTTCCTACACCTGGCGTGGCAGTGCGCAGGGATAGCTGCATTTTGGGCTCAGGTTGCGAGTGTGCTGTCAGATGTGGTGTTGGAGTGCGTGCGGTTTGAGCCGGAGGTGTGCTTGCTGGGTAGCGTGAAGTATCTCAAGCCCTGCAACAGGCGGCTGGTTGCGATCTCGACCCTACTGGCTAAGCGTGCTGTGGCGCAATGCTGGGGCGCTAAATCTACGCCTACGGTGAAGAAATGGATCAGAGAGTTAATATATTGCAGGGAACAAATGGAGGTATACGCAGAGGAGTTTCCGGAGACCTCACGACCCAAAGATTTCTGGGCTCCACTAACTGTATATTTATTGAGCCACCCCGTTGTGTGATTTGTATCTACATCTTTACATGATTTATACCCTTACGTATTTGGCCAGGACTTCTTGGATTCGGACTTTATTTCCCTTGAGTTGTCCTTTATATGTGCTCACATGGCTTATTGGACTCGACAATTGAATGTTCAAGTGCTGGATGGGGTGGGGGGGGGGGTTTGCAGTTGGGTTCCCTTTTTGTACTCTTATGGAACATGTAAAACTCGCTGGCATCGATATATGTGAGGATTGTAGTAATGCACCCCTTTTATGGGGCTTTGTATATGCAAGCTGTAAGCCTGTTAATAAACAAATAAAAAAAAATAAACCTTTTGATGTGGAGGACGTGAGGGAGGCTATAATGTCCTTACCCACATGCAAAGCGTCTGGCCTCGATGGGTTTCCAAGTGAGTTTTACAAGGCTTATATCAAGGAGCTAGCGCCACGACTGCTGAATGTATACGCTGAAGCGTACGAAACCGGTATACTACCTCCCACGCTGAAAGAGGCCTTAATAGTCACATTGTTAAAGCCTGAAAAAGCAGCTAATAAATGTGAGTCGTACCGGCCATTATCTTTAATTAACATTGATGCAAAAATTCTAGCTAGGATAATTGCAAACAGGCTGCAACCACTAGTCCCAAAGCTGATCCTTCCGGATCAGTCAGGCTTCATCCCAAACAGATCTACAGCTCATAACTTGCGAATGATCTTTGCTGTACTTCATTATCTAGAGTCGGATTTTCAGGCGGTTGCGGTGTTATTAGATGCTGCAAAAGCTTTCGACTCATTGAGGTGGGGGTATATGTTCACAGTGCTGAGGAGGAAGGGCATGCCGCCTTTCTTTCTGAAGTGGGTGAGTTTACTTTATACCGAGCCTATGGTCCGTCTTCAGGTTAATGGGTGGATATCGGAAGCCTTTCCCATTAAGAGGGGCACTCGGCAAGGTTGCCCCCTGTCCCCGAAGCTGTTCTCCCTGGCGCTTGAGCCCTTGGCTTGTAAAATCCGCCAAAAACATGCGAACGCCGCGTTAAGGTTTTGCCAGCGACCGCTTGCAGTCTCTCTATACGCGGAGGACATGATGCTGTATGTCCGCGAACCAGCGACGTTTCTTCCAGCCTTGATGCGTGAATGCATTGCATGCTGTGCTAGCTGGGGTGGAGTGCAGAGTATTGATCACTAGACTGTATACAGCTTCCCAGAGAGAAATTGAGCTGGTAGACCCCCCCCCCCCTCGCTAGTGAAATGGAATGCTGTGCTTACGTCTCCGTAGACGCTAGAAAACTGGGAGTCTTGTTGCGAATTGACTGGCCGACTGACGGCAAATTGTAATCTTCGTATTATACATTTCAAGTACCTGCACCAGCTGTACTATACCCCTAGCCAATTAAAGAAATTTAGACTGTGTGCGATGTGGGTGGGGGGATGCATACTTCCTACAATCGGTGTGGGCTTGTACTACCATAAATGTTTTCTGGCATAAGGTTGTAAAGGTGCTCTCAGAAATGACAGAACGTATCACTTGTACACCAGAACTGTGCCTGCTTGGCTCGCTGAATCAGCTTAAACCCTGCAATAGGCAAATACTGGCAATCGGCACACTGTTCGCGAAGCGTGCCGTAGCAATGCACTGGGGGGCAAAGTCATCTCCAACTCTTCGGAAATGGATTCGGGACTTGGTGTATTGCAAAGATCAGATGAGCATCTATGCGGAGGAGATACCCATGGCCTCACGACCAAAAGACTTTTGGGCACCACTGACTATGTTTCTGATTCAAAACCCGGACACATACCCAGAATGCAATGCAATCACGGGGTGGCCCTATGCGCCCTGACGGCTGCAAGGCACCAAGTTGTTGTGTAAAACTAAGATATACTGTACTTGCTGGTTATGGGAGTATGGCGGGGGGAAGGGGTTAATCATGATACATAGAGAATCAGTGTGCGCCTGTCTGTGATACATTGTGTAATTGCAGAATTGATCTTTTGCATTTTGTACATTGTGTTTGCAAACTTATGAAAATAAAATAAAAAATCTGCTTCCAGGCGCTATATTTTGGCAGAAAAATACTTTCGCGATATCTAATGTTTTGTATTTTTTCTGCACGATTTTATTCATTAATGCTTCACTGTGTGCATTTTGTACTGCAAATGTGCGAGTAGCTGTGTTCAGGTGTCTGTAATCTAACACTAGACAATATGATTGATCTGGTTTCATTACAGGAACTACAGGATTATTCATTGAAGAGGTGCAACTTTCAATCTCACTTCGATATTCAAGTTGTTCTAGGATTTCCCTAACTTGTTGTTTTGCTTCATTTTTTATTGGGTATTGTCTTTGAGGTTGTCCTCAATGGTATGTCATTATAAGGTAAACCATCATCCCACCCCACATGGTTGTGGTATAATGCAGGGGCTAGTGCTAAGGCCTACTCCCTGAAGTATGAGTGTTTAATTGATTCTGGAACGAGGTCGGAAAAAGCTGGTAAAATTACTGTTTTACCATTTGGGCAATCCATCACGAAGTCAGGTGGCCAATCCTTTTTGGCCAAAAGAATATCATATTCGTGAGTGAGTTCCTCGCAAAAGAAGACATTATTAAACCTGGGTATGTCCTCCTCCAACCTTAGCTGAATTTCGTATAAACAATGTGGAACACTTACTCTGGTATCCGGGGTTTCCACTGTTATGTACTCACTCTGCGCTTCTCCCACCAGACAATCCATCAGGTTCTGGCAAACTATTGTGACTTCTGCCGCGCTGTCCAGCATTGTCAATGCCCCATTCAGAAGTCCTCCAAATCCGGGGCATGCCTGACCTTTAGTCTGGCTACCTTCTTTTTAAATTGAGGTTTCAATATTTTAAGTTTATCTTCCTGTTTAATTATGTAGTCGGACGAGCATTGTAAGTCCTTTCTTGGTTTTGCGTGTTCTTCTGATCATTGTCCTCTCTCTGTTGGTTTGTCGGATGAATCCGGAAAGGAACAAGAGGAACGTGTATCAGTAGCCTATTACCTATCAGGCTGTTTAACATTGTCACGGTTGCGTAGGTTGTAACGTTTTTCGGTAGATTCCTGTGTAGGAGACCCACCCCGTGATTTTGTCCTATCCATGTTCTTATTGTCCCAGTTCTTCTTTGTTGAAGAATCGGGTGGTTGCTTAGAGTTATCCTTTTCAGAATTACTCTTTAACTGTGGTTTCCCAGGTCTGCCTCCCAAATTATATGTACCCAGCGTAACATAGGTTTCTTTGATAATTTTGGATAGTTCGCGCTCCTGCAGAGCAGGAGCAAAATCCCTCAGTCGCTGGCGTATAGCTAATGCTGCTGCTTCCCTTTTAATGTTACTCAACATTATGGCGGATACCGTCGCAAAATTGTCCATTAGTTTCATTCCTAAATCCAGGGCAGGTGCTGCCCCGTGCTCATTCTGTAACTGTTTTAATACTTCAAGTAGAACTGCCAAAGAAGGGGTACCATGGGGTACCATGTGTTCTGGTATATACTGCAGCGAAGATCATACCCCAAATGGTACAGTCCTCTATTCGAGGGGTTATTCTCATCGGCAAGCAAATTGTTTGTGTTCTGTGTTTCTCCTGCAGGCCTGTATTGGGGGAATACTGCTTCAAGATAGTTTTTTCTCTGGGCAACCCAAAACGGGATTTCCTCCCTTTTGGTGGGAACCTTTCCCATGACTCCATTTAGTGTTTGTGGGCTAATGCCTGGTGTAGCTAATTGTGGGGTCACCACTTGAACAGCCCGCGCAGGCGTAAGAGTCAATGTTCACATCACAAATTGTGTGTGGCTTCTGTATATTGTTACTAGATTTCTATATAATCTCCGCAGCTGGCCTGCAGTTAAACGATCAATACCGGTATGTGGTGTATAACTGGCTAGAACTGGCCATGTCGCCTCCTCATTACTGAGAGGGCTCAGTCTCACATTTTCTATACTATGGGGAAGGGCACCTTTAAACCAATTCACATGTTCTTGGTAGGTTAGAGGAATTTCTATTTCCTCATATGGAGTGTATTCATCTGGTATTTCGCCTACTTAGAATTTGTGAAATAACTGCGTACCATCATCTGTGGCTTGGAATTTTACCCAGGAGTAGAATACCTCTGTTCTATTTGCCTCGTGTGCTTCTACCATGAAGGTAACTTCCCCACCTTCTAGTGTGAGGCCATGTTGTAGTAATGTTTGAGCGACCACATGCCTACAGTTCTCAGAAATGTTTAGTGCCCTGTTATGTAAAAATTAAATTACAGAGTTCGGCTAACACAGTGGGAATTAGATCCTTTCATGCTTGAATTTACCAACAGCCAATACATAGGATGTACCTACTCAGCTGAGGAGGATATTCCCTACCATCATGGACGGCTCCAGTGTAAAAGGTGTACAGGGTTCTCTGAGGAAGCACGATTGAGTTACTCAGTTGATCCATACAAAATAAGAACCAAACCAGCGTTGGCGGTGCCATGGCGTGTAGTTGCCACTTATCGGTAGGAACTGCGTGTTTGTGGACGACATAAACTTAGGATAGTGCCAGACTGATTCTGTGCACCCCAGCAGGATATGTTGTCCCCTAGACCAGCTAGCTCACAGTGCCACCGTTGGCACCCCCTAAACCTAGGCAGGAAGCGAACAGTTCCGGCACCTACAGAATATGACTACCCTGTTCCCTCAGGAACCATGCAGACAGGCCTAGAAATTTTCACTCAGTCACTCGTGCTCACTTTCGCTCAGTCACTCGTGCTCACTTTCGCTCAGAGAATTAAACATAGAATACACAAAGAAGTTTTCAATATTTATTGAACTGAAGTGATTCTTGTATAGAACATATGGAGTGAAATGATCAACAGACCGAAGCAGAAGAAAGTTATGAGAAGTGTCAAAACAGTAAATAGTACGAAAAGTTCCACTGTTTTGTTGTCACAAATTTTGTAGGCATACATATACAATACCGTAACAATCTAGCGTCCTCCTACTTTTTTGGGGTGACGGGGTGGGGGTTGGGGGTGCCAGACTTGTATTGACCTGACTTGCCAGCATGTATCGTAGCTCTTTAAATGAGCACCAGTCAAGCTGTTATTCAAGTACTGGTTTTCTAATTTAACATTGTACATTTTTAAAACATTTTTTGCTGTTTTTCTTGGCAAAAACTGGGCCGGCATGTATTGCAGCTATTTATATGAGCATCAGTTACATTGCAGAAGGTTGCCCTCATGTTTTTTTTTTAAGCATGGGCACATGCAGTGATTTGCCCAGAATCACAAGATGTTGAGCCGATGCCGAGACTTTAACCTTGTTCCCAAGTCAGCAGCTCTGGCAATAATGCCACATCCTCTCCCATTCGATACATCTGCTCTACGTGCCTTGAACATTACGAATGGGCCCTGGTTCTGGGTGACCTGTTCCTAGCAATAAATACAGATTAGGCAGCTAATTTAGCACCCCCGATTCCGCATCGCCGTCTCCCATTTCTAATGCTCCGAGGAGCGGAGGAGAGGGGCAGAGGGAGGGGGAGACAGCAGCCCACTGGCTGCACTGCTCCTAGCCCCACCATTAAACACAAGCGTTGGGAAAGCCAATAAGCCTCTCCTATACGAGAGCTATTGGCTTTGCCAATGTTTTTCTCCAAGTTGCACAGCGGCTGCACTGCTGTGCAATATGGTGACAAAATATTGACAAAGCCTATAGATCTTATGCAGGCAAGGCCTATTGGCT
This sequence comes from Calotriton arnoldi, assembly GCA_963921515.1. Lineage (NCBI taxonomy): Eukaryota > Metazoa > Chordata > Amphibia > Caudata > Salamandridae > Calotriton > Calotriton arnoldi. Next base: position 760,433 of record CAWUFW010007419.1, on the reverse strand, counting down.
TTGCCAATGCTTGTTTTGGAATCTCAACACCATGCCCGACAGCAAACTCTTTCATAAGATCCTGATGTTGAAAAAGATGCGACCAAAGTTCCCAGATCCATCGGCTGACCCTGTGCAGGTTGCGGCCTAATTACTGCCATGATGGATTTGTTGAGGATTGTGTCTCCACCCTCTGGGCTGCCCCTTAGTGGAGCACATCCCTGCGTTCTCCGGGACTCCAGTGGCTGACCTTGAAGTCTCCCAAAACAGCACCTACTCGGGGTCTTGCCACTAAGCCTAAGATGTCGTAGTCTCACATTCAATTGAAGCCACCTTTCGCTCTGACCGATTCCACCAATGGAGCTCTCTACAGTGTCTGTATTGAAGCCATCTGTGTAAGAGGAAATGACCTGTGTGGTGATGGAATAGATTAAGGTGTGCTTTAATGACGTTCCCTTAGCAGAGCACCTCCTTAGGGCTTAGATTTGTCCTGATGGAGGCAGTTTTCAGCTCCGATTGCAAAGCCCTCTCAATGCCTGATAAAGACCTTGGTTGTACAGAGGATGATGATTCGGAGACTTTCACATCATAATACTGATTCTGGTTTATATCTGGACTTGAGAAATGTAAGTGGCCTGGACACTTCACCAGAAGAGGGTGTTCTTGGCCCTCTGCCCTGGTTCATAGTAAGTTACTTGGTTTACCAGTGATTCAAAAAGCTGCTGAAGCTTGACTACTGTGGCAGTGAAGTCTAACATCTCCAGTGAAATCTTGCAACCCTCCTCCTCAATGATGGAGCCTGTGCGTCCATAAAGTCAAACCATATTGCATCCTGTCATGGCTCCGTGGGAGAAACCTATCTCTGGTCCGTCAGTCCACAGACGGGCAGAAGTTCTAATCCTGCTGTGGGTGATTTCCCCACCCTCAATTTTTCACCTCATCTGCCACATTTGCATGACCTCTTAGATTCAGAATCATAAATCCTTCCCTATGGTCACTCCTGGTAGAGAGTTGAAGCCTTCTTGGCTGACAAGGCTTTGCTCTTAGCAGCCTGGTCCTCGGCATAGCTAACGCCATCAGTATTGGGTTGATTTGTTCAAGCCATGTGGGAATTTGCAAAGCGTAATAAGATAGCCATACCGTATAAAAAACTGTTTAAGGATCTGGTCAAAAAGGATTGAACGCATCCAGGCAGATCGTGAAGTAGGACCTGGACTATTTGTACACCGTTGCTTTCTCCATGGGCACTGTTGTGCATCGGGTCTCTGTGATGCGTTTCACTGGCTTGTCTGGCGATATCCAAGCCACACTCATGGGCATGCTGTTCAATGGCAATTGAGTCTTTGGAGAGAAAGTGAACTCCTTGCTGGAGTGCTTCAAAAACTGAGCTAAAGCTCACGCTTGGACCAAGCCTTCACTGCCCAGCATTTCCATGGTCAATTTAGAGGTTTTGAAGCTACTCTAGTCTGTAGCAATCCCAGCAGAGACCAGCTAGCCTGCCTGGGCTCCCCAGCAGCTACATTTCTACTTTTGTTACAGGGACAAATCTAGGGGATGAAATAACTGCTGATGCAGTCTCTGCCATCTTGTGCTTGCTCTGCTGCACCAAAGTCTCTGAATCCTCTCACATCCCCCCCTCGCATCAACTTCAGATGGGAGAACCCCCCATTTTTCCACCAATTGGAAGGTGATCAAGATGGATCATCAGGTTATCCGCAAATACTATGTCCTACTCTTCCTTCCCACCCTATCGACCTTCCTGAGTCCACCAAGATGTGCTCTCCACACACTCCTCAATTTTGGAGGCAGAAATCCTTGCCCTTCTGAATAAAGGGGAAATAGAGCTGGTTCCTTTCAGTTAAAGGGGGCATGGGATTCTAGTCCCTTTCCATCTTGGTACCCTGAAGGACATGTCCGAGACCAATTGTGGATCGTCGCCTTCTGAATTTGTTCATTCGTTAGGATAATTTTAAGATGTTCCTGAGCCAAGTTGTCAGGGTGCTTATTTCTCTCGATTCTTCGGGCCTATACATATTATCTAAGGTGCACGGTGGGATCCCAGAACACTCCGTTCATAGTTCTACCATTTGTACTGACTGTTGAACACATCCTCACAACCGTGCTGGCGGTTTTTGTGGTTTCGCTGCGATGATCAGGAATCAATGTGTTTCCATACCTGAGTGACTGGCTAGGGAAAGTGGCATCCCCAACACTGGTCAAGAAACAGATTCGGCTCACACTTGCTCTTCTTCATGACTTGGGCTGTGCTCTCAGTGTCCAAAAGTCACACCCTTTCTTCTACACCGAGACTAACCTTCGTAAGGGCAGCACTGGATATAACCTGCATGAAGGCTTTTCCTCATCAGACAATTTTGGGAATTCTGGAGATGATTGAGGTTTTTGACACTGGAACGCGTCCTGGTTTTGCCTCAGCTTGCCCTTTGGCATCTGGTTGATGCCACATGCCAGTTGAGGGATGACCACAGTGGCTGCAGCGTTGAGAGTCTCCCTGCTCAGGTTTTCCACTCGGTTCATCTGGATCTACAGTGGCGAATGGACCGTGCCAACCTTTTGTTAGGTCGTCCTTGAAGATCCCTGCAGACCTTGGATACAGGGGTCAAAGACCCCGCCTTGCTGATGCAGGGCATCCATCTAGGGGATATGATGGCGTGGGGATTTTGGATGCATCCGAGCTGTACCTGCTTGAATGTGCTTGAGCTCTGGACAGTTCGTCTTGCATTGAAAGTGTTCCATCTCTGGCATCAACATTGAGACTGCTGTGCAATGCCATTATCATCCATTATATCAACAGACAGGGCGGTTTGGGATCCTAGACTCCACGCTGCCAGGTAGCTTGCCTGGGCAGCGGCGCAACGACTGGGCAGCGGCTGATACTGCAGGGTCCCAATGTGAGAGTGGATGCTGTTTCCTCTCACTGGAGAATCACGAGTGGTAAAAATAAGCGATGTCTCTATATTGGGGTGTCAGTAAGTCGATCGTTTAGCCATGGTCCTTTGGAACAACTTCTCCTGGAGACCAATCTGCCGATGACTACGGCCTCCGCCCTGTTTCGTGGTCTCAGGCCCCTCATCTTCCACTTTCTGGTGCAGAATGTTCGTAGGGTGATTGGTCGGACACCCTTTCAGAACTGTCCTCAGTGTACTGCAAAATGTCCGTGGACTCACCACCACCAGATGTGTAATCTTTACCTACCCTGACCACGACGACACCATGTGCGAGGGGCCTACCTAACCTTCTGTTTGAAGAAAACCCTTTAGATATCGATGGGAGAGATGGTGGACACCCCCACAAAATGCAGCAACAGGCTTCTGACGATGCCTCTGACATTTTCGGGAAACATCCTTTCCCCGACGTCTCAGAAAGCGAGGAGGCCGGACCTTTGGGTATTCAACCCCCTAGCCCAGGGACTATCTTCTCCTCCAGCTTTGACTTGGAGCACGAAGATCAGCAGGTTTCTGCTGACTGCATGCCCTCCAGACCTTGAACTAAGATGTCGGCCAGGAGCTTGAGTTTAGCTGAAGGAGAAACACGCACCTGACCGTCTAAGAGGCCTCTAATCAAGGCAGGGTACTGCCCTCAAGCGGTTCAGGCGTCAAGCCCTTTATTAAATACTTGACTCTCTAGGGCCCCTCTTGCACTGGTCCGAGACCCTCAAAGCCTATCCGGCCCCCTGCCATGGGTGCTGACCCTTCTTGCCCATTGAGCCTGACAATACTTCACATGCCTCAAGTCCACAGATCCTCTAGAAGCTGGTGCCGAAGCTAGCCACGGCCTCGAAGCCACCATCGGTGCCTAAGATACACTTGGATTAGCGGAAGGAGACAACCACTGAAGACTAGCAATTGCATTGCGGGGGCCTAAGTTGTAGTTAGCTCAGGTAACTATAACTCAGTTGACCTGCTCTCCATTTAGGACAGGGCAGAGTGGGATGAAATGCAGGAGCTAAATACCTGCCTGATGAGTTAAAAAGATAGCGGTATGAGTTGATGGCAGAAGGAAAGACTATTTCTACTGTCACTGTCCAGTGTGCCCTAGGCAGAGTATCGGCACGGTGTCCTGATCAGATGCCAAGCACGGCCCCGCATATCAGGGTTTAAACCTGACATCCAGCGCAATTTGCTTATCTCTTGCCCTTCGATGGTGAATATCTGTTTGGTTCATGGGTTGACCAAAAGCTGGAGAAAACGAAGAAAGATGCAGACACTGTCAAAGCCGTGGGTGCCCTCTTACATTGACCCCTAGAAGCTCCTTTTGGCCACCCAAGTACAGGGCCTGTTCCAAAACAGCCTCAATCCTCCTACCAGAGGCAGCAGCAGGCCTACAAGGAGTATGCACTACAAGGCTAGAACAGGGGTATTTACAGAAGCAATAATTGGAGCAGTGCCGAAGAGGGTTCCAGCAAGGGAGCCTCCACACCCACGCATTAACATCGTTCTTTAGCTCACTTTCTCACCCCAAGTGGTGAAGTGCGCTAAATAACGATGATGGATTCAACCCAGATCTCATAGTGACTGGGGGAGAGTGTCTGAAAAGTTTCATCGCTCCGTCCATCATCTCCTTGTGTTTGCCCTAGGTTGTCAGGGTATAGCCAGATGTGGGTCCCTTGCTCACTTTGCCATCTTTGCCACTGGATTCAAGCTATCCTGGCTGATGAGGGGTTGTTAAAACTGGGGGTCTCTAGTTGGCTGAGGTATGTACCTTAGTCCAAAAAGGGACCCCTGCTTCTAGTCAGGGTAAGGAGGGACACACCCTTAGATAACCCCTGCTCACCCCCTGTAAGCTTGGCACGAGCAGCCAGGCTTATCTCCAAGGCAATGTGTAAAGTATTTGCAACCACACTCCCAGTAACACAGTGATAACACCACAAATGGACACCACACTGGTTTCATAAAAATAGCAGTGTCTTTATAAAAAGGAATACGATGCGACCAACCGATAGAAAACCAACATATGTGTATTCGTAATAATTCACTTGGCCGGTTATTAGGCCAGCAATCACTTGTAGGTTCTTGCGGTATTAAGGAGCAATTTACGATCTCTAATGCAGTCCTAATGCAATGCTATGCAGTTCGTAATGCAGCTCATAATGTAATAATAGGACAGTCCTTAATGCAAGAATCAGGCAGTTCGTAATGCAATAATAATGCGATTCGTAATGCAAGAATCAGGCAGTTCGTAATGCAATAATAATGCGGTTCGTAATGCAAGAATCAGGCAGTTCGTAATGCAATAATAATGCGGTTCGTAATGCAAGAATCAGGCAGTTCGTAATGCAATAATAATGGGGTTCGTAATGCAATCTGCGCGGTCAACTCGGGCACCACCAGGCCCCAACAGCAGAGACAACGGTCATAGGCTTACAGGGGCGGCCCCGGTCCTGCTGGGCAGGTCCAAGCCGCTCGGGGACTCAGCGTGTCTAACGCGGTGCAGCGGGAGAGAGCTCGTAGCACTCCTGTACTCCTCTTGCACGCCTCCCCAGGCCACACACGCTTGCGGTTTCCAACCAGAGTCCAAGCCTTACCTGGGGGGGGGGTGCGCTGCCTCGCTCTCTCTCTCCCCGCTCGTCGGACGTCCTGCTGGACGATCCCGATCACGTTGCGGCTCTGTTGCTAGGCGACACCGTAGCCGGACAGGTTACGGCACAGCCTTCTCCGTCGTTGATGATCTTGGGCAGATTCCTTTCGACGAACAACGATCACGATCCCTTTCACCTTGTAGCTTCCTTAGGTTCAAGAAATCCTTTAGCACGTTGCGGCTCGGGCCGGCAGCGGTGATCCTCAGTTACGATGACGGCTCGGGCCACAAACAGCAATACAGCAGCGTGGACGATGTTTCACGCTGCGGGGGCAATGCGATCACGGGGCACCTCATAAACAGTACCACGTACCACACGGCAGTCTCAGGCGTGCAAGAGCACCACGCACACAGCATCGCTGAGACAGTCTTCAGTTTCAAGTGCCCCGTTAGCACGTTGCGGCTCGGGCCGGCGGCGGCGATCTTTACTCACAGCCTCAGTTACGATGACGGCTCAGGCCACAAACAGCAATACAGCAGCGTGGACGACGGTTCACGCTGCGGGGGCAATGCGATCACGGGGCACCTCGTAAACAGTACCACGGACCACACGGCAGTCTCAGGCGTGCAAGAGCACCACGCACACAGCGTCGCTGAGACTCAGTTCTTAGTTTCACACAATCCTTTGGCACGTTGCGGCTCGGGCCGGCGGCGGTGATCCTTCCTCACAGCCTCAGGTACGATGACGGCTCGGGCCACAACAGCAAGGCAGCAGCGTGGACTATGTTTCACGCTGCGGGGGCAGTGCGATCACGGGGCACCTCGTAAACAGTACCACGGACCACACGGCAGTCTCAGGCGTGCAAGAGCACCACGCACAGCGTCGCTGAGACACGGTTGGAAACTTTTGTGTTCCTGAGTTTCCACAACAGGGGACCAGCTCTCCTCGGGCCATTGGAGACACACTACTTCAGGACACAGCAAAGTCCACACAAGCAGGGGGACCCAGCACACAGCAAAGTCCCTTGTCCTCTCCTTAGTCAAACCAGCAAACTGCAGGCCAGCCCCAGAACACACAGCAAGGGCCGTCCTTCTCTTCAGTCTCTTCAGCTTTCTTCTTTGGCAGAGGTTCCTCTTGATCACCAAGTAGGTTCAATCCTTTTCCAATATGGATTTCAGTCTTGAGTTCAGGGGTTTCAGCTCTTACATTTATACCCAGGGCCGGACTGGCCGTAGCGGGCACCGGGCATTTCCCAGGTGAGCCGCCAGGGCTGTGGGCCGTTTTGGGCCCCTGGGGGCCGTTTTTGCAGCATAGCTGCAATATCGGCCCCTGTAACAAAATCGACCGAAGCCGGCCCTGGCAAATCGCTCGGCCGCACCCCCGACCCCGGGGGGGCCGGGCGAGCACTTTGCCAGGGCTGGTATTGGTTCCCAGTCCGGCCCTGTTTATACCCCTAAATGCCTTTGAAGTCTTTGTGTTCAGGGGGCTCTGACATCGGTCCAAACCAGACCCGGGTGTCTTCCTGCCAGTGCACACCCTCCTCCTTTGATAGTCAGGGTCTGGGGCCCAGACGCTCAGCAGGAGGTGGAGACATCCTTTTGTGGCAGCAACACAGCCCTCTTCACATCCAGGGGGCTACTCCTCCCCCCCCACATCAAAGGCAGGCCAGCCTGTTGCTGTCTCACCTTCTCCTCCCTGGGGTCAGGACACTTCCCAGACCCTGTCACGTCTAAACCCAGGCAGGCAATATACAACCAGGCAGAGGCACACAGGATGGTTTAAGACAAGAAACCAGCCACTTCTGAAAGCGTGGTTTCTAAACACACAATTCAAAAACCATCTGCACAAAAAGATGTGTTATTAAATTCTGAGTTCAGGCACACTAAACTCCATCTCTCCATCTTATGCCTATGGGAAGATATGCTGGAAACATGGGACACAGCATTCCCCATTCTGTCCTATGGGCAAGATGGCCTTGCAACAGTGAAAAACGAATTTGGCAGTATTTCACTGTCAGGACATGGTACACACCTCAGTACATGTCCTACCTTTCACATACACTGCACCCTGCCCAGGGGGGTACCTTGGGCCTACTATAGGGGTGTCTGATGTGCATAAAAAGGGAAGGTAAGGCCTGGCAAGTGGGTGCACTTCTCAGGACAACAAGGCAGTTGCAGTGGCAGGCCTGAGATCTCTTCTTAGGGCTACTTGTGTGGGTGGCACAATTAGTGCTGCAGGCCCACTAGTAGCATTTGCATTACCAGCCCTGGCACACATAGTGCACTTTACTAGGGACTTCACTAGTAAGGCAGACATACCAATCATGGACAACCAATTACCATAACACTTTATACAGGGAGCACTTGCACTTTGACACTGATCAGCAGTGGCAAAGTGCCCAAAGCATCTAAGCCAGTAAAACGAAATCCATCACAGCATTAAAAAAAAAGGAGGTAGAGGCAAAAAATCAGGGGTAACCACGCCAAAAGATGCCAGGTCTAACAGGGGTGTTACCCCGAAATCGGTCCAAGGATGCTTGTTTCCAGTCCAGGGAAGATCTGGCTTGGCAAATCGGGCTGGACTGTTCCCACGAGGTACAGGGGCAAGACTGATTTGCATATGGCTGGGTCTGAACTGGGGTGGCGAAGTGAGCTAAAGAACGATGATGGATTCAACCCAGATCTAATAGTGACTGGGGGTGAGTGTCTGAATAGTTTCAGCGCTCCATCTATCATCTCCTTGTGTTTACCTTGTCAGGATGGCCATGGATGTCAACTGCCTAGCATACTACACTGGGAGTGAGCTGAAAGAGTTCTGCAAGGAGAGGGGCTGAATGCTTTCAGAGTAGACCTACGGATAGCCCTCAGAGCCTATGAGGAAGTCAGGAGGCTGCAAACATCAACAGAGGAGCAAAGCCCTGAGCTGAGGGAAGGACCTCCTGCCTCCATAAGGGGAATTATGAGACCCAGGATGGGGCAGGGTGCAGTGCATCTACCAGGGGCCTGTCACATGTGGAGTTGGACATCTACGACATTGAGCGCTACAGCATGGCTGAGCCGAGGAAGTTGTGCAGAGAGAGAGAGAACTGAAAATTCCTAGTGGCGAACCAAGGTTTGAGAACCAATTCACCCTCAGAGTCTGGGAGGATGTTCGCAGAATCTGCACCGCAGGAAGAATGTGAAGAGGACACTCTGTAGAACGCAGAGCCTGGTTGTACCTGACCTCAGAATCAGGGCCCCAAGAGGGCAATGGCCCTGAGAGGGATGGAGCAGAAAAATGACTGGGCAAAGACCCCAGAAGAGAGAGGGCATGCCCCAGAAAGAGAGTGCCCAGCTGTATCCTATGCAGCGAGCAGTGTCTCCTCCCAAACCCTGTCCCCTGAGGAGCTCAAGGACAGACATGCTGAGAGGGACCTGAGGCTGCAGCTGGCTGCAGAGGACAGAAAAGCTTGGGCTGAGAGGGTCTTGGAGGAGAAAAAGGTCTTGCTGGCTCATGAACTGAGTCTCAATGAGCTGGACTTGTAACAGCTGTTAGAGTCTAGCAAAAATGGTGGCAGCAAAACTACTGTGTCCAGTGCAGAAGAAAGAATCCACATACCCAGAGGCTTGGTACCTGACTTCAAGGAGGGGAATGACATAAACAAGTGGTTTCAGACATATGAAGTAGCTCTTGAAGTACACAGGATCCCTGAGGACGATTGGGGAGCTGGCCTTTGGAGTCACATGCCTGATGATGGGAGGGACGCCCTGCTGGCCTTAGAGAAGGGGGGCAGGCTGAGGTATCCCAATGAAGGAGGCCCTTGTCAGGAAGTATGAATTCATCCAAGAAGAGTGCAGATTGAGATTTAAGGGCAGTCAGAAACTGTCTCATCGGTCCTGGGAGGATTTTATGGGTACTTTTGCAAGGCACAAGATAGTCTCTCCTTACCCTTGTTCTCTCTTATCAAGTGGTTTCTCATCCACCCTCTCCATTCCGAACCCCCATCCCCTGAAACCCCTCATCCTCTTATATTCACTTAACTTTAATAGATTGAGCGGTGGTACAATTATCATCAGAGCCGGCACATTAAATCTACAATAAAGCTGTCATTATGTGATCCGAGCATTCAGCTGAGCAGAGCCCCACTGTGCGAGTATTAGCGACACCGCCGTGGGACCGGGCTGCTCTGGGCCTAATAGAGGCTCCCAGACATAGACACAGGGACTTGTAAAGACCACCCTACAGAAAAATTCCTTTCTAGGTCTGTTAGAGAACCCCAGACATTGATACAGGCTTATCTCAGACTTTTACAGACAACCCACCTCCCCACGGAAATAGGCTGCTCCAGGGCTGGTAGAGGCTCCCAGAGATACACACAGGCTTATCAGGGACTTTTAGAGAACCCTGTGAAAACAGGCTGCTGCAGGCCTGTTAGAGGCTCACAGACAGACAGACTTATCCGGGACCACTTTTTCCATCCAAAACAAAAGTGCACTTCTCCCGAATAATTTGTTTACCTCACCGGAAATGTCCGACTAACCGAGCGGCCTGGTATACATTGTAGATTTTGTCTTGAAGTATTCCTCCACGTATTGCTCGCAGGATGCCTTATTGAAGGTCCCAAGATTCCACAGTTTCTAGGGAACTTTAGTCAGATGACTTTTTTCCTGATGAGACCCAAAGACTAACTACAGGTCAAAAGTTGACATCCCTTCCCTAAGTTGCTTTCAAAACATGTTATGATTCGCCAGGAGATACCACACTTGAACATACAAGATCTGTGCTTATGTTTGTTTGATAGAAAATCCTATGCAACCTTGAGACCTGCTCAGTGTCTTGTTCTGTGTTGTTGTGTATTATATATATTTGTTCACTGTCTCTGCGTCGTCTTCACTAATTTGGATACATGATGAAATGTATATTGTCCTTATCCCACAAATGTGAAAATCATTATACAAGATATTGAGACTTGTACATTGATTATGATACAAGTTACCAATTGAGTTTTCACACTTTCGAAGCAGAAGTAGAAGTGTTGGTCGATGAGTCGCACAAGACATTTGTTCGGCTGATTACTTTAGGGAACTGAGGCCGTATTCCCCAACATGTTTGCCTTGATTTCAAAGGTAGATGTTTCTCTCAGTTCTAGGGATGAGGCCTTGGAGACATCCTCGGACACCCCCCAACTTGCATCCCAAACTGGAAGGAGTTGGATTTAGCACAGTAAGTGCACTGAAGGCGCATGAAAGACATGTTTTCTTGAGCTTCAAGTAGCCAGGGAAGGAAGGTGTTAGCATAAGTTTACTTGGCACGTATACGGGATTAGTCAGAACTTTGAAGACAGAGGCATGAATGAGTAGGAAAAGCTTAGGCTAGGTGTGCTTTGACCAGGATATCGCATAGGTAGAAGGCAGATATTAAAGGTAGTACAGATACACGTGCTGTTACTTCATCTTCATCTATGGACTCAAAACCATTGGTGCTGCACTCACCCAGATACTCAATTACTCCCTCACTCAACTAAGAAGATGACTCCAAACAATATAGAACACAGCTGTTGCAGGGATTCTGCTCGTAAAGCAGAACTGTGCCTTGGGATGACAGGGTGTCAGAACCTAGGGATTGAGTCTCTCTACAACATCAGTATCTGTCGTCCCAAATCCTGGCTATCTCACAGTGCCTCACTTGAACTCCTAACCTTCCCAGAGTAGCAGGTGATTTTGGCAACCTAGAACAATACCCTGTAGTCCCCAAGGGAACCGTGGAAACAGTTCATCACCTTTCTTCTCTCACTCATGATTGCCCTTAGTAAACAAAGGAAAAAAACAAAAGCTTTACAATTCATTTCTTGAAACGTTCGTAGTCTATTATGAAGCAAATGTGCTATGATCACTAGGCAAATTAAATGAAACAAAGTAATTAGCATTACTATCAGGCTGTATAAAATAAACATCCCCACCATGGCAAATTATCTGTCTAGGCCTACCCTCACTGTGTGAGCATAGGGATATATAAGTGATCTCTGGTATTGGCAACAGACCCCATACCTGGTGTATGTAGTTAGGTGGTCCGCATCATGAGTGAAAACTAAGTTTATGCAAGGCTGCAAGTCAGGCTCTGCGGCGTTCGTTCCAAGACCGGTCTCTCTGACGGATTTCCCTCTCTGCCCCCAATGGGACGAGACACAGTTTTTATGATAAGAACTACTGTGTTGGAAAGCTGCAGCTGTCTTACCAAGTTATGTCTAAAACGTTAGGAGCTGTTGCTGAATGAGCAAAGACAACAGTACACCATGTTGGCATGTATTCCAGGCAGCCTTGTACAAAACGTGCAGACTGACTTCCAAGAAGAATCACTGAATAAAAAACAACATATACAGTGTATTCCTAAAATAATGTCGCAAAAAAATTGTGTTCTGTGTGACTGTGCAGAGCAAAGACAGCCTGAAACATCTAATATGCTAAACCAAGGGAGAACCAAAGTGGGCCCAGAAAGGAAATCACTACACCCCCTCCTTGGTTGAAAAAGTAACTTGGCGACCAACAAAATAATAAATGTCACAAGCTAAGCAAATTCAATACGATGCTAAGAAGTTCATAATCAAATTTATAGGTATAATAAAAATGAAACATGAACATTTTGAAAAGAGTGGGCAAATTAGGCTTTTAGTGGGGCACCCAAGATTTCTTTCACAAGTTCAATGTTTAATGAATCCAGAACAGATTCAGTCTCTGCAGACGAGGATTCCTCAAGAGCCCCATTTAAAAGCTTCAAAGAACAGACATGATCCTAGTTATCAGCCAATGCTGAGGAAGTAGTCTTGTTTCCTGCATCCGTGTTCTTAGAGCAGAAGTAAGGAAATCCTGGAGCGGAAGCACCCATCTCCCCTATGGGGAGTGACTCATACCATGCACCTTGAAGCAGCTGCAAGTTCTGGGACAACTCCGAAAATGGGTTGTTATCGGACTCAACAGGTTCATGACCATAGGAGGAGGCAATAGCAGCGCAAGGCAAACATCAAGTGCCTACTCGAAGGGACACCATAGGCAATAAAACACAGGTTGCAAGCAGGTAAACCAGGCAGGTCGGAATGACAATGACCAGTCAGTGTTCAGTTCCTGGAGTAGAGGGTCTCTAAAGAATCGTATGATGTACTCGCAGCACAGCTGGACCGGTGGTAGTTCCATTACCAGTGGGCTTCGAAATGGAACATCCATTGTGGAGTAACAACAATATAACCAAAATGCTGCAAATGAGGAATAACACCAAGGGTATGCTGCCGAAAATACTTGAAAACAGGGAATTTATAATGGCCGGTATCACTCTGAAGAATTTCTGGAAGGTACTGACTAAGCCAGTCCCAATTGATTTTTTAAAAAAAAGTGTGCAGTATTGGAAACATTAAAAATTCAATGGACAAGCTCGCTAAAATGCAGTGGGAGATTTGTGCTTATGTCCCTGTAACCTACAGTTTAAAGGTTTCTCGGGCAGATGTTAATGCCACATCCTTTTCAAACAAGAAGACTTGGAGTCAACTTAGCTTGTTTAAATCGGCCTTGAAAGTTCGAATGGAAGGCTATAACTAACTATCAAAAACTGCATGCCCTGGACAGAAAAGCACGTTGTTGCAGCGATCACTATCTGGGAAAGAGAAAGGACATACAGGATTCCAGCCTTTATTCCACAACAATCTTGGTCGCTTAACATTAAATAACTTCCATTGGAAAGAACAGTGATGAGGGGGAGAATTGAAGGGGCTGGTATTCCTTTTAGATAATGGGCCAAATTCGCTACCGAAGTATTACATGCTCCATGAATGGTAACACGTTTACAAACAAGTGCGTGGCTGACAGACGAGTCGCATTCATTTCTGGTAAGGAAAACCTGTCTGTCCATCCGTTCACATCGGTAATCAAAAGGAAGTGACCACAACTTGTGAATAAAGCTCCCTCCCAGGGCTTCATATCTATCTACCGGGAAATGTTTCAGGCAAGATGTGAACTGGAATGTTGAAATTGGCAGAGATGTTATGCCATGTATTTCAGCTACAGTAAAGGGCAATTGTTCTAACTTCTCACTATGTAACACTGTGTAAGTGGCATCTTTTTTGGCCATGAGTCGCTGTTTATGTGTGAGGTTGAAAGGCAAGAATAGTTGCGTAGAATTTAGGTAATACCATGGCACGCAGCCATGTTTGAGGACCTGAGGTGTCCAACTAAACTGCATAATAGATATAAGCTGACTTTGTCCGTGGTATAATAAAGACATGTCATTTTGCATGAGATCAAAAAGACACAATGTTATTCACACTGTAAATGCGAGAAAACTTGTTAATACTATTAACAACTGCAAGTTCTTTATCCAAATGATCTTGATCAATTTCCCTTAAACTTGCAGCTGCTTTCATATGTGACAATTTCTAAATTTCATTGTAAGTTGCATAAATAAATCTTTTAGAACGCGGAGTCTTAGGATCCACCAAGAAATCAGATAGGTCCATGTCTTCCGACAGGAGAGATTATGCTGTTTTACTGCAGACAGTGTGGAATGTTTCAACCACTGTTGGCACAATTTCCCTATTGAATAGGTGGTGACAATACCTGAATGCTGAGAGTGGGAATAATGAGGGTCGGATCTGCTTGCCTTAAAACCCGGTGTGGAAATAAAAAAACGAGCATAACAACCATTTGTGTCGACTGGCCACAGTAATCACCCTTTTGGACCTGAAAGTGTGGAGTTAAATGTACCACTCTGCAACATACTATCAAGTTGTTCTTCAGTATAATTTGTTAAATGCTGCCAATAATCAAGCCGGGCAATGGAAGGAAGGTTAGGTGAATTAATCCTAAACAAGTAGGCTGTTGAACTGTGTCATTTAGAAAAATAATTTGTGTTGGAATTAAGCAGGCTCTAAAAAGGTGGCTGTTCCTTGAACCTGCCATTGTTTGGTACCGCACATGGATTTCATGTCAAAGATGTTCTTTCAATACTCATGGGGGCATATTCACAAGGACTTATCGCCGAGTTATCGCCACCTTAACGCATCAAAAATGGAGATAGATTCAACGCCCCATTCACAAGCGGTTGCAAACTGCAGACTACGCAAGTATTCCCGCGATAACTGCCGCAAAATTTACCTCCACGGGTGACACCACCAACTAACCCTAATGAGATGCAGAGTAGGCGTTCCCGTGCAAAAACACACGAAAACACCACTACACCACTTTCACAACGAACTGCCAGATCTGCGATGCGAACCAAGAACAGGCGATAAGCCGCGGTAGCAGCAGGGATTTAACACCTGCCTACTGCTGGTGTTAAGCAGGACGACTACCTGCAGTATGAAAGGGAGCCCAGCCCAGAGCCACATCTGAAGACCCACAGATGCCATGGAGACAATGATCATACAGCTCGGAGACCCATGAGGGCCACAACACCCACCGCCACCACTCCCAGGCCCCCCCTCCCCCCGGGACAAACACATACCTTGCACGACACAACGACACAAGAGCCACAAAAAGCGCATGAGGTCGCACAATGACAACAAGAAACACATGTGTGGGCAGAAGAACGAGAAACAGTCACTCATCATTGAAGTAACAACCAAAAACTTTATTGAATACAACACAAAACACCAATGCGGAAGACTCCTGTCGGGTCCGTCCGGGACAATCTTGATGTCACAGCCTGGAAAATAAAGCACTAAATCAGAACGTGTGTCATGCGCACATCAAAGGAAGCGAGACACAGAGAAACAGAGAAGGAAAGAAAGGCAGAGGGAGAAAAAGAGAGAGAAAGAAAGGGAGAGGGTGAGAGAGAGAAGAAAGGAAGGGAGAGAGAGAGAGAGAGAGAGGGAGAAGGAAAGGAAGGGAGAGAGAGAGAGGGAGAAGGAAAGGAAGGGAGAGAGAGACAGAGAGAGAGACAAGGAAAGGAAGGGAGAGAGAGAGAGGGAGAAGGAAAGGAAGGGAGAGAGAGAGGGAGAAGGAAAGGAAGGGAGAGAGAGAGAGAGAGAGAAGGAAAGGAAGGGAGAGAGAGAGAGAGAGAGGGAGAAGGAAAGGAAGGGAGAGAGAGAGAGGGAGAAGGTAGAGAGAGAGAGAGAGAGAGAGAAGGAGGGACACTGCCGCCCCGCGCACCCTGGCACCACTGCTCACCTGCTGCCACCGGTGTGTCTCCAACCACGTGCCGGTATACACTGCAACCTACCAGGTCTGCAAACTGTAATCGAGGCCAGAGTCAATAATGGCAGAGTCCATCTCACTGCACACGGCAACAACGCCTGTCCGTCCTGCACACACATGCAGCCGCACCCTACCCCCTCCCGCCGGCCCGCGCTGGCTGTCAGCACTTGCGCACCCAGGCCCCACTGCTCACCTGCCGCCAACGGTGTGTCCACCAGTGGGCACACCACGTGCCCGTGCAAGCTCCAGGCCCAGGTCCCGCCACCATGGCATGCTCCACATCATGCAGACCCGCACCGCTGCCCAGCAGGTCCCACACATGACGCTGAGTCCTGAGGCATCAATGGCAGAGACCACATCAGTGCACACGTCATCATCGCAGGCCGCAAACCCGCTCAGCAATTTTGGTGCCACTAACCCTGTGCAACCCCAGTCAGCGCCACGTGGTGGTAGGCCCGTGACGGCCGCAAGGCTTCGGGTGCCACTAACCCTGTGCAACCCCAGTCAGCGCCACGTGGTGGTAGGCCCGTGACGGCCGCAAGGCTTCGGGTGCCACTAACCCCGTGCGCAACAACTCATGGGCCCTTTATGATTGAGAATCGTGGAACGTCCGTCATCCAGTCACCACCGGCAGTGGGGAATGTGACGTTGTTGGCCCCTTATATTGGCGGGGTCACATGGCCTGTGCCGGATGGGTTTGGTGTGTGTGCAAACCTGCCCTCAGGGAGTGGCCGTGACATGCTGCCAACTAGACCAGCGACCTGCAGACCACTAGCGTGTAAACCTGCGACTTGTAGCTATGTGGCCCCCCCTCAGAGCGTAAGCGGAGTGGTCTGGCATGGCGTACGCCGGCCCAGCGCAGGGCTTGCAACAATGACTCGGGGGCTCTGGGTGTGGTTCAGTCCATGTCCGGACAAGGAAGTGACTAATGCGTGTGTTCCTGTTTTAGTGTCTACGGCACCCGGAACGCAATCGGCAATGTAGCACACTGTTACTGGAATCCCACTAGATGAGCATCATTGACGTTAGGGGGAATCACTGACCCTACATTCATCCACACATTCATACATGAATGATGTAAGACATGACACAGCAGTGCGTTTCTGAATGTTTAATGCACATCCAGTGGAGTTTTGCAGCTGGAGCAGTACAGGGCCATGCCAACCCCACTTCACAATATGGGCCTGTGGAGGGCCAGCCAGAGTCAATCGGGGAATGACAAGTACAGCGGAAGAGGAAGGGTACAGTCCGCAGTGTGGTCGCCGTGTCATTGGCCACCAAACAGGATATGGCAGTCCATGTCGCGGTCCAAGCTGAGTGCAGCAGAGTGTATCAGGGGTCAGTGGAAGGTCATGGGGCCATGTGCGGCACCAAGCAGCAACAGGCCAGGTGGCGGACATGAATGCTAGTGCCTCCTTCTGAACTCAAGCCCATCCACGTCCTCATCCTCGGATGTGTGCTCTGACCCACCTGTGGGTGTTGCAGTTCCGGCTGCGGCACTGTGTGCCACTGACACATCAGGGGCCGGAGGTGGATTGTCGGCCGCACTGTGTGGCAGTGACACATCAGGTGCCGGAGTGGAAATGCCTGCCGCACTGTGAGACACTGACACACCAGGGGGCGGAGATGTGGATGGTGTAGGGGCAGCAGCATTCATCTGCGCCACGCCTTGTGGCAGCAATGCCATGATGAGGACATGCAGGGCATGGTAGATCCCAGCTGCATTTTGCTGATGTGCTGTGGTGGCTGCCATCCTTTCCGCCTCCATCCGCACCATGTCCTCCATGACCCTCCGCATGTGTGCCATCTCACGGCTGAGATCGGTTGAGCCACTCTGAGCGGACAGGTGTTCTTGTCTCCGAGTCATGACTCCAGCGATGTCAGCCAGGGCTCGTTGGAGACCATGGAGCGGCGTGTGGGTGTCCGTTAGGGACTGGAGGTGGTCCCTGATGGGACTCAGACACCCATGGATGGCGTCAAGTTTGGTAGCCATGAGGTCGAACCCCACCCGCACCTGCTCAGCCATCTCCCTCTGGACCTCCAACACACAGCGTTGGAAGGCCATGTGTTGTTCGGGGGGTCGTGGGAGACAGCCGGGGTTGTGGGTGCCTCCTGCTGGGTGGTTTGTGGAGTGGGTGGGGTCTCCTCAATGCAGCTGGGCTGCCCTGGTCCTGGAGGTGATTGGCGGATGAGTTCAATAATGTCTTGGAGGGCTTGGGTGTCGATGCTGGTGGTGTCTTCCTCGTCATTAGAGAAGAGTGGCTGGGACTGCTCTGCAGGAGGTGTTGAAGGTGCCCCTGCAATGTGAAGGGGAGATGCTGTGTTACAATGTGTCCACATGTATGTAGCCGCATGGTACATGTTCACATTCAGACAGCATGGCAATGTACATTGTGACAGTGTGTAGATCAGGGCCATGATTCAGAGTCATTGTGGGTGTGCACTGTGCTCTGCTTGATTGTGCATGTGTGCCATTGTGGCCATCTCCCCCGTCCCCCAGTACCTGGTGGTTACTCACCCTGTTGCTGTTGTGTCATGTCGAGCAGTGTCCGGTGCCCCGACTCCTGCCACAGTCTCCACACCGATGACTGTCGACACCAGCTCCTCCATGTCATCCAGCTCCAGCTGTGGCGCTGGGCTCCCACCTCCAGTCTGCATTGCTGCCTTCTGGTTGCCTGCGAGTTTCTCCTTGGTTTTGCGCTTGATGTCAATCCATCGCCTCTTGACCTCCTCCATTGACCTCTTGTGCTCTCCGACGGCATTCACCTTGTCCACGATGGACCGCCATAATCCATTTTTGGTGCCCAATGACACATTGGAGGCGACTAACAGTTGTTGATGGTGTTCTATCACCTCCATGACCAGGATCCTATTCTCCTGCGGACTGAACTTCGTCTTCCTCTTCTTCTTGTCCTTGCCCTTCCCTGTCACCGAGGTCCCAGGCTGGTCGTCCGGGGTGCTTGTGGGGTTGCGCTCGTCCTCTGCGCCTGCTCCGGCTGCCTCCATGGTGCTTTGGTGTTGGTCATTTTGTGTTTGTGTGTTTTTTCTACTTTTGTAGTGATTTTCCCGCCTGCTGTGTGTGTATGGCAGGCCTGGCGCTGCTTATCGCTGATTTCCTCATCGCGAATGGGCTCATCGCACATTTTTTGGTGTTGGGGTTTGTGTTTTTATCTCCGTCGCGGTGGTTGTATCGCGGACATTGGCACGTTTGCTGAAGACTATCGCATGGTACCGCCGTGTTGTGAATTCCAGGTTAACACAGGGTTATTTTCCCGCGATAGACTGCGATGTGTAAAGTTGCGTTAACATTTTTTTGAGATGTTTAGCGCACGTTCTTGTGAATATCCCCCATAGCCTTTTAAGGATAACTGTTTGACAAACAACTCTGTATATATTAGCTTGGTTTGTGTCAGCATATATTTCTTTGCTGGTTTATATAAACCGGCAATAAACCGGCAAGTTTAAAATAAAAAGATTTCAGGTCTAATGAATCATATCCAGAAAAACATTTGAATTTATCCCTATATGCTTTTGAATTCCCTTGTGGGGGAGTTGGACAATGTTCCCATTGTGTGTAATTAAAAAGTGTATATCGGACACTAGATTGATGTAAATAATGATCATAATGATGATAACAGAACATTTCATCATAATTAGATGCAGGTATTCACTTTAAAAAACAGTATAATGCAGCTATGACAGCATGGAGTTTACAGTGTCAACCCAGGTACAATAACATCACCCATAGACGTCTTGAAAATGTAAGGAATCGGCAGTATTTCTGTAGGGCCAGAGATATCATAGGGGACCTTTCCTGAACAATTCCATCAGTTACTGGGACAGCTGAAATGTTCACATGGGACAGGTCTTTTTTCAGTTTATGTGAAGATAAGTGAGGGGGGTCACACCTCGTCAACCTGTTCTGTGGCAGAGCGTTTTAGAAGGTAATGGCCATTTATAAGCAAGCAGAAAACGGTCACAAATCCAATCAAAAGAAATAGAAAAACCAAGGATAGTGTTATTCAAACTTATATCAAAGGCGGGACCAGATAAGTGTGTTTCAGCCATGAAATGAAAGCACAGGCCCGCATAGGCGGAGTGTCAAGATCAGTGGAACTGTGAAAAGAGTTGGATGAAAAATCATCTGTTCCCATATAATAGCCAGAAGCAGTTTGTTGAAAAACAGGAGCCACTGAGAACTGGTAGATTCCACGAGGGTTGGATCAGTATAAATGACATCATCTGCAGGAGACGCAGTAGTAAGTACAGGACTCACTTCCGTCGCATGGCTGGCATTTGTAGATGTGTTGGGAAATATCTGAAGTTGATTTTCCACCCCCTCCACCCCCCTTCCCCAGCTGGGGAGAAACAGCTTCAATGTTGCTCACAAGCTGTAGAGGAATTTCCTGTATGGTAGCGAGAGGAGTTAGGGAACTGTCAAGGACTCCTTGTGGCCTACTGTTTAGAATCGTCCACATGATTTCATGATTTAATTTGATGTGATCAACAGAGACAAAAAGATTGTCTTTAGAACTAGCAAGCGATGGCAAAATTACAGTTCTTGTACCTTGAATGCCAAGGACTGGCACTGGTGCACGGTATTGTTGCTCTGATATGAATGTACCTTAAATAAATGAAAAGACAAGAGGCGTTTGGCAAAACAGAAGCAAGTTGGTTTAATTAAACGCTGCGGCCGGGAGAGCCTGGACAGAGTGCGTCTGCTCAAAATCTCTTGATATACAAAGTTTTGGCCAGCAATTCTCCTACCTGCCCAACGGTATGGTTCATTTGCCTCTGAAACATAAAGAGCACAGCGTAAGTTTCCTCACAATTAGGGGTTGCCTATTCCCCTCCCACCAGATGCACCTATTGATCTTGTTATCCCAGATTTCCTGGCTCGGGGTGCTTGTGCCAATGTTGGACCCCCTCCCATGGGACTCATTTCCTCCTGTGTGATTGAGATGAGTGGTTGGATTTTTGCTTTGATCCTACATAGGTACAGATGGACAAGGCATTTTGCTTTTTCAGGGGCTATCTCCTGTGCAAAATAAAGTCTGTCTGCGCCTACAGCGTTAGGTATCACCGAATAGATGTAAGATGATTTGGTTGTGGTTTGTGTGCGTACCTCTGACATATGTTGGTACCAGGTGTTGTATAGGATGCACTGTGTAGTGTGTGAGGAATACTAGCGTTTGGTTCAATGTAGGTGTATGTGAGGTGAGAGAGGTTTCTTCGCATACGTCACAAGAATGTAGAAGTAGAGTTTACAAAATCATGTACATTTCTGGTTCTCGATAGGCTCGAAATCACCTAAGGCGAGTGTGCACAAAAATATAATGGTACATAACTTGGAAAGCATTTTTAGACTGTAGGATCGTCTTCGGGAAAGGTGTCTGCCGTCTGGGCCTGTATTTTGTTGTTCGTTGTCTGTGGTCCGGTGTCAGGTTGCGGTTGTCTGTGCTTCGGTGTCTGGTGGCTGTTGTCTGGGTGCACAGGGGTGTTTTTGCCTTGGTGCTGTGCAGAAAGAGTGTCTCTTAAAAACGAAGTAATAAAGTCAATTGAACGCTGAAGTACTTAAACAACAGGCATTTTGAAAGTGTTCGGAGTGTCCTGCTTAAAGGAATAGTGGGCTGCGGCAACTTTGGTGCACTTACAGTTCGATCACTGACCCGTAGGGTAAGAGCTGTGGGTCATAGGTTAACTTGGAAAAACTCATTGTTAGGCAATTTATTGGAACATTCCTGTTTCATCGGAAAAACGATCCAGCTATATGGTTTTTACTGGGGAGCAAATTTTCCGATCAGGATTGGAGGGAGGTGATCGACTTTTTAATGGCATTGGTGAGGGTTTTAAACTAATTTCAATGAGTGTTAGAATTTTGGGGACGACCGGGGATTTTTAAACTAATTTTAATGCCATTCTTATTATGGGTTTTTCCCCTTCTCTTCGCTACAGCGGGAACAGTATTTTCTCTGCACGCTATTCTGTTCAGAGTGCAATGTTTTAACAGGCACTGAGGTGTCCTTTTGACCTATCTGGGATGTGTGCAATTGTGAGGAGAGGCGGATGTTTAATTTTTTAGGTTTAAGTTTCCGTTGACACATGCATGCCCCTTCGATCTTTGCATGTGTTGTGGAACGAGGTTTCTTTAATTTGGCTACATTTCAGGGTCCCGTCCTTTTTCTGGAAGGGTCAAGAACAGGTCTGGAGGAGCTGTTGGGGCTGTCCCTGTACTATTACATTTTGATCATGGTATATATTTTTAGGTGGCATCGGTTGGCCATTTGGCCCATTCTTGACAGTAGTGGCATTCTATTGGGCCAGTTTAGGCCCAGCCTCCTTGGCCTCAGCCACTAGGACTTGGCAGTTACCTGAGCGGACCTTTGCAAATTATGTTGGACCACTTTGGCAGCGTCTCTCTGTGCCTGCTCCTGCGCTTCCCTGTTCTTTTCCTGTCTCTTCCTATAATAGAGTAGTATGTGGGCTTGTATTTCCCGCCAAGGTTTAGTGTCTAGCCCTACTACACTATCCAGTCTGGTCTGGATCTCAGTGGGTAGTCCCCTCTTAAGAACGTTGTAGAAGAATGCAACCTGGGGAACCGTGTCAGTCCAGGGCTGTCCTGTCTCCTACCCCCATTGTTAACTCATTCTGTCTAGGAACTCGGTCATGCTCTCCCCAGGCTTCATGCTTTCTGACCATCAGTCCTCCGACATCTGGCCGGCCAGTGAACAGCTCCCTCAGTGCCATACAGATCTGGTGTATGAATTAATTAAATACAGCCCCGTCATGCTCGGTGTTGGCGAGCATGACTGCGGGGATGCGGGCTCGGGAGAACACTGTGTCGGTTTGCTCCCCAATGAGGTTGCTGAGCAGACTTTTGATGTCACATATAACTAAGTTTATACCTGCGGTGTTCTTTTCAAAACATGAAATCCATTTTCCTGCCCCATCCATCAATAGGGACAGCTTATTCCTGAGCCCTTCTTTTTCCATCTGTGCCCAAGAAACGTAGATAGTTTCTGCTGCCCCTTTTTGGAGCAACAGGCAAATCCTGGCTTGCGGTTGCTCAGTCGGTTTCTCCCTGATGTAGCGTTCCCCAATGCCTCAGGCATTCCTGCACGTTCGGGGTAGTAACGGACACTTTAGTCATCGGTGTCCTCGTGCACGCGTAAAGTTGCCATGTTACTCCTTCTGCGTCTCAATTGTGTCTCTGTCAGGCTCTCCTGACAACTTATTTCCTGGTCTACCCTTCACCTATGCCGATGGATTCTGTTAGGGGCCTTCCTCTCGACTCATACCTAGGTACATATCCTTGTGGGACACGAGGCCGCGCTCCTGCTCCCTGTGAGGGAGGGAACATTGCTTCCATCCTTAATTCTCGCCTTTCCTCTACCTCCCACCTGTGTTGCCTCCTCCTTTAAGTGCTAGGTGCTGTTGTTCTAGGCAATGTTTTGGCCTCAACTTCACTCCCTGATGCTTCGGCCTGCCTTGGTGGAGTGTAGTCCCCCCTTCAGAGTTGGATCTTACATAGCTGGCACTCCTTTCTTCTCCTCCACTGTTGGAATCACCTACTAGGAGGGCCACAAACCTTTATCTGCCCTTATGGCACACAGTGGGGTGCTCAGGAGTATGCAATACTTGTTCGGTCCGGACTGGCTGGGTCGCGGCCGATAGGTGAGGGGTTGAACCCTGAGGGGGCCTGGTACCGGTCCGAGCCGTGGTCGATGGTATCCAGGCTGGTGGGACCTAGGATCCTCTTACCCGCCCGCAGCTTGCTGTTTCTCGGGGGTCCAGCAGCCGCTTGACTGGTGGATTGGTGTAACCTAGTGCGGCGGCAACTGGGATAGCCGAAATTAGTGAGAGCACATCCCTTTCGGTGTATGGTGGGGGTGGTGCATATGCCTTACTCATGGGTTCTGGGATAGTTTTGTAAGCTGGGGCCACCTCGAAGATGGCCCATAATTCTAGTAGGGCCTCCCGCTTAGCCTTCTTATGTCCTGTGTACCTGGTCTGTGAGTCTTTGTGTGTTCTGTGGTGTTGGTGTTGAACGTACTCCCATCAGGCCTGGGGAATGCATGTGTCTTGGTATGGGCGTGCCACTCACCGCAGTGTGTCTCTAGTTTCCTAGCCTCGGTGGGAACCTTGCTTTCATGTGGTCTAGTGGAGTCCCCATGATGGATTGGAAAATTCTGTTTGTTTTACGTGTTTGCAAAATTTTGGTTAGCTAGAGATTTTCTTAAAATTAGTTACCAATTCTACTCTGGGGAAACTGTGTACATGGAGGTGGTAGCAAAAACTCAATTTACTGGTTACGAGCTCAAAAATAACCTGATGTATCAACAAAAAATTGGTTAACAATAAAATAGAGACAATAATGCAATCAAACAATAACATCCTGTAACAAAAGTGTAATTATTAGTTCAGGGCAGTGCAGATTGTTTTACAACAGCAAACTAGCACACATGAACTTTCTGATTTTGAAAAGACTGTTATATTCACCTAAAACCATAGACTTATTAATAAGACATAACATTTAAACATGCGTCATGATTTGCAAAATTTCAACAGCACCACAACATCAATAAATGCATACAAATGGAAAAATCTAATGGAGACTTAAAAGCTTGACAGTCAAAAGAGTTATTTTGTCCAAAAAACTGAGCCCTCTCCTAGTGCCTATAGCCCATGGAGAGGGGATGCTCTGAGCAGCACGCAGAGCTAGGTGAGCTTGATAGTCTGTCACTATTGGCTCGGTGGACAAAACATTACCAACAATTTAAGTGGAGATAAATGAATACGCTGATAACTATCGGCCCTCTGTGGCCTGACACGCTACACCTGATTCACCAAGGTCCGAAATTTTACCCCAAATTCTGAATTACACCCTATATTACACCCAGGGGTTGTGCGTATCACTGCCTAATGCCCAGTGATCCAAGCGGAAAGAAAAAAGGGAACACCTCTCACTTCTTTCAGGTGCTATCAGTGTTGGAATCGATAGCCCTAAGAACCATGGTAAATAAAAAATCCAATTTGAGGTGTTGGTTCTATATCACACCCAGAGCCTATGCGAACTGGCTTGCCACCAAACCCAGCAGTCCAATCTATCCCTTGGTAACACCCGGGGACGAGGCGAGCCCTATTCCATGCCCAAGATCAGACTATCACTTGCTAACACCCGGGTACTAGAGGACCCTGTTACACGCCTAAGGTCAGGCTATCCCTTGCTAACACCTTGGGATGAGGCGGACCCTGTGCTCTATGCCCAAGGTCAGGTATCTACCTTTGTCTTCTTCTAGCATGCTGACTAAGGGAAAAACAAAACCAGTCTAGGCGCTTGTCTTAGTTTGCCATACCCCACAGGTTGGGACTAAGGATCAGATGCAGTTCTCTTTCCTTATGACGTCTCCCTGTGGACAGACCTCCGCCCCGTGGATTCAGCAGAACTTCTAATCAATTATGGCTTCTGCTCACATATCTTTTTGCGCCGATGGAAATCCATTAGGGCCGGGGTCTTTCCTTCGACAGCAGTCTGGGTCGATGAACAAATCTCTCCTGGCTTGCTCGCCAAAATGTTGCTTGGATATGAATTTACTTTAAATAAATGAAAAGAGAAGAGATGTTTGGCAAAACAGGAACAAGTTGGCTTAATTAAACGCTGCGGCCGGGAGACCCTCAACAGAGTGCATCTGTTCAAAATCTCTTGATGTACAAAGTTTTGGCCGGCAATTTATATAGTTCATGAGGTACGAGAAAATGATCTCTACATTCCTAAAGAACATCTTACTCGTAAATCAATTGAATGTGTACATCCGATAAGTACACAGATGGATCTCGACCTCGGGGAGAGCTAACGTGGGCCAGTGTGTATGTGTCCAGATGCCCGGCATGAGGCGGGTGTGATCACTACGTGTGGTGTGCATGTTGTGTCCTGATTGGTTGAGTGTACCTATCTACATGTGGTATCCAGCTTTGTGGTATTTCTGGGGAATGCAAGGCTTTGGCCAAACGTGTTTTATTGGGGCCAATTACCTCGGACTTGTTTGTGGTGCAACTATCTATCCGTGGATTCGATCAGGGTTTTCCCTGGGTGCGTGTTTGTCTTTAGTTTATGGGGGACCCCACCTGTGACCTGTTAGTCGATAGGTGTGGGCACGGGTCGCAGGACCTGCCTGACCACGTAACTCTGACTCTGGATTGATGAGGCGGTCAACTTGGGTAAATCGGACAGCAATGATGTGAGTTCATTGGAACTACTAAGAATAATATGGCAGCCACTGGTATCATTTTTATTAACATTATCGACATGGTGCATACAGTTGTCATCTTGTACATTGATATCGTTCTTACTGGTACTGTCAAAGATTGTTTTGATCTGAATGTACATTAACATTGTTCTTAGTGGTAACAATCATATTATCGTACGAGCATGAATTATGACATACATTGGTATTATTGCTGATGTCAACGCTGCTGTGTGGGCACAAATTACAGTATACATTGCATTGACAGGCATTCATGTGGTTATGGGGGCACAGGCTATGGCATACGTTCACATTACATTTACTGATATTGTCGTTGTCGGGCATGCATATATCATGACATTCCTTGACATTGTAGTCACCCATTCCAACAGTATGATGGGCCAAATTCCTTCTTTACCGCAACCTTTTCTCGAACTAGATCTCCGATTTGTAGAATCCTGCCGGAAGGTGCTGGATGCTCCATGATTCCGGTAGAGGCAAACAATCTCAACTGTTTGTTGGATTGGCCATTGTGGAAGTTTTTATATCCTGTAAAACAGCACAAAGATCATTTACGTCAGAGGGCGTGGCTGCCGCCACGATGTCTGGACCGCCAAGTTCTGGAACATACTTTTTGATGCCAAAAAAGGACCTCGTATGGGGTCCAGCCACCCAGAGATCGTTTAGGGAGATTATTAAGTGCTCTTTGTACTCCATATAGGTGATGGATCCAACTGCGCCATTTACCAAATACTCTAGCTGCTTTAAGTCACGGTTCATCCCCACCACCCAATTTCCCTCACAATGGTAGGAGGAAGAATAATATACCTCTACTCCCAGGGAAGCCATGGTATCGCTGTAAGCCTTAGAGGCGAAAGCAGGGCCTGGTCCGAGTGGAATGTAGTGCATGCATGTGTTCCGATACAGACTTGCAAATCTTTAATAACAGTGTCAGCATCAGCCAAACGTGGCCACACCCAGAGGAGCCTTGAGCAAGAATTAACTGCAAGTAGGATAAATGTAATCATTCCATCCGAATTAAGAGGACCAGTATGGTCCAAATAAATGCAGCCGAAAGGTTTATTGGTAACCAACAGGTGTGTCTGGGGTTGGCGTGCCACGGTAGAGCTTTTAATTTGTTGACAAATGCCACAGCAAAGGACATATTTCTTGGCCTGTTTATATAAGCCATGCCACCAATAATGTTGCTGTAGTAACAAAATTGTGGCTGCCACACCTGCATGTGCAGAAGCAACACCTTCATGCGCAGCTATTACTAAGGCTAGCCCGCGGTCTTGGATGGGAATCAAGCGATCACCAACCCCTGGAATAGTAACAAAGGGAACCTTCAAAGTGATTAATATCTTTATTGTTTGGTTAATTGAAACCATTACAATTACACATATATATAAAGAAACGTGCATCATGGCAAGTTCTACAAATCGCGTTTCTGGTCGACAGTCTGTGCACAGATTAAAAAATGTGAACAGTAATAGAATTAAAAAATTGACAAATGCATGTATTTTCGGCTGAACTGACAAAGAAGACCTTTTGAAGTCGCCATGAGGGTGCTTTGGCAAGTCCTTTTGTTGTAACGGGAGATTTTGCTGGGTAAGGAGTACGTTCCAGCGTAGCGTGGAACAAATCCTGATTAAGGATATAGTGCCATTAATTAATTACCAGCAAAAGAAACACAATTGATGGACGGAATGCAGAACAAATCAAAACATTCACCCCCAGTCAAGAGATCTGGGTTAAATCCATCATTCTTTTGCTCACCATGCCACCCCAGTTTAGACCCGGCCATATGCAAATCAGTCTTGACCCTGTGCCTCATGGGAACAGTCCAGCCCGAACTGCCAAACCAGGTCCTCCCTGGACCGGAAACAAGCATCCTAGGACCGGTTTCGGGGTTTCACCCCTCTTCAGCCAGGACAGCTTGATTCCTGTGGCACAGTGAGCCTGGGACCCACGTCTGAGCATACCCGGCGCACTTAGGGCGAGAAAGCAAAGAAACACAATTGATGGACGGAATGCAGAACAAATCAAAACATTCACCCCCAGTCAAGAGATCTGGGTTAAATCCATCATTCTTTTGCTCACCATGCCACCCCAGTTTAGACCCGGCCATATGCAAATCAGTCTTGACCCTGTGCCTCATGGGAACAGTCCAGCCCGAACTGCCAAGCCAGGTCCTCCCTGGACCGGAAACAAGCATCCTAGGACCGGTTTCGGGGTTTCACCCCTCTTCAGCCAGGATAGCTTGATTCCAGTGCCACAGTGAGCCCGGGACCCACGTCTTTTGCATTTGTCGCCCTAAGTGGGAAGGGTATGCCCAGACGTGGGTCCCGTGCTCACTACACCACTGGATTCAAGCTAGCCTGGCTGAAGAAGGGTGATGCCCTGAAACCGGTCCCAGGATGCTTGTTTCCGCTCCAGGGAGGACCTGGCTTGGCAGTTCGGGCTGGACTGTTCCCACAAGGAACAGGGTCAAGACTGATTTGCATATGGCTGGGTCCAAACTGGGGTGGTGTGGTGAGCAAAAGAATGATGGATTTAACCCAGATCCTTGTGACTGGGGGTGAATGTTTGCATTGTCCAGCATTCCGTCCATCAATTGTTTCTTTGCATTTGTCGCCTCAAGTGGGAAGGGTATGCCCAGACGTGGGTCCCGTGCTCACTACACCACTGGATTCAAGCTAGCCTGGCTGAAGAAGGGTGATGCCCTGAAGCCGGTCCCAGGATGCTTGTTTCCGCTCCAGGAGGACCTGGCTTGGCAGTTCGGGCTGGACTGTTCCCACAAGGAACAGGGTCAAGACTGATTTGCATAAGGCTGGGTCCAAACTGGGGTGGTGTGGTGAGCAAAAGAATGATGGATTTAACCCAGATCCTTGTGACTGGGGGTGAATGTTTGCATTGTCCAGCATTCCGTCCATCAATTGTTTCTTTTGCATTAATTAATTACCAACAAAGTGCTTGTGCGTGACCATTTAATAATAAAACTGGTATTTCATTGAGCAGAAAGGAATTATTAATGATCGGTTAATTGGCGTCAGCCCCTGTTAGAAGATACACCGAGTACTCTTGGTAGCCACTGTTCGTGACTGGAGTGTGGTCTCTTGCCGAGTTTGAGGGGATACACATAAGATGGGATGCGTGATGGCTTGGCTTGGCGTGATGTCTTCACTGTTAAGCCAAGCTCAGACTGGAATGTTTCCCTGGGGCTGAGCGGAGCTCCCTAGCTCTACACTGGATATAGCACTTTATCAATTTCAGCTATGGGCACTTTAAGGTACTTGAGTGGTGCAATTAAGGAGACTGGAAAAGAGAAAGTGCCTCCCGATTATTAGTAAGTTGTTGTGCTGTTGTTTCATGGCTGCTAGGCTGTGAGGTAGTGGCTTAGGGTTTCGTGCCATACACCAAGCAGCATCTCTTGGTCCTTTCAGTCACCCCCGCTGCGTATGTAGCTGTTTGTAAACTTTTTCAAGGGACTTTGTTGCCCTACAAGAGAGCTGAAGTGACTGACTGTTCAGGACTGCACATCACCTTTTGTTTGATTAAATGGCATGTATATTTAGCTGAAAAGCCCCTGTGCAAAGGAGTGCTGTTGCGTGTAGTATTAACAGCAGCCAGTATATCATTACCCTTGCATGAGAACAAGTAATCGCAGCAACTGTCAGAATCGCAACTGCGGATTTGGCTACTTCATCAGCCAAAGAATTCCCTACAATGTCTTGTCCCACAAGCTGATGACTCAACGTATGAGCTACATGAGTCTATGACAACCCATTTTTCAGGTCTGCCACCTTCACCCGAAGTGATGTATGCTTTATAGTGTTAGCCTTCAGAATCTTTGACTCTATTGTGGCGCCAATATTGCAAACTATCATTAAATGACTGGATACAATAATATGGATCGCACACTATATGTGTGGGTAATTCAGATCTGTATGTTTTAGTGCAAGAATGAAGGCTTTTAGTTCAACCAATTGCACATTACAGTTCCCTAAGGACTGTTTTGGGAGCCTTTTGTGGTTGGAATTGACCCTCCAACAACACACCAAGAACAGTGGCGCAAGTCGCTGAATATTGATGCTTGGTCCCCATATCAGGGTGGGCTGAACCAACAGTATAAATAATATAGTTCTACTGCTCAAGTGGCAAAACATTGCTGGGCATGGGATAAACATGTTCATGTTGAAGAAATTCTTGTGTCTGTAAAGACGGGTCAAAGGCGAAGTCTATATCCATAGCTGTTAAGGATATTGCCCATTGTATTAATCTGGAAATGAGGGCTTTAGCATTTGGAATACTTGCTTATTTGACAGCCTCTAAGGCTGGAATGGGAGTAACAACAATTATGCATCTCCCTTGTGCAAGTGTCTGCTTTTTAGGTCGAGCCTAGCGCAGCGCGCATGTGCTGCTCTATGGGAGGCTTCTTGTGAGCACTCCACACTGTTCCTAAACTTCTCCGTGGGAGTTAATTAACTCCCACATATTCTATTGGCCTTTGCGTGTGGCTTTCAGTAATGAAAGCACGCAAATGGCCAAAGATGGCAGCATGTCCCGCCTTTTCTTTTAACGTTAACTCCCCTGGCCTAGGGGGCTCGGGAGCGAGCAGCGGCGCGCATTGTGCCAGCTGCATACCTTCCTTATCGTGATCTTGGCTCATGCTCCTAAGTAAACAAACACGCTCGCTTTCGCGGCTGCGCTTGTTTCAACTTTGTTTTTCACCCTATTTAATGCGCTTGTTGTCTTCAGCAATGTTGCTTTTTTTTCTGAAAGCGTCAGGCTCTAAGTTTCCATGTGCATAAATTATAAATTAGATGCAATGAATATTATCCCACTAAGAACTTCGCGTTTCTGTGCCTCGTAGGCACTACCTGATGTTATAATCCTTCCAACAAAAGTCAGCCTCCGAGGCCCGGAAATGTTCTGAAAAAATAATCCGTGCTCAGGAGCGTCCCCCTGGAGCTGATGAAAACAGATGCGCTTAGAGGTGAAAAGCTCCGAAAACATCCCAGATCTCCTCCGCCCTCGCGCTTGGCGGCAGCTCCGCTCGATGAAAGGACGAGGCACAAAGTACACGTTTTGTGTCTGCATTTTTCGCGCACCCCAAATAACAGCAATGTCGGAGGGAATATAGTGCATATCACGATGTCTGATCAGGTTTGCCGGCAGCTGTCACGGCAAAGAGGGGCCCCAGGACATAAATGCATCATCCAATATAGCTGCCAAGGGCCTGCTGGCCAATGGGGAATCGGGAAATGTATCCACTCCAAGATGCACTGAAAGCCCAGTTGGACCAGGACATGTCACATATCCCGCAACAAAAGTGATGGATGGCAGGCTTTAATTAATCGCAACCACTGGTAATTATTTTGGGACGCATTCCATTCCATTGTTTTTACCTCTCACCATAAGGAAGAACTACATGCCAATGAATATGGGTACTGTCCCACAAGAGACCCCAACCTCATGTTTGTGTTATGTGGGGCCTCACCAGGGAGTTGCAGCTTGAATCCCAGTGGTACAACCTCTGACATATCTGTCCCATTTGAGGCCCCTCGCCTGCATTAATTCCAGCATTTCGGCAAATTTTTGTTTTGTAATCGAATCGCGATGAGTAGCCATGGTATGGCCAGAAGTAGTCCCGAGCTTGCTGTCCCATAGGCATGGCCATTGAAATTTTGCAACAGGGAAGGATCAAATTTTGAGGCAGGGTTGACTAAATTATGTGACAAGACACGCAAATTATGCACCGTAAAGCAGCACATTTTGTTATAGTATTGCTTCATTATTTTGTAATTTTTACACTTTAGCACTCGTGCTTTTGTGGCATTTGAACAGCAGTGTGTTTCCCCTTATGCTTTTGTGGCTGCTAAAAGACATTGTGCTTCTCCTTTATATTTAAATACTTATTTACGTCGGAAAAGGGCAAGATAGCTTGTGTGCACGTTTAAAAGTTTTACCCACCTCCTCCCTCCCGTCTATGCCTGCTCCGTCCACAAATCACTCCCTCCCCCGTCACTGCTTTTAACCACCCTTTGGCTTTAATGAGGTTCTCCTACTGCTTCGAACGCCCCTTTACATCGTCATTGCGTTTATAAGGTGACTTGTCTTTCTTTCCTGCTCGTATTTGTGCAAGCTTCGCATCTTTTTTTGTTCCTCGTGCTTTTGTGGCATTTGAACAGCAGTGTGTTTCCCCTTATGCGTTTGTGGCTGCTAAAAGACATTGTGCTTCTCCTTTATATTTAAATACTTATTTACGTCGGAAAAGGGCAAGATAGCTTGTGTGCACGTTTAAAAGTTTTACCCACCTCCTCCCTCCCGTCTATGCCTGCACCGTCCACAAATCACTCCCTCCCCCGTCACTACTTTTAACCACCCTTTGGCCTTTCATGCCCGCAATTCGTTGTCATCTGTGTTTCTAACTGGCCTACCCCCAGGATCGGTTCAGAGTCTCTGTGCAGACATGTTCACAGAGTCGAAGCGCTTTGATGTTTTTTAGCCTCACTCGGCCTGCATCTCGAGACCCAAACGTGGGCACCAGAACGGGCTTCATGTTGAAGATCCTAACAGTGCATATTTCCATGAGAGTGGGTTGCGCTACATAGCCGCCCTAGATGCGTGTTCACAGTGCTGGCACAACTGATTAATAACAATGTGAGCTAATATGCTCATTCAATGCAAAGGGCTAACGTGTTATGTATACGTTTTATACAGCACCACCCCTTTGCAGCCCAGCGCCTCGACGTACCCACAAATTTACATTGTGGTTTAAGGAGAAATCTGGAAACATGTCAACACTCCCCGTTACTGTCCTCAGTAGTGATCCATGACTGAAAGTTCTCAAAACACGTAATCCTAAAAAAAAAAGAAAAAAAGCCCTGCACCCCACTTTTCAAAAAGTGCACCTTGCACAGACCTTTCTCGGGAAACTCTTCAGGAACACGCCTCTTTTCTGTCCTACAATTATCTTATGAAAACACACTGGTTCTGGAACTCCTTGCTGCAGCTGCATAACACCCTTTCTGTCTGCACAGGAGTGTCTGTCAATGAGATCTATAAAGCTTGTCTTACGTGAGCTTACGTGTAACACTGCTCCACAAGTACCCAGCTTCCCGTGCCTGATATTTTACGTGCGCCTTTGCCTCAAGTGCAACCATCCTTCACATGTGCCAATAGTTATGACTAAACACTTATAAGGTCCCAAAGGCGAGACCTATTGGCTATGCCAATGCTTGTTAAGTATAGCCATCTGCACTGCAGTCAGTATTTTTTCAGTGGATGCAAAACGCATCTCCGCATTGGAATATAAATGTGATTTATATGAAATTGGCAATGTTTCACCTTCCCTAAAGGTGATGTATGTAAAGCCAATGGCACCTGCAACTATACGGATGACCTGGTTTGTAGTTTTCACACATGTATGTAAGTGTTGTGTAGCAAGCACGTCAGATTGTAGTGATCTGAGTATGTCTGTGTGTTCTGTAATCCAATGTGAACTGGAAAAATCAGGATGAATGAATTCATATAATGATTTAATGCTTTGTGTATAATCAGGTATTCATGTTCTGCCAAAATTAAGGAATCCTGATCAGGATTGTAGTTTCCTTAGAGAAGTTTGCTCTGCTACAACCACCAAATACTCTAAGAAGTGTGGTGCAAGGCTTTTTCCCTCATGGGTAAGTTTATATCCTAAGAATAGGACACTTAGAAATGCTATATTAGATTTATTAAAGGTGAACTTGTCACCATACTCAATAAATCCCAGTGTTATGTGATCTACTCTGGCCAAATGTATGTTTAAATCATCATCCGTCAGGTAGATATCATCTACGTAGGACAATCCGTCTGGGTCAATATCATGTAGAATTGACAAAATGTGGCAACCAAACAGTCCTGTACTGTTCTTATAACCCATGAGGAGTCGAGAAAAGGAATGCTGAAATCCCAGCGCTGAGAAGGCAGTCCAATCTCTGCTTTCAGGCGCTATATTTTGTCAGAAAAAAATTGGAAATATCCAAGGTTGTTTTTTATTTTTATAGACTATATTATTTATATGTGCTGTACTGTATTTTTGTATTGCAAATGTGCGTGTATGACTATTTAAATGTCTATAGTTTAAGATGATATGATATGAATGATCCGGTTTTAAGATAGGAAAAAGGGGATTATTCATTTGGGAGACACAGGGTTCAATTACTCCTTGGTACTCTAATCAAGAGAGTATTTTTCTAACAGGTGCTTTAGGATCCGGTTTTATTGGGTATTGTGGTTACACTTGTGCACTGGACCTTATGGGTATTACATGATCAGCAAAGCTGGGGCTAGTGTAAAAGCCCATTCTGTTGCATGGGCTTGTTTGACCTCATCAGGGACAAGCGCAGAAAATAATGGTCGTATTACATCTTCACTTTGTAGGGATGTACGTACAAACTCCGGGGTCCAGCCGACCTCGGCTAAGAGAATGTCATATGATGTTAAAATTCCCCAGAATATTGCCCGAATGTTGCGCTGCATGTCACCCTCAATTTCTGTATCCAAACTATATCATCTGTCTGGAGGGGCTACGCGTCTTTCTGGGGATTAAACTGTAACGTATTGATTAGTTGCTTTCGCTGCCAGAAACTTCTGGATATTTCGGCACACTATAGTGACCTCTGCCTTGCTGTTGGGAGAGTCACCGCCCACATTGCCAAGGCCATGTAAAGTTAAATGTGCATGGACTGCAAGTGTGCAATTGTCAGCTATTGGTATAGGGTGTGGCTGTGCCATTAATAAAACAGTAATGGAAACAATAATATGGGTAATCCTATTAAAGGCTCAAGCATTGATCTTCGTTTGATCTTTTCTATTACGGGCACTAGGCCCAGCCACATGAGGGGGGCATCATTTTTATTGGCACAAGTGGGGTAAAGCAAAGTGGTAAGAATTTTGTGGATTCCGGACGTTTGAGGTTTGTTTTTCAGTGTACTCAACCACAACTGAGAAGGAAGTCCTAGAGCAGCAGTTGCAATGATGACACCTAGTAGGCGAGGCTGTCTCTTCTCTGTCCCATTCCCCTTTACCCCCCGGAGGTTCCTTCATACCCCCTTAAGACTATCTTGGGAGGTTGGAGTGGTCTTTGGAGAGGCATTGGGAAAAGGCGTCATTCTGCTCCTGTGAAGAATCTGGGATAACTTCAAGTAAGGCTCTGACAAGAACAGGAGGCAGGAAATGGGAGAGGGGCATGGCACCGACGCTCATTGTAAGGAGCCACCCCTGGTGGTAGGGAATTTGTGGCTCCCCACAGATTCCAGAAGTTTTCCACATAGAAATGTGTGGAAAATGTGTGTTTTAGTAGACTTTTGAGGACCTGGTAAGAGTCACACAAGTCACCCCCCACCCCCGAGTCTCCCTTGGCTGTCTAGTTTTAAAAAATGTGCAGGTTTTCTAGGCTTGCCTAGGTGCCGGCTGAACTAGGGCCCAAAATCCACAGCTAGGCACATTGAAAAGAAAGGGACTCTTTTCAGTGTAAAAATATGATGTGTCTATGTTGTGTTTTGGGCCGTTTCCTGTCGCTGGCACTAGAGCTAGCCACACGGATCACTGACAGAATATTGACAGTCAGAATATCGAGGTACAAAATATCGACACAAAAATATCGATGTCCAGAATATCGAAGTCCTATCTACATAATGCAAAAACAACAATTGATGGACAGAATGCAGAACAATGTCATACATTCACCCCAGTACAAAGATCTGGGCCTAAATCCATCGTTTTTTTGCTCACCATGTCATTCCAGTTTGCACCCAGCCATATGCAAATCAGTCTTGACCCTGTACCCAATGGGAACAGTTCAGCCCGAACTGCCAGGCCAGGTCCTCCCTGGACTGGAAACAAGCATCCTAGGACCGGTTTCGGGCTTTCAGCCCTCATCAGCCAGGATAGCTTGACTCCAGTGGCATGGAGAGCACGGGACCCACGGCTGGGCATACCCGTCCCACTCGGGGTGACAAATGCAAAAACAACAATTGATGGACAGAATGCAGAACAATGTCATACATTCACCCCAGTACAAAGATCTGGGCCTAAATCCATCGTTTTTTTGCTCACCATGCCATTCCAGTTTGCACCCAGCCATGTGCAAATCAGTCTTGACCCTGCACCCAATGGGAACAGTCCAGCCTGAACTGCCAGGCCAGGTCCTCCCTGGACTGGAAACAAGCATCCTAGGACCGGTTTCGGGCTTTCAGCCCTCATCAGCCAGGATAGCTTGACTCCAGTGGCATGGAGAGCACGGGACCGATGTCTGGGCATACCCGTCCCACTCGGGGTGACAAATGCAAAAACAACAATTGATGGACAGAATGCAGAACAATGTCATACATTCACCCCAGTACAAAGATCTGGGCCTAAATCCATCGTTTTTTTGCTCACCATGCCATTCCAGTTTGCACACAGCCAAATGCAAATCAGTCTTGACCCTGCACCCAATGGGAACAGTCCAGCCCGAACTGCCAGGCCAGGTCCTCCCTGGACTGGAAACAAGCATCCTAGGACCGGTTTCGGGCTTTCAGCCCTCATCAGCCAGGATAGCTTGACTCCAGTGGCATGGAGAGCACGGGACCCACGTCTGGGCATACCCGTCCCACTCGGGGTGACAAATGCAAAAACATCAATTGATGGACAGAATGCAGAACAATGTCATACATTCACCCCATTACAAAGATCTGGGCCTAAATCCATCGTTTTTTTGCTCACCATGCCATTCCAGTTTGCACCCAGCCCGAAACCGGTCCTAGGATGCTTGTTTCCGGTCCAGGGAGGACCTGGTTTGGCAGTTCGGGCTGGACTGTTCCCATGAGGCACAGGGTCAAGACTGATTTAGATATGGCCAGGTCTAAACTGGGGTGGCATGGTGAGCATAAGAATGATGGATTTAACCCAGATCTCTTGACTGGGGGTGAATGTTTTGATTTGTTCTGCATTCCGTCCATCAAATGTGTGTCTTTTGCTTTCTCTATCTACATAATGGTAAGTACAAAAATATCGAGAAAAAAACATATCGTTGTTAAAAGTATTGTTTTTTTAATGTTTAAAAAATAATGTAAAATAAAGTAAATAATACATATAATTAAAAGAAACATAGTTAAAATTATTTTAAAATGTTTAAAATTATAACTAATACATATAATATAAAAATAAATTAAACATATATATGTATAAAATATAATATATATACTTACTTAATAATATTTATAAATAATTATTTTAATAACTTATAAATTGTTAAAAAACATATTAAAAATTATAAATACATATATATACACATACACCAATAATATAAATAAAATATAGAAAATATATATAACAAATTAAAAAATTAGAATATTTTTAATCTTTTTAAAATACATTATACACTACATTAACTAAAACAGTAGAGAAAATATGGGATAGCGGAGGTCATAAAATTACTATTCCTACTCCAGAGACTGCAACAGTAGGGAAAGTGTTGGATAGCGTAAGGGTAAAAATTACTATTCCCACTCCAGAGAGTGCAACAGTAGGGAAAGTGTTGGATAGCGTAGGGGTAAAAATTACTATTCCCACTCCACTGAGTGCAACAGTAGGGAAAGTGTTGGATAGCGTAGGGGTAAAAATTACTATTCCTACTCCAGAGAGTGCAACAGTAGGGAAAGTGTTGGCTAGCGGAGGGGTAAAAATTACTATTCCCACTCCAGTGAGTGCAACAGTAGGGAAAGTGTTGGATAGCGAAGGGGTAAAAATTTCTATTCCCACTCCAGTGAGCGCAACAGTAGGGAAAGTGTTGGATAGCGTAGGGGTAAAAATTACTATTCCCACTCCAGAGAGTGCAACAGTACGGAAAGTGTTGGATAGCGGAGGGGAATCATTTACTATTCCCACTCCAATAAATGCAACAGAAGGGAAAGTGTTGGATAGCGTAGGGGTAAAAATTACTATTCACACTCCAGAGAGTGCAACAGTAGGGAAAGTGTTGGATAGCGTAGGGGTAAAAATTACTATTCCCACTCCACTGAGTGCAACAGTAGGGAAAGTGTTGGATAGCGTAGGGTAAAAATTACTATTCCTACTCCAGAGAGTGCAACAGTAGGGAAAGTGTTGGCTAGCGGAGGGGTAAAAATTACTATTCCCACTCCAGTGAGTGCAACAGTAGGGAAAGTGTTGGATAGCGAAGGGGTAAAAATTTCTATTCCCACTCCAGTGAGCGCAACAGTAGGGAAAGTGTTGGATAGCGTAGGGGTAAAAATTACTATTCCCACTCCAGAGAGTGCAACAGTACGGAAAGTGTTGGATAGCGTAGGGGTAAAAATTACTATTCCCACTCCAGAGAGTGCAACAGTAGAGAAAGTGTTGGGTAGCGAAGGGGTAAAAATTACTATTCCCACTACAGTGAGTGCAACAGTAGGGAAAGTGTTGGATAGCATAGGGGTAAAAATTACTATTCCCACTCCAGAGAGTGCAACAGTACGGAAAGTGTTGGATAGCGTAGGGGTAAAAATTACTATTCCCACTCCAGAGTGCAACAGTAGAGAAAGTGTTGGGTAGCGAAGGGGTAAAAATTACTATTCCCACTACAGTGAGTCAACAGTAGGGAAAGTGTTGGATAGCGTAGGGGTAAAAATTACTATTCCCACTTCAGAGAGTGCAACAGTAGGGAAAGTGTGGGATAGCAAAGGGGTAAAAATTACTATTCCCACTCCAGAGAGTGCAACAGTAGGGAAAGTGTTGGATAGCGTAGGGGAAAAAATTACTATTCCCACTCCAGAGAGTGCAACAGTAGGGAAAGTGTTGGATAGCATAGGGGTAAAAATTACTATTCCCACTCCAGAGAGTGCAACAGTACGGAAAGTGTTGGATAGCGTAGGGGTAAAAATTACTATTCCCACTCTAGAGAGTGCAACAGTAGAGAAAGTGTTGGGTAGCGAAGGGGTAAAAGTTACTATTCCCACTCCAGTGAGTGCAACAGTAGGGAATGTGTTGGATAGCGTAGGGGTAAAAATTACTATTCCCACTCCAGAGAGTGCAACAGTAAGGAAAGTGTGGGATAGCAAAGGGGTAAAAATTACTATTCCCACTCCAGAGAGTGCAACAGTAGGGAAAGTGTTGGATAGCAAAGGGGTAAAAATTACTATTCCTACTCCAGTGAGTGCAACAGTAGGGAAAGTGTTGGATAGCGTAGGGGTAAAAATTACAATTCCCACTCCAGAGAGTGCAACAGTAGGGAAAGTGTTGGATAGCGTAGGGGTAAAAATTACTATTCCCACTCCAGAGAGTGCAACAGTAGGGAAAGTGTTGGATAGCGTAGGGGTAAACATTACTATTCCCACTCCAGAGAGTGCAACAGTAGGGAAAGTGTTGGATAGCGAAGGGGTTAAAATTACTATTCCCACTCCAGAGAGTGCAACAGTAGGGAAAGTGTTGGATAGCGTAGGGGTAAAAATTACTATTCCCACTCCAGAGAGTGCAACAGTAGGGAAAGTGTTGGATAGCGTAAGGGTATAAATTACTATTCCCACTCCAGAGAGTGTAACTGTAGGGAAAGTGTTAGATAGCAGAGGGTTAAAATTAACATACTTATCAATTAAATAATTTTTTTAATTAAATAACCAATTAATAATTAATTCATAATAAATTATTTATAAATAATAACAAATAAAAATTAATAATTACTTCCTTATAATTACATTACTTCCCACTATATTCCCCTATAAACCCACAACCCGCTACTAAAAAATTTGATAAAAATAATTACCAATTAATAATTAATTAACAATAAATTAATTATCAATACCATTAAATAAAATTAATAATTACTTTATTAAAATAAATTACTTCCCACCCTATTCCCTATAAACCCAAACCCAGCTCCTAAAAAAATAACACAATTGATATAATTATCAATTAATCAATTATTAAAAATTAATTACCAATTAATAATTAATTAACAATAAATTAATTATCAATACCAATAAATAAAAATGTATAATTACTTTATTAAAATTAAATTACTTCCCACCCTATTCCCTATAACCCCACAACCCACTCCTAAAACAAATTAACACAATTAATATAATTATCAATTAATCAATTAATAAAAATTAATTACCAATTAATAATTAAATAACAAATTAATTATCAATACCAATAAATAAAAATTAATAATTACTTTATTATAAATAAATTACTTTCCACCCTATTCCCCTATAAACCCACAACCCGCTACGGAATAAAAACACAAAATTTAATTAAAAATAATTCATAATTTCTAAAAATTATTATTACATTTACTATAATTAAATTACTTCCCACCCTATTCCCCTATAAACCCACTACCCGCTATGGAACTAAAACGCAAAATTTACTTTAAAAGAAATTAATAACTTCTAAAAATGTAATACATATATTTAAAAAAAAAATACAATACTTAACAAAAAATATAAAACTCATACATTTAAAATACATACTAAAATACATAACACTAATATAAACATCGATATTATTAACAACGATATTTTTACAAACGATATTACTGACTTCGATATTAACAAAAACGATATTTCTTACCTTCATGTCGATATTCTGGTCACCGATATTCTTGATGTTGATATTCAGTACCTTCGATATTTCCAACTCGATATTTTTGTACTCCGAAAATAAAAACTCGATATTATGTCTGTGCACCAAGCCACACAAGTGAGGTATCATTTTTATCGGGAGGCTTGGGGGAAATGCTGGGTGGAAGGAAGTTTAAAGCTCCCCGCAGATTCCAGAACTTTCCATCACAGAAATGTGAGGAAAATTTGTTTTTTTAGTCAAAGTTTAAGGTTTGCAAGGGATTCTGGGTACAAAAAACCCTGACGAAAGACATGCAAGTTACCCCCTACCTGGATTCCCCCAGGTGTCTAGTTTAAAAAATGTGCAAGTTTGCTAGATTTTTCTTGGTGC
The DNA here is from genome assembly GCA_963921515.1 of Calotriton arnoldi. Lineage (NCBI taxonomy): Eukaryota > Metazoa > Chordata > Amphibia > Caudata > Salamandridae > Calotriton > Calotriton arnoldi. Next base: position 719,538 of record CAWUFW010007419.1, on the reverse strand, counting down.
CGACTGAGCTAGGGCCCAAAATACACAGCTACCCACTTTGCAAAAAAAGGGTCAGTTTCTTTTGATTAGGAAAATGTGTGTATTCATGTTTTTAATTTTGGGAGGTTTCCTGTCACAAGCACCAGGGCTACCCACACAAGTGAGGTTTCATTTTTATCGGAAGACATGTGGGAGCATAGAATAGTAGAACATTTGCTATTACCAAGTGGATTTTGCTGCATTTGTGCCTTCCAAATGTAAGCCAGTATATAAGAAAGAAGACATTTTGAAAAATTCCCTCTAAATCATACGCTAGTACAGGTACTCACAAATTCAGAGATGTACAAATAACCACTGCTTCTAAACTCCATATCAATCAATCAATCAATCAGGGGTTTGTAAAGCGCGCTACTCACCCGTGAGGGTCTCAAGGCGCTGGGGGGGGGGGAGGGGCTCCGGATCAGTCGAAGAGCCAGGTCTTGAGGTCCTTCCTGAACGTGTGCAGGGTCGGGGAGCGTCTGATGTTCACAGGGAGCTCGTTCCAGGTTTTGGCTGCGATGTAGGCGAAAGCTCTCCCGCTGGTTTTGTTTCTGCGGATGCGGGGGACCTCTGCCAGGGCGAGGTCGGCGGAGCGGAGGTTCCTCTTGGGTACGTGGAAGGATATTCGCTCGTTGAGGTATTTGGGTCCGATGTTGTGGAGGGATTTGTAGGCGTGGGTGAAGAGTTTGAAGGTGACCCTCTTCTCGACGGGGAGCCAGTGGAGGTCTCGTAGGTGTTGGGTCATGTGCTCATGGCGTGGTGTCCCGAGGACGAGTCTGGCTGCGACGTTCTGGATGGTCTGGAGCCTGTGCAGGAGAGTCTTGTTGATTCCGGCGTAGAGGGCGTTGCCGTAGTCCAGTCTGCTGGTGATGAGTGCGTGGGTGACGGTCCTTCTGCAGTCTAGGAGGATCCACTTGAAAGTCTTACGGAGGATGCGAAGGCAGTTAAAACTAGTGGAGGCGACGGCGTTGATCTGGCGGTTCATGGAGAGGGAGGAGTCAAGGATGATGCCGAGGTTCCGAGCGTGGTCTGTAGGGGTGGGTGGGCTCCCGAGGGTGGAGGGCCAGCAGGTGTTGTCCCAGGCGGAGGTGCAGGGACCGAGGATGAGGACCTCGGTCTTCTCTGAGTTTAGCTTCAGGCAGCTGTCCTTCATCCAGGCTGCCATGTCCTTCATACCTTCCTGGAAACAGAGTCTGGTGTCTTCGGGATTCTTCGTGAGCGAGAGGATGAGCTGGGTGTTGTCGGCGTGGGATACGATGCTGAGCCCATGCTGTCTGACAATGGCGGCGAGGGGGGCCATGTAAATGTTGAAGAGCGTGGGGCTGAGTGATGATCCCTGGGGTACTCCGCAGTTGATTTCAGTGGGTTTGGAGAGGAAGGGAGGGAGTTGGATCCTCTGGGTTCTGCCGAAGAGGAAGGATTGGATCCAGTCGAGGGCGGCTCCTTGTATTCCCGCGTCGTGCAGTCTGGCTGCGAGAGTGCGATGAGACACGGTGTCGAAGGCTGCGGAGAGGTCTAGAAGGATGAGGGCGAGGTGTGTCCCTGGTCGAGTAACGTGCAGATGTCGTCGGTGGCGGCGAGGAGGGCGTTCTCTGTGCTGTGGTTGCTGCGGAATCCAGACTGGGAGTCGTCTAGGATGGAGTTCTCTTCTATGAAGGCGGTCAGCTGGGCGTTTACGAGTCTCTCTGTGACTTTGGCCGCAAAGGGGAGAAGAGAGATGGGCCGGTAGTTTTTCAGGTCCGTTGGGTCGGCTGAAGGTTTCTTGAGGAGGGGTTTTACCTCCGCCCGTTTCCAGTCGTCTGGGCAGATGCCTGATCTGAGGGAGGCGTTGATGGTGCGTCCTAGTTCGGGTGCGATGACAGTGGCGGCTCTGTGGAAGATGTGCGGTGAGCAGGGGTCCATTGGGGCTCCTGAGTGGGTTTTCTTCATGGTCGCTGTGATGAGTTCTACGGTAGCGGGATCCCAGGACGTGATGGTCGGCTTATCGGCGGCGGTGGGTAGGGGGGTGGTGCTCGTCGTTGGTTCGCTGAAGTTGTCATAGAGGGCCTTGATCTTGAGATGGAAGTAGGAGCTGAGCTTGTCGCAGAGTTCCTGGGAAGGTGTGACGTCCGTGGCTTCGCAGGTGGGTTTTGCGAACTGCTGTATGACGTTGAACAGTTCCTTGGTGTTGGTCACATTGGTCTCGACTTTGTGGTCGATTCCGATCTCGGTCGGAGGCGCACCCAACACTATTCGGCCGGGAAAAAAGCCAGGCGAATGCCTGTTTCTCGACCGATTCGCACATTCTTACGAACGAGCAAGTACGATGCGCACAACTGCATAGATTCCGACCCAGTCGTACTCACCCAATCCAGGTCCTGTTCTCCGACCGAGCCGGATCCGTAAATGCAGAATCGAGTCGCACGGAAGCCAAAATGCAGCCCCGTCCGGCCGGACAAGTACGATGCGCTTTCCGTACGCGCCGAACCCGTCGCTACGCACGGCACGTCAAAGCATCCGGGAGAGGCGCACATAAGCTCCGATTCGCGCCACAACACGATCCACGGCTACGAGACGAACACACCAGCGACGAGGACGAGGCGAAGCAAAGAGAAAGACGAACGAGACGAACCAACTATGAATCCCATCGTGCCGATCCTACCAATATTCTACATCTACTACCGGAACAGGCACGGACGCGTACGGCACAGAAGGTAAGTCAGACACCAACCACAAAAACAAACTACACGTACCCGACATATCACACACACACAGAGGGATGCAGAAATTACTTACACCAGCAACAGCAGCACCATAGGGGCGGGATGGCCATCACCAATGCCACATATACACATAGGGGCCTGGATGCCCACCACCACTACCACCCCTACTCAGGGGGTGCCAGATGCCTGTCACTACTCCCACCTCTACCCAGGGGGTGCCAGATGCCTATCACTACTCCCACCCCTCCCCAGGGGGTGCAGATGCCTACCACTACTACCACCCCTCCCCAGGGGGTGCCAGATGCCTACCACTACTACCACCTCTACCCATGGGGGGCTGGATGCCTGTCACTACTCCCACCTCTACCCAGGGGGTGCCAGATGCCTACCACTACTACCACCCCTCCCCAGGGGGTGCCAGATGCCTACCACTACTACCACCCCTCCCCAGGGGGTGCCAGATGCCTACCACTACTACCACCTCTACCCATGGGGGGCTGGATGCCTGTCACTACTACCACCTCTACCCATGGGGGGCTGGATGCCTGTCACCACAACCACCCCTACCCATGGGGAGCTGGATGCCTACCACCACTACCACCCCTACCCAGGGGGTGCCAGATGCCTACCACTAACACCACCTCTACCCATGGGGGCTGGATGCCTACCACCACTACCACCCCTACCCAGGGGTGCCAGATGCCTACCACTACTACCACCTCTACCCATGGGGGGCTGGATGCCTGTCACTACTACCACCCCTACCCAGGGGGTGCCAGATGCCTACCACTACCACTACTACCACCTCTACCCATGGGGGGCTGGATGCCTGTCACTACTACCACCTCTACCCATGGGGGGCTGGATGCCTGTCACCACAACCACCCCTACCCATGGGGGCTGGATGCCTACCACCACTACCACCCCTACCCAGGGGGTGCCAGATGCCTACCACTACCACCACCTCTACCCATGGGGGCTGGATGCCTACCACCACTACCACCCCTACCCAGGGGTGCCAGATGCCTACCACTACTACCACCTCTACCCATGGGGGCTGGATGCCTGTCACTACTACCACCTCTACCCATGGGGGCTGGATGCCTGTCACTACTACCACCTCTACCCAAGGGGGCTGGATGCCTGTCACCACAACCACCCCTACCCATGGGGGCTGGATGCCTACCACCACTACCACCCCTACCCAGGGGTGCCAGATGCCTACCACTACCACCACCTCTACCCATGGGGGCTGGATGCCTGTCACTACTACCACCTCTACCCATGGGGGGCTGGATGCCTGTCACCACAACCACCCCTACCCATGGGGGGCTGGAAGCCTACCACCACTACCATCCCTACCCAGGGGGTGTCAGATGCCTACCACTACCACCACCTCTACCCATGGGGGGCTGGATGCCTACCACCACTACCACCCCTACCCAGGGGGTGCCAGATGCCTACCACTACTACCACCTCTACCCATGGGGGGCTGGATGCCTGTCACTACTACCACCTCTACCCATGGGGGCCTGGATGCCTGTCACTACTACCACCTCTACCCATTGGGGGCTGGATGACTGTCACCACAACCACCCCTACCCATGGGGGGCTGGATGCCTACCACCCCTACCACCCCTACCCAGGGGGTGCCAGATGCCTACCACTACCACCACCTCTACCCATGGGGGGCTGGATGCCTACCACCACTACCACCCCTACCCAGGGGGGGCTGGATGCCTGTCACTACTACCACCTCTACCCATGGGGGGCTGGATGCCTGTCACTACTACCACCTCTACCCAGGGGGTGCCAGATGCCTACCACTACTCCCACCCCTCCCAAGGGGGTGCCAGATGCCTACCACTACTACCACCCCTCCCCAGGGGGTGCCAGATGCTTACAACTACTACCACCCCCACTCACAGGATGGCTAATACATGACACAACAAGCACACACCAACATAAACAATGCAACATAAAGACATCCCCCCAACACCATGACAAGCGTGTGTAGACTGTGTCAAATGGCTACAACACTGAACATGACTTTGAACATACAATGTGACCCCCTATCACATGTGCCACACATAAATGTGTGTCACCCCCACAATGCAAGCAGACCATGACCACTGTGGCAATGGGGTCCAACCCCCATCATCACAGTGACCAAAATGTAAGTGTGGGGCCCATAGCTGAAGCACATCTTGAACATTGTGGCAATGGGGTTTAAACCCCCATCATCACAGTGACCAAAATGTAAGTGTGGGCCCCATAGCTGAAGCACATCTTGAACATTGTGGCAATGGGGTTCAAACCCCCATCATCACAGTGACCAAAATGTAAGTGTGGGGCCCATAGCTGAAGCACATCTTGAACATTGTGGCAATGGGGTACAAACCCCCATCATCACAGTGACCAAAAGGTAAGTGTGGGGCCCATAGCTGAAGCACATCTTGAACATTGTGGCAATGGGGTTCAAACCCCCATCATCACAGTGACCAAAATGTAAGTGTTGACATTGAAAAAGCTGCAACTGCCAAACTGCATGGATGATTCCTGGTCACAGAACAACAAACACATCAGTGGCAAAGTAGTGCTTGTGTCCCATAGCAACATAGATTGGGGGAGGCAAACACTGCAGTGCAAATAAGACATACCTTTGGCCATGTGCAGACAAACATCACCCATGGGGGCTGACACTGTCAACATTCATCAATGACACAATGACAGAAGTGACCATGATAATGCAGACCCACATATTTGCACCAATGGGCACACAAATGCAGATACCCTGTGGAGACTGTAGATGTGAGGTGAACAGATACCATACCATGGCAGCAATGGGACACACAAACAATGATCATTGTGCTGACTGATGACCTAGGAGTCCCAGGGACAGCAGGGGAAACCCACCAAACAACATACAGCCAATGGCACACTAAAGACATGCCAATGCAGTGGTGCAGATGCACAAACACAAACAGGCAGACCCACACTGCACATCAAACACAACAGGTGAGGGGGGGGGGTGCCAGTGTCCCCAGGCAACCACACAACACATGATGAGGCCTGAATACCAATTACACAGATGTGCATACAGTGCCACACAAAGGTAACTCATGGATCCAAATCCCCTATGTGGGCAATCAGGCATTGTTAGATGAGAGGGAGCACAAATCACACATGTCACACAAGCATGTAGGAACAGCAACTGACACAGCAAGACACAGAGACACCACAGCACTACCCCCAGGGTCCCCACAATGTGGTGACCCTGGGCTGCATTACAATCCCACTGTGATGACAAAGCTAGATGTCGTTCACACTGTGAACCACAGTCATGTGTCCTGAGCAACAAACTACCATCACACCTACACAAGCACAAATCAATCAGCACGGCCAGTAAGCCAAGGCCAACATGGAGGCAGGGGTCTAGCCGTGCAACAACTCTCATCTGCACACACTCAACACCACACACCTCGACCTCCAACAATGTGCAGCAGTGAAGCTCACATGCACTGGTGACATTGCACATGCACCCATGACAATCCCATGGGTGGTGGTGGGAACCAAGGTGCAGAAACACATCACACATGGCCACTCAACAAGACTCTTGAATGTCTGACACACTGCACACTACGCTGTACATGGACATGACAGCAATACCACACCAACCAATGGGATCCCAGCCACAGTCCCACACCAATGAAGAAGCCAGGGTCACCCACAAAGAACACACATAGACAACTACCAACATTGCAGCCCTGACCCTGAGGAGTGCCAGCAGTCACTCACACAATGTGTCACAATCACTGAAAGCTAACACAAACTGGAAATCACATGACAGGTGTAAACAACAAGTGCCAAGGAGAATCCTGACTGTGACCCATCTGCGTCTGCCCACAAACTCAGCCCTCACAGCCAACACACCTATGGGTGACACCCTGATGACCAGTAATGTGCCATGCACCCACATCACAGAGAACCCAGGGAGAAGACTTTGGGGGAACATAGGTCAACTCAGCAAGCATCACAAACAGGAACACCACTAGGGATCCCAGCATGCACAGCAAAATGGAAGTGAACACACAGACATGCTCATACAACACACACCTTGGGCGCAGGCGATGTCACAGGAGTACACACTGCCATGAGGGGACTCCACTCCTGTGTGAGGAAAGCTGTCCCATATGTTCCCTCAGTAGGGCTCCATCATGTCAGCAGAACACTTGGTCACACAGTCAACAATTTGCACCAAATGAAGGCTCCCATCACATCAGCCTGGTCATGGGAGTGTCAACGAAATCATCAGCACAGATCCAACACACATGTATAGCAAGTTGCACTGACAACACAGATGAGTCCTTCCCCATTGATGCCCAAACCTGCATGTCCAGTGGAGATGGACACACGGTCAGGGAAGTAGAATAATTGAACAATGGCAAGCACAACAGATGTGCAGGGGTGGAAGCCACAGATGTGACATTGCTAATGTAAGTAGGAAATCCCATTGCCAAATATTGAAAACATGACACCCTCAGATGCTGCTAAGGATAACATGGATCACCACAGGATAGGACACATTCCCCCTGGACCACATGGGTTCCTGAACAGTAACACTTCATTTTCATGAGACCAAATATCACCATCACTGCAGCAAGGGCATGGTTAGCATCATCAACATCATGTACATCAGAAGCAAAAGCACTAGAGAACAGAAAGTCGCTTTATTCAGCATATGTGGGTTCAAAAGTTGAAGTCCAGTAAAAAGAAACAAAGGCCAATGGCCAGTCCATCCTGAAAGTCAAAACAGGGTGACAGTGGCAGATGTCACCCTACGCATGCCTGCACTGATAAAAACCAGGGACAATCCCCTCGGAGGGGTATACGGGGGGCAGGCCAGGCACCGCAGGGACAGGATCAGGGCTCACCAGAAGGAGGCAGGGAAGGGGTGGTGGGTGCTGAAGAGCCACTGACAACTGCAGTGGAGGTGTCTGACATGGTGTGTGCCAGCACAACTGGGGGGCATGACCCTGATGGTGTGGGTGCCGGCACGACTGCAGTGGACCGTGCAGATGGAGTGGACAGGTTCCCCACTGCAGTGCCCAAGTCAGACAGGGTGGTAGTGGACTCCACTGCAGTGCCTACCACCAGGGGAGGAGAATGGGGAACAGGCAAGGTGGGCTGGACAGAGGGGAGGACACCCTCACCACATCAGTGGCACAGACAAGCGCAGCGGGGGTGTGGGGCCGGAAGAGCAAGTGGCAGGGGAGAAGGCCGGATCTTTTTGGGGATGGTGTATCTGTGGGTGGAGGAACCTGGGGCAGGGTGTGGTGGTGGCACCTGTGGAGTGGAGGCCTGAGGGATGGAGGAAGGAGACTTGGTGCCTGAGCTGCAGGGCGGCGGCGGGGTCTTGCTCTTCCGGGTCCGGGGGACTTGCGGATGGGGGCGTCAGTCGGTCTGCTACTGGGGGAGGGTGTCCGGGGGCGAGGGCACTCCGCTCCGTGTGGGTGGGCTTCCTCTTCGCCCTGAATGCTGGATCAGCTGGATCGGAGGGGAAGAGGCCGAGGTCACTGAGGAAGAGCCGCTGTGTCTTTGGGGTTGCAGGTGAGGCAAGGGAGGGGGCTTTGGAGGGAGAGGCAACTGAGGACTGCGCAGTGCTCGTGGATGCGTGTGTGTGTGCCTGGGCCCCATCCCCTGTGAGTGTGGTTTCAGTCCCCTGACTGTGCGTGCCTGTGCGTCTTGTTTGTGGCGTGTGTGTCTGTGTGCCGCTCGTGTCTGTGCTGGTGTGTGCCTGTGCCGGTGTGTGTGTGCTTGGGACAGGTAAGGTGCTGGGGAGTGTGGATGGGGCAGAGGAAGGAGGGGTGAGGGACTGTTGGAGGAGGGACACTGCTGCCGTCAGGGAGGAGTCCATGGACCTATTGCCCCTCTGTAGGGCAGACATGCCCGATGAGATGCCCTCCATGAACGACACCAGCTGAGTCAACAGAGTGGTGTGTGCATGGAGGACACTCAGCATCGCTGTCTGCCCTACATGGAGCTGGCGAAGGAGGTACACAGACTCCTCACTCAGGGCAGCAGAGGACACAGGGGCAGGGGGTGCGGTGCATGGCCCGAAGGAGACACGCTCCCGAACATGGGAGCCTCCACGGACCTCGGGAATGGGAGCCGATGGGAGGGCGGTGGTGGTGGTGGTGGTGGTGGTGGTGGCGGGGACAGCAACACTAGCTGGGGTGTGGTGGCTGCTGACACCCGCATCCACAAGGGAGTCATCCTCCGAGCTGCTGTGGTCCTCAGCTGAGGTGGATGGTGCTGAGGACTCCTCGGTGTGGCTCCCCTCGCCCTCCGTGCCACTGGGTCCCTCCGACCACTCCTCGGCTGCTGACCCAGTCTGGCTCTGCGGCTCCTCCTGGTCCGTGGAGCTGTCCCCTCCTGTGGCTGTGGATGTATCTGCAAACAATAGGGAAACAGACAGACATCAGTCACCTGCACCGAACGCACACACCACAGTAAGTACAGCACATTACAGAGCAAGCCCTGGCATCCTTAGTTGAACATTGCCAAAAGTGCCCAAACAGAATAGGAGTAGCCAATTGTCAGTCTGATGGTCAACCATGGCACTCACATCCCTCCTGGCCTTGCACCCATCTGTCTGGTGTCTGTTGGATGGCAATACCCCAGTGTGGACACATGCACCACCTACACAGTAGTTGGACAGTGCAGAAAACACGGTGAAGCATGTGAACATGCACACATCACAACTCTTGCCACTGAGTCAGTACAGGTGTCCGGATGAAAGGGATGCCCAGAGTCAAATATGAAATGCATGTGATGCAAACCAGCGACAGACACCATGATGCACCCATGTCCTGATAGCCATTGCCACAATGATGTGCATGTAGCACATGTCACTCCCCTGCAGGATCACTCATAGGAAGTTACATGCCATGGCACAGGCATGCCTGCTAAGTCATACATCACTGTCTCCAGTCACATGGGCAGGGCAGCCAGACAACAACAGTCTGCACTGTGTCACAATAGTAGGTCATGGGGAATGCAAGTCCTGGAGCTGAACAAGTGCACATGTACATCCCCCACACACCACATCATCTGAACCCTTATCTGTCCATGTCATACCGATTGGACATATGGGAGACCTGTAACACAACCCTCTGAACCTGAGCACCTCACAATCTGCTGTGAATGGGAAACAGCTGCCTGAACTTCACATTCGCATACCCCAGTCTGCACGGTCAGGTGATCAAACACCTATGTGTCACCCAAGTATCGTCTCCTATGGTCACATCTCCGGTGGCATGCTGAGCCCCAACCGAGAGACACCCTTGCAGTCATGACAACGAAGCCACAGCACACTGACACAGAGGCAGACACCTGAGGGGACATATCACTGAGCACAACGTGTCAGCTGATACACGGGAGTGGGAGTACAGAGTGTATTGTATGGCCTGGAGTAGGCATGACTGTCCTGCCCCACATGAATGAGGGATGAGCCCTGGACAGTAGGCAGCTGGCTAAGTATGTGTGACACACGTAATATACATACTCCTGGGGCCCAAGCATTGTTCCCACCCGCAGCATGGGTGTGTGCCAGATACCCCAGGCACATGTGGTGGATCAGCTCAGCAATTGGACCACATATCAAAGTAACACGCAGATTACATGTCAGAACACAGGCATTGTGTAAGCAAAGGACCCACCCATGATGCCCACCACAGAGTTAGGGGAATAGATGCTGTCCCCCACCTTGAGTCAAGCAAACTGCAAGGACACAGTACCCAAGTGACACAATTCCCTGACTGCAAGGGCCACACCTGGGTATCAGATGAGGAGTGGGCAGTGCACAATCGAGGGACATGGGTCCTGGACCACATGACTGATGTACTGTGGAAGTTCAACCAGGCCAGAGGAGGGCACATAGCATGGCAGACAAAGTTCACAATGCAGTCATGGACTCACCCCCTCCTTGCTGCTCTCTAGCCTTCAGCTGCCCATCCAGATCAGGGAAGACCACTGCCAGGATCCTGAGCATGTGGGGGGTCAGGGTCCGGTGTCCGCCCCTCTTGCGAGGAGGCGACAGCTTCAGCTGGACCCGTGCGATCCTCCGTGTCCAGCCCCGAAGGTCCTGCCACCTCTTCTGGCAGTTGCGGATCCGGCGCTTGTAGTCCCCCACGGATCTCACTGCCCGGATGATGGTCAGCCATATCTTCTGCTTCTGGTGGGCATCAACCTGTGAGGATGACAAAGTATAAAGGCCATTACTACACATGCAACATATCCGTGCATTACACAGTTGGATATATATGTCTCAATCACAGGGGCACATGATGTACACAGGCAGTGCAACGATGGCTATGGACAGTATGCCAGCAGTTACTACATGGCATCATTGCCTGGGAAGTAAAACCTTGTTTAAATGCACTGTCACTGCACTATACCTGTTCAGTGCATGTAATTACACACTATGGGGGGTGACAACTACTCAGTGAGCCTGCTAGCCAGTGGCGTGCAGACTGTTAGCCTTGCTAGTCAGACAACATGCACATTTAGTAAGGCAGTGGACAGCACACTCACCTGCTCCCCTGCTTTCCCATACAGCTTGCTGTACTGTGGAAGGAGGCTGTCCAGCAGGGCCTGGTTCTCCTCAGTGCTGAAGGCTGGGGCTCTCTCCACAGTACATGCCATTGCAGGGTCCAGAGGATGCAGATACAGCAGCAGTGGTGGTGGCAGATGTCGTCCTGGAGCATGTAGTGCAGGCAAGTGAGCTCTCAGGGGAACAGCCAGCATTATATGTGTGCTGCAGAGGCAGATACTATCCCATGTGTCCAAAGTGATAGGTCCAAGTCGTTAGCATCTTCTGAATCTGGCCAATACATGGAATTGCACCACTTACACACGCCCACGGCATCCTTCAAATCTTCAACTTCATGACACCCATGAATTTGCAACATTGTTGTGGGTGACCAACTGAATTTCCAGCATCAGACTCGTTCAAGATTTGAAAACGCGTCCGTTGCCAGGTCAGGCCATAGCCAATGGGTGCGCAACGATTGGTCCATTGCTGTTCAACGCGTACCCGGGATACAACGCGTACCCGCTCACATTGAATGCAATGGCCAATGTGTGCGCACCGATCGGTCCATTGCTGTCCAACGCGTCCCTGTACAAGTCACTGGTATATGTCACCATGCCTGTCACAGGTGAATATATGCCAGCAACATATACTTCCCAGGGAGTGAGGGGCACACCTACAACACCACACCCTGTCCACACTGTATCCTGAGGCATGTAAGGCTGCATTATCTATTCCGTGTATGGGGGTGAACATGTTGTTCTGTGGGTGGCACTTGGGGGCAGCCACTCCCAGGCTGTGCACGTGTTCATGGGGACAGAATCCTTGGTGTTTCATGTACATGACCACTGTGATGTGCAACTGTTCATTTCTGTGCATGTGGCATGGTCACATTTCATGGTGGTGTATGTGTATGTCATGTCACATACCCCCTGAGTCCCATGTGTGACGGTATGTACGTCCCAGGGTGACCCATTGCCACAATAGTGATGGTCCTCCACAGTCTGTGTGCATGTTGTGTTTACAATGTCTCTGATTCCATGTGCACAATGGGAGACAGTCTCCACATCCACGTTGTTTGTGCATGGACTTTGATGTTGTACGTGTGTGTGTCACAGACATCCATGTCTGTCCTGCAGAGGCAACAGGGACCACTACCTGTGGGGGTCATGGTTGTTTTACTGTGGTGTATTCATGATACACCATGTCATGCCAGTGTCCATGTGGCAATACAGGGTCCCTGGGAATCTACCTGTCGTTGAGCTGTGATGCTTGGGGCACATCTGTCCTCACATGTCACTGTGGGGTGTGTTTGGAACGTGGCAGCAGGAGATGGGAACTGTGACACGGCCTCATGATATCCCATGGCACAACCTGGGACTTGTTGATGCCACTTGTTGAACTGTGATGTTAGATGTTGGCCATGTATGTGCCATACATGTCCTTACGGAACTGCACACATCATGTACTTGTGCCTCATAATGATGTATCATGTGATATTGAGTATGGTCAATGCCACATATGTGGGGTGACTGACAATCTTTCTTTCTTCACCTATGCACTGCAGGGCACCAGCTGTCCATAGACCATTCCCTGACCTTGCAACCATGGTGGAATGGGACTGCATCCGACGGTACCGCTTCACCAGGCCGCTGATTGCGGTGTTGACGGTGTGGTTGGCCCCACATTTGCAAGCTGGCCGGACATACCCTACAGCGCTGACCCCCAAGGTGAAGGTGATGGCAGCCCTACACTTCTTTGCCACCGGTACCTTTCAACACACTGTGGCGACTGCTGGTGGGATGTCACAGACCATGTTCAGCCGTGTGCTCCACGATGTTTTGGAGGCTATGTTGATTTACCTGAACCAGTACATCTATTTCCCTAGACTCCAACAACTCACTGACGTGAAGAGTGACTTCTATGCCCTGGGGAGGATGCTGCATGTCATTGGCTCCATTGATGGGACACATGTTGCTTTGGTACCACCACTGGCCCAAGAGCAGGCATACAGGAACCTCAAACACTACCACTCGGTCAATGCACTGGTGGTATGTCTTGCAGATATGAGCATCTCACACGTCTGTGCCCGTTTCCCCGGTTCTGCACACGATGCCTACGTGATGAAGAGTAGTCGCATCCCGAGGATGATGTCACAGATGCGGAACCAGCGTGCCTGGCTTGTTGGTGTGTACTGACTTAGTACCATTGTGTGTGTTCTGCAATGTAGTGTTCCACCCTCTTTTCCAACTCAGCTAATGTGCAATTGTCTGTATGTAGGTGACTCCGGATACCCCAACATGCCGTGGTTGCTGATGCCCCTCAGGAACCCTGTGACACCAGCCCAGATGCGCTACAATGAGGCACATGGTCGGACCAGGAGAGTGATTGAGCGGACATTTGGTCTCCTGAAGAGCCGCTTCCGCTGCCTGGACAAGACAGGAGGGGCCCTCCCATATGCCCCAGCAAAGGTGTGCAAGATTGTCATCGTCTGCTGCATGCTACACAACCTGGCAGTGCGGAAGGAGTTGCCTCTCATCCTGGATGACGATGACCAACATCCGCCACCTGTGGAGGATCCTGGCCTGGACCACGATGCCAGTGATGATGATGATGATGATGATGGTGATGTCCGCACACAGCTCATCACCAACTTCTTCAGCTGAATGTGAGTATCCAGAGATGTCATGTCAATGATGTGAGTATGCATGATATGTGTTGGTGGTGCTCTGGTGCTGTTTGAGTGTGTCCATGTGCTACATGACTGTATGCGTGTAGCGATGTGTCCTTACAGGTAGTCTGTACTCCCCAACAGTGTTGACATGCTAACTTGGTTCTGGGTGGGTATCTTGTGACATGTATTGGGCATGAGTATTGCAGTTCTGTCCTGTTCTTCAGTGCTTTTGACTGTGTTTCATTTCTGTCCTTCACAGGGTACTTTCAGAGTGGTTTGGTCAACTGTGATCCCCGACACCGTGATTCGACTTCCAGGGTGGTAGCTGTCGTGTCCCTACAGGTGATGTGCGCCACACCCATGGACTTCCTTCCTTCTACACTTGTTGACTGTGTGCCCGCTGCCAGGTGGGATTGCCTTGCATCTGTAGTGGTTACAACATGTTGCAAATGTGTAATAAACCTGTGCTTCACTTTGTGATGTGCGTTGTCTGTGGTCACACATCTGACTGACATTTGCTTACTGCACCAGTGGGCTAGTTGACAGAGACTGTGAATAGGTGTTGTGTCTGTGCATTGCACCGTATTTCCTGGCAACATCAGTGTAGGCGATGAGTCAGATGGGCTAGGTGTGTATATGTTGTGTAGCCCTGGCGGTGTGTCTCCCTCATATGTGTCACGTTGCCATGACTCACATGCCTGTGTTGTACTTGCTGTAGCAGTTAGCATGCACAGTGTAATTTCGCAGGTCATCATCTCCATAACAGGAACCACGTTGGAATCACAACAGAGGCAGGTATGGTGTATTAGTGTGTTTATTGTCATACATGTGTGTGTATAGTGCACAGGATGGTGGGTGCTTTACATTTTGATTGCAATCCAAAGTTCCTAGATGAATTGGAAGTCCTGGTAGCAGATATGTCCAGAAAAAAGTCCACAGTCATCTGATACATTGGTCCAACTTGTACTCCCCATGTCATGTGGGGGAGTTGTGTTGCAGTCAACAGGGTGAACAGTTTGCGCACAAAGGTGATTATCCAGTACAGGTTTTGGCTTCCTGGGGTTGCACATGGCCATCGGCCTCTCACTTGCCCCTCCTCGGACGACCCCTCTTCTTTGGGGGACCCTCAAGTGCAGGCTGCTGCGGTGCAGGGGACTCTCCGCCAGAGTCATCCTCCCTCCCTGTGGCAGTTGCAGTTGTTTCAGCACCAGATGTTGTGGGCACACAGGGAGGTGTTGACTGGTTGCTGCTCATCTGGCGGAGGCATTGTAATATGTCCCTATGCACCGCCGTCATCTCTTGCAGTGTGTCCCACTTGGACTCCACGCGGGACATGTGCGAGTCCAAGCGGGCATGATGGGCTGCCTGCTGCTGTTTAATGTCCCTGAGGAGCCCCACTACCTGGCTGAGCTCTCCGGTGCTGGACTGGTACGCATCGGCTATGCGTACCAGTTGTGGGTCATCATGCAGTCCAGACCCCTCTGCGATCAGTGACCTATGTCTCCCACCCCTCCCACCACCCCTGGCGACACGTGCAGTACCTGAGGTGGCACGCACAGGTGACCCTGGGCCCCCTTGGGGGTTGTTGGTGGTGTTGGTGTCCATAGCCCCACGTTGGTCCAGGGTCCCTGTGCTGGTGGTGGTGGTGCTCCTTGGTCTGTCCGTGTCAGCAGGGGTGGTATGTGTGTTGACAGTCGTTGGAGGGGTGGGTGCAGGGGGTGCAGCTGGTGGTCCTGCTGGTGCTGCATGATGACTTGCTCCGGAGGTGCCAGGTAGGTCTTCGTCATCCGAGGAGGGCAGAGGCTGTTCCACACCAGTGAGCTCCGTTTCCCCTTGAGCCTGGGACAGGGACTCCTCAGAGTCTGCTGCTGTGTCCCCATCATCACCTGTTTTTGGGAGACACACACAATGTATGTTATGTTTCTGCAGGCATGAATGGTTGACACACATGACAGTTGTGACTGTACCTCTGGATGCGGGCCTGTACATTGCATTGTCCTAAGTTGTCACAGTCAGAGGTTGATATTGGTGTAGCACATTGTCCTGCATACTTTGGGCATTTCTATATGAATGTTGGGGTGTGTACATGGTCTGCATTGGTTGTATTTGGTTGACATCCGGCCCTCCTTCCCACCCAGCCAGATATTCCACCATGGAACGTGCTTCCATTGCAGGGAGTGCAAGTTGTCTCTCAGGATGTCAGTCAGTGGTGTCCTGCTGTTGGTTGGTGCACAGTTGCCAGCAGGGCCTTGTGCTCCCCACAGCATTACCCAGTGTCAGCCATCTTGTCAGTTCTTTTCCACTCCCTGTGATGTGCGCATGGTTCAGGGTGGTGTTGATGGGACAGTTGTGGGGGTGACCAATATCTGTGACTACCACTCCCATCATGCTATTGCCTCCACCCCACTTCCCAGCATGCCCATACTTACTTGCTTTTGGGTGGACTTCACTGTGTGTGAGTGTGAGAGCAATGGCAAGATGGCTGACAGTGGTGTCCTGCTGTTGGTTGGTGCCCAGTTCCCAGCAGGGCCATGTGCTCCCCACAACTGAGCACCAGTGTCAGCCATCTTTGAAGTGGCTTTTGACTCCCTGTGAGGTGTGCATGCTTGGGTGTGAGCTTGCTGGGCCATGTGGGTGGGGGATGTTGGGCTGTGACTACCACTCCCATCATGCTATTGCCTCCACCCCACTCCCCAGCATGCCCATGCTTCCTTCCTTTTGATTCTGCTTCCCTGTGGGGTTGTGTGCCTGTGCTGACAAGATGGCTGACAGTGTTATCCTGGGGTTAGTTTTGCTGCAAGTCACATGTGTGTCCCTGTGCTTCACACTGCATGACCCAGGGTTGTGGTTCTTTGTGGGATATTTGATTAGAGTGTGAGGCAATGCATTCTCCCAGGTGAGTTGTGTGGAGTTTGTGTTAGGGGGTGTGTGAGTGGAGCTGCTGGTAACTATGGTCAGTGCTGTCAGTCCTCCTTCCCACCCAGCCAGATTTTCCACCATGGAACGTGCTTCCGTTGCAGGGAGTGCAAGTTGTCTTTCAGGATGTCAGTCAGTGGTGTCCTGCTGTTGGTTGGTGCACAGTTGCCAGCAGGGCCTTTTGCTCCCCACAGCAGTAGCCAGTGTCAGCCATCTTGTCAGTTGTTTTCCACTCCCTGTGATGTGAGCATGGTTCATGGTGGTGTTGATGTGCGCATTGTGAGGGTGGGCAATGTCTGTGACTACAACTCCCATGATGCTATTGGCTACACTGACTTGACCAGCATACACAGGATTCCTTCCTTTCAGTGGGCTTCAGTGTGAGGTGGTGTTGTAGTGGTGCCTACATGTCTGGATGTGTTTGTTAGTTATATTACTGCCACTGCCTAGCTGTAGTTGTAGTTGTGTTTGTACATGTGATGACACAGTTACATATCACTATGAGATGGCACATACACAATTTGGGATGATTCTGTTCTGGTTGGTGTGTATTTGCTAAGGGTGCATGGTTTGACTCTCCCCTTGACAGTGATGTGTGTGTATTGTCGCACAATATTGTGTACATTTGTTATGTACTCACCAGGCTCTGGGATGTTTTCTAGTCCATATACGCCCACTGGTGGTAGGATGGCCCGCACCTTCTCCTCCCAGGGCCTGAGGTATACTGGTTTGGCAAGAGGGCCACTGCCGGTGTGTTGGCTCAAGAGGTAGTCCTTCTTCAACACCTCCCTGACCCTCCTGCGCACGTCATACCACCTGTTCTGGATGTCTCCCTTTGTGCGCAAACATGGTGATTGTGCGTTCACCCTGTCGACAATCCTCTCCCACATCTTGGTTTTCTGCGACATGGTTGTCTGTTGGACCAGTGTACCAAACAGCTGTGGCTCTACCCTGAGTATCTCATCTACCTGGACTTCCAATTCACTATCTAGGAACTTATGATTCTTCTTTGGGGGCATGGTGATGGGTGGTGATGGTGAGTGATGTGTGTGTTGGTGTGCAGGTGAGGGTGTGTGTGTGTGTGTTTAGCTGGGTGTATGTGAGGGTGCTATTTGTTGAGGTGCTGATGGTGTGTGGCTTGTGTGATGGATGAGCTGTGGGTGGGTGTGTGGTTGCTGTCTGTTCAGTGCTGGCAGGTAGTTTGAATTTGCAAAGGATCATGGTAGGGATTTGTGTCCTTTATATGGGTGGAGTTGTGGGTGTGTCTTTGTTCCCTGTCCCCCCAGTATTTATTGGCTTTGTAATTGGTTGTTTGGCCTTTTTTGTGTGTTTTTCCCTTTGTACTTTTTGTGCATGTAGGAGACGTTCTTGTGACCGAGTCGGACCCTGCAGTTGTCTCGTACGAGCTTCTCCGAGTCGTTCACGCTGTGTTTGTGCTGTTTTCTATGCTGCGTACGCGTCGGTCGCGGTGTATTGGGTTGCTTCTGCTCGCAGTTTTGTATGCGTGTCAATCGTACGGCTTGAGCTCCGTGCGACTCGGTCGTGATTTCCACGCGTTGCATCGTACTTGGCGGGTAGGAGGTCGCGGGTACGTTTCGTTCGGGTTCATTCCTGGTGCGTGTCGGTCGGTTCGATTCGCGTGGTTTTCCGGCCGGATGGCTGTTTTCCGCGCGGCTCGGTCGTTCGGCTTGTGTTCCGTACGAGTCGGTCGGATTTTGCACGCTTCTCATCGTACTTTGCGGGTCGGCCTGCACCTGTACGTGTCGGTCGGAATTAATTCCGGCTCCGAGTCGGTCGGTACGTTTTCCGGCCCGAATCGGAATCGGCCCCTTTGTCTCTTATGAAGGTCCGTTTGGTGTCTCTTATGCGCTGGTGGTATTCCTTCAGGGCGCTCTTGTGGTCGTTCCGTGCTTCCTTGGTTTTCAGGTTTCGCCAAGTTTTCTCTAGGCGTCTGCAGGAGCGTCTGGCATCTTGAGGTTCAGTGGTGAACCAGGCGGCTTTCAGCGGGCGTTGTTTGGCGGGGGGCGAAGGGGTGCGAACTTGTCGGTGCAGCTGGAGATCCAGCTGTGAAATTCCCTGGCTGTGGAGTTGGTGTCGGTCGCAGCGATGGGGGGGTATTGATGGAGGGTGGTGTTGAGGTGCTCCTCTGTGACCTTGCTCCAGTTCCGTTGTGGCGGGCGTGGGGCGGGTTTGGGTACGGTGGTGGTGTTGAAGGTGAAATGAATGCAGTGGTGGTCGGTCCAGAGGGGCTGGGTGGTGTGGCAGAAGCGGACGTTTGTTCCTCCCATGAAGATGGGGTCGAGGGTGTGACCCGCTCTGTGGGTGGGTGTGTTGACGAGCTGCTTCAATCCAAGGTTGGCGAGGTTGTCGAGGAGAGTAGTGGAGTCGGGGTCGTTGCTGTTGTCGAGGTGGAAGTTCAGGTCCCTGAGTAGAATGTAGTCCATGGAGGTGATAGCGTGGGGTGCGGCGAGCTCGGCAATGGTAGTTGCGTGGTGGGTGAGAGGTCCTGGGGGTCTGTAGATGAGGGTGCCGCGTAGGGTGGTCCTGGGGCTTGTCTGGATCTGGAAGTGGAGGTGTTCTGTGTTGGAGTGGGGGTCACTCGTGCTGGATGTGGAGAGTCGGAGGGGGTTCTTGTGTGCGATGGCGAGTCCTCCTCCTGGGCGGTGCGGACGGTCCTTTCTCTGGATCTTGTAGCCGTCCGGGATGGTGGTGGCGATGTCGGGACCGGAGGTGGCGTTGGTCCAGGTTTCCGTGAAGAAGGCGACGTCGGGCGAGAGGGTGTCGAGCAGGTCCCAGATCTCAACGGCGTGTCGGTGCAGGGAGCGCACGTTGAGCAGGATGCAAGTCAGGGTTTCGGTGGTGTGTGTATCGGGCGTTCCTTTGGCGGTCGCGGGGGCTCCGTCGATGGTGAAGGATGTGCGGCAGGGTCTGCACGAGAACTGCCCGTGGGTGGTGTTTGGCGAGGATCTTGCGCAGTCGGCGTGTCTTCCGGGGTTGAGTGCGTGGAGGGAGGTTGAGTCGTAGCGGTGAGGCCTCGGAGAACCAGGGTCCCTGGCGCTGGTCGCGGTCGGGTCACGGACGGGCGCAGACGGGCTTGCCTTAGGCGCGCCTTTGGCTCGCCAGCGGCGCGCCCGCTGCACGCGTCCGCTGCGTCGCCATAAGTAGGGGAGGGGGGCGGGAGCAGGTAGGAGGCAGGAGCGGGACAGTGTAGGGGGGCGGGGCCGCAAGGGCAGTAGCGGCGGGAAACTGACCAGAACAGCAGGAAGATGAGAGAAAAACAGTAAACAGCGGGGAAGAGAGTAAAACTACAGCGGGAATAAAATGCAGTAAAACAGTAAAAACAGCCAAAATGCGGTAATACGGAGCGCAAGGATTAGCGGAAACAGCAGGCAGAAGGGAAAAAACCTGAGGAGCAGGGGCGGGCTGCCGGCTCGAACTCTGCTAGGAGAGGACACAGGAACTCAGGAGCGGAGCGACCGTGAGGCGGAGCTGCTGGGGAGAGTGCTAGCCTGGGCCAGATGTCAAGGCTTCACACGCGCTCCCCCGCAGCAGTCACCATAAGTAGGGGAGGGGGGCGGGAGCAGGTAGGAGGCGGGAGCGGGACAGTGTAGGGGGGCGGGGCCGCAAGGGCAGTAGCGGCGGGAAACTGACCAGAACAGCGGGAAGATGAGAGAAAAACAGTAAACAGCGGGGAAGAGAGTAAAACTACAGCGGGAATAAAATGCAGTAATACAGTAAAAACAGCCAAAATGCGGTAATACGGAGCGCAAGGATTAGCGGAAACAGCAGACAGAAGGGAAAAAACCTGAGGAGCAGGGGCGGGCTGCTGGCTCGAACTCTGCTAGGAGAGGACACAGGAGCTCAGGAGCGGAGCGACCGTGATGTGGAGCTGCTGGGGAGAGTCCTAGCCTGGGCCAGAGGTCAAGGCTTCACACGCGCTCCCCCGCAGCGGTCGCCATAAGTAGGGGAGGGGGGCAGGAGCAGGTAGGAGGCGGGAGCGGGACAGTGTAGGGGGCGGGGCCGCAAAGGCAGTAGCGGCGGGAAACTGACCAGAACAGCGGGAAGATGAGAGAAAAACAGTAAACAGCGGGGAAGAGAGTAAAACTACAGCGGGAATAAAATGCAGTAATACAGTAAAAACAGCCAAAATGCGGTAATACGGAGCGCAAGGATTAGCGGAAACAGCAGACAGAAGGGAAAAAACCTGAGGAGCAGGGGCGGGCTGCCGGCTCGAACTCTGCTAGGAGAGGACACAGGAGCTCAGGAGCGGAGCGACCGTGATGTGGAGCTGCTGGGGAGAGTGCTAGCCTGGGCCAGAGGTCAAGGCTTGTGCCCATTTCAGGAATACATAGATTTCCTTTATACCTGTTGTTCACCATATGAATTGATCTATACTCAACACAATGAAAAACCATTGCAAGGTGCAGCTCAGTTATTGACTCTGGGTACCTCAGGTTCTTGGAGAAACCTGCAAACCCTATGTATCCCCACAACCAGAAGGGATGTAACGGTATACTGCTGTTGTAAATCAGCCATCGTGACTAGAAGTTGCAGATGAAAACATTGTCACAAATGGCCTTTTTTCTCTACACTGTTTCAGTATTTCTTCATTTCAACAGTTAGTTTCTTTGGGAAAACCTTGAAGGATCTGCACATTTGACCCTTGCTGAATTCGGACTTTTGTCTACTTTTCAGACATTTATAGCTTTTCTGAATCACCCCTGGGTTTCACACTGGTTTCCACCACAAACTGGAAGTAGGTTGAGAGCACAAAACAGGAAGAATGGGCTACCTCTTCGAAAAATGCCAAAACTGTGGGAAAGAAATGAGGGTTTTTACTCAGCCCTCCATGTCCCTGAAAGCTGGTGACTTTAGCACAGCAAACCATTTGTTGATGTCATTTTCAGGAGAAAGAAAAACAGACACTTTTATCCAGAGCACTTTTTCACCATTTTCCCCTCAAAACTCAAAATATAGCTATATTGTGCCTATTTTCTCGAATGCCCTATGTCGACAAAACATTACGCAGCTCTAAGCAGGAACTACCCCAAATAGCCAAAAAAGGGTTCAGCACCGGAGGGTGAAAGGCCCAGCAGTTAAGGGGTTAAATACAGGGCTGGTGGCAAATCTCAGGAGACATAAGGCAGACACGATGGGGTGTGACTCTTGTCCTTTGGAGTTGGAGAATTGTACATTGAGGGAAACAGTGGGTATATGACACATGACCTGGGGGTAGTCTGAGACACTGCTCTGAGCATATTATATATGTGTAACCAGAATGCCTCTGCCACGTGCATGATAGGTTTGACAGAGTGCATTGTAAGACAGATGCACAATCTGATTTAACACATGCCTTGTCCGGGTGTTGTCTATGCGGGGCAGTTCCCCAGCACTCTCAGTGTCGGCTTGTCGCCACTGTGCCCTACCTCTTCACACCGGTGTACTTTGGCAGCAAAATCATTGTGAAACATTATTCTGCTGTCAGACTAAGCCTGGGTCTGTCAAAAGCAGCATAATTCCAACATTTCATATATATGGTTACCAACAGCATTTCAAAATAAAAACACTACTTTGTGCCCTTGTTCCAGTGACAAACTGGTTACTATGCTATCTGTGTTTTGTGTGTCTTGTTGTCCCTTGAAGCTGTGCCTTCCTCTTCCTCAGGCAGGCCAATAGTTAGAACAGAAATTTAGGACTAGCTATTGTAAAGAATATGGCCATTCTTCTCAAAGGAGTTTGGAGACATTTGAAAGAAACTATGCGTTTTATAATGCACCTTACCTGCTGTACACTGGGGCTTGGAACAAAACTGAAGCTAGGCAGTACAGGGACAGCACAGAGGGACAGGAGAGGGCACAGAGGAGCAGGACAGGAGAGGGCACAGAAGGACAGAGCACTGATTGCGAGTAGGGGAGCTGGGCAGTACGGGGACAGCACAGAGGGACAGGGGAGGGCACAGAGGAGCAGGACAGGAGAGGGCACAGAGGGACAGAGCACTGGTTGCTGGTAAGGAAGCTGGGCAGTACGGGGACAGCACAGAAGGACAGGGGAGGGCACAGAGGAGCAGGAGAGAGCGCAGAAGGTCAGAGCACTGGTTGCGAGTAGGAAAGCTGGGCAGTACGGGGACAGCACAGAGGGACAGGGGAGGGCACAGAGGAGCAGGACAGGAGGGGGCACAGA
The DNA here is from genome assembly GCA_963921515.1 of Calotriton arnoldi. Classification (NCBI taxonomy): domain Eukaryota; kingdom Metazoa; phylum Chordata; class Amphibia; order Caudata; family Salamandridae; genus Calotriton; species Calotriton arnoldi. Next base: position 696,455 of record CAWUFW010007419.1, on the reverse strand, counting down.
GGGACAGGAGAGAGCGCAAAAGGACAGAGCACTGATTGCGAGTAGGGAAGCTGGGCAGTACGGGGTGAGCACAGAGGGACAGGGGAGGGCACAGAGGAGCAGGACAGGAGAGGGCACAGAGGGACAGGAGAGGACACAGAGGGACAGAGCACTGGTTGCTGGTAAGGAAGCTGGGCAGTACGGGGACGGCACAGAGGGATAGTGGAGGGCACAGAGGAGCAGGACAGGAGAGGGCACAGAGGGACAGAGCACTGGTTGCTGGTAAGGAAGCTGCGTAGTACGGGGACAGCACAGAAGGACAGGGGAGGGCACAGAGGGACAGAGCACTGCTTGTGGGTAGGGAAGCTGGCCAGTACGGGGACAGCACAGAGGGACAGGGAAAGGGCACAGAGGAGCAGGACAGGAGAAAGCACAGAGGGACAAAGAAGGGAACAGAGGGGCAGGAGAGGGCACACAGGGACAGGAGAGGGCACAGAGGAGCAGGACAGGAAAGGGCACAGAGGGACAGAGCACTGGTTGCGGGTAGGGAAGCTGGGCAGTACGGAGACGGCACAGAGAGACAGAGGAGCAGGACAGGACAGGGCGCAGAGGGACAGAGCACGGGTTGCTGGTAAGGAAGCTAGGCAGTACGGGAACAGCACAGAGGGACAGGGGAGGGCACAGAGGGAGAGAGCACTGCTTGTGGATAGGGGAGATGAGCAGGACAGAAGAGAGCACAGAGGGACAGGGGGGGCCAGAGGAGCAGGGCAGGAGAGAGCACAGAGGGGCAGAACACTGGCTGTGGGTAGGGAAGCTGGGCAGTACAGGGGCAGCACAGAGGGACAGGGGAGGGCACAGAGAGACAGAGAAGGTCACAGAGGGACAGGGAGGGCACAGAGGAGCAGGACAGAAGGTGGCACAGAGGGACAGAACACTGGTTTCCAGGAACGGGAGCTGGGCAGTACGGAGACAGCACAGAGGGAAAGGGGAGAGCACAGAGGAGCAGGACAGGAGGGGGCACAGAGGGACAGGGGAGAGCACGGAGGAGCAGGAGAGGGCACAGAGGGACAGGGGAGGGCACAGAGGAGCAGGAGAGGGCACAGAGGGACAGGGGAGGGCACAGAGGAGCAGGACAGGAGAGGGTACAGAGGGACAGGAGAGGGCACAGAGGGGCAAACCACTGGATGCGGGAAGCTGGGCAGTGCGGGGACAGCACAGAGGGAACATAGGAGCGGGACAGGAGAGGGCACAGATGGACAGAGCACTGGTTGCGGTTAGGGAAGTTGGGCAGTACGGGAACAGGGTGACAGAGGAGGGCACAAAGGGACAGGAGAGGGCACGGAGGAGCGCACAAAGGAGCAAGACAGGAAAGGGCAGAGAGGGACAGGGGATGGCACAGATGAGCAGGACAGAAGGGGGTACAGAGGAGCAGGGCAGGAGAGGGTACAGAGGAGCATGAGATGGCACAGCGGGACAGGGGAGGACAGAGATGAGCAGAACAGAAAAGGGCACAGAGGGATAGAACACTTGTTGCGGGCAAGGGAGCTGGGCAGTACGGGGACAGCACATGGACAGGGGAGGAGAGGGCACAGAGGGACAGAGCACTGGATGCGGGTAGGGAGGCTGGCCAGTACGGGGACAGCACAGAGGGACAGGGAAAGGGCACAGAGGAGCAGGACAAGAGAGGGCACAAAGGGGCAGGGCACTGGATGCGGGTAGTGAAGCTGGGCAGTACGGGGAAAGCACAGAGGGACAGGGAAGGACACAGAGGAGCAGGAGAGGGCACAGAAGGACAGAGCACTGGTTGCGGGAAGCTGGGAGGACGGGGACAGCACAGAGGGACAGGGGAGAGACCAGAGGAGCAGGACATGAGAGCGCAGAGGGACAGAGCACTGGTTGTGGGTAGGGAAGCTGGGCAGTATGGAGACAGGGTGACAGAGGAGGGCACACAGGGACAGGAGAGGGCACAGAGGAGCAGGACAGGAAAGGGCACAGAGGGACAGATCACTGGTTGCGGGTAGGGAAAGTGGGCAGTACGGAGACAGCACAGAGAGAAAGGGGAGGGCACATAGTGCCAATATCGGCAACACTCGCCACCCCACCATACAGCAATCTCCTAGAGAAATAACCAGACAAGACACCTTCTTTGTGGAGAAAACGCTGCAGGTTTATTAGCATTACAAATATGCCAACATGGTGGGTTATCTTACGGGCGATCCCAAGGCAGGCAGCCCCTCGCCGCCTGCCACCTGATGAGCCAAATTACACCGAGGCCTTCCCCAACGGTGTTTGCCATATTTTGGGGGAGGGAAGACCCCTCCCACCAGTGGACCAACAGCCCACGCCCCTGCTCCCACCCCATACGGGGGCGGAGCCTGCCAGGCAACCCCCGGTTGCTCAGGTCCACAACCGCCCGTAGGACTAACGGGGCGCCGTCGCTCCTCCAGGGTCCAACGCGAGGACCTCCCTGTGGATATTTGGCCTTTGCACCCTTGTTGTGCTTCTGTACATGGTACCCGTATGTACCTACAGCCTCTGGCTCGCCCTGTAACTCCGCCTGCAACACAAAATAATACATTAGACAAAAACCCCCCCTACACCCACTGCCTGACGCCGGGTATGCGGTAGGGAGGGAAACTGCGTCAGGGGAATGGGCCAAGAGGGCGCCCAGGGGGCGGGGAGAGGTATATGTACCTCGCCCCTCCCCGGAAGTGACGCGGCACACTGGACCCCTGAGGGTCCCAAACACTGGGAGGCTGCCTCCTGTGCCCTCCTGTGGCACTAAGGCGGCCGCCCTCTTAGCGGGTCTCCTTCGTGGACCCCGGGCAGCCTGCATAGTGCCAATATCGGCAACACTCGCCACCCCACCATACAGCAATCTCCTAGAGAAATAACCAGACAAGACACCTTCTTTGTGGAGAAAACTGCTGCAGGTTTATTAGCATTACAAATATGCCAACATGGTGGGTTATCTTACGGGCGATCCCAAGGCAGGCAGCCCCTCGCCGCCTGCCACCTGATGAGCCAAATTACACCGTGGCCTTCCCCAACGGTGTTTGCCATATTTTGGGGGAGGGAAGACCCCTCCCACCAGTGGACCAACAGCCACGCCCCTGCTCACACCCCATACGGGGGCGGAGCCTGCCAGGCAACCCCCGGTTGCTCAGGTCCACAACCGCCCGTAGGACTAACGGGGCGCCGTCGCTCCTCCGGGGTCCAACGCGAGGACCTCCCTGGAGATATTTGGCATTTGCACCCTTGTTGTGCTTCTGCAGATGGTACCCGTATGTACCTACAGCCTCTGGATCGCCCTGTAACTCCGCCACAGCTCTGGGTGTGGCCACCGTCACAGCCAGGGCCCCCCACCAAGGTAGGCCTCTTCACCTCCATCTTGCTGATTCCAGGGCCTCTCCCAGGCCCAGCAAAACAAGTCCATGCCCACTCTGGCAGGCGCGCCCCATCCTCTTTCAAACTCCCAGTGGACTTAGCATGCAGCAGGCAATGCCTGATGAACCAAACCCCTCTGTTCAGTGGATCTGCGCCTGGCACTGTACACTCTCCTGCGTGAGGAATCCCCGGCATCCTCTGACCGAGCCCCTCGCCACACTCACAGTGGGGTTATCTCTGCCCATCATAACACCCCAGCCCACCTGGTTGTTTAACTTATACCAGGAGTATTTCATATCTTGCCGCAATGCCCTCCTAACCCGGAGGGTCAAAACATTGCCTCCCCTGTGTATGCCTAAATTGATGGGAGGGGAGACACCCCCCCCTTAGACTTGTGCCGCAGCTTCTACACAAGCTGTTCCTGCGCATACCTGGGGCCCCCAACCAAATTATCTCAGTAGTGTGTCGCGCTTCTACCTCAAACTGTGCTAGCGCATGCCTGGGCCGGCCCCCCAACCAAGGTAAGTCAGTCATGGAAAACCCATGCCTCCATATATTGGATTCCTCCCATCGTGCCACTGCCAGGACGCACGGACGGCCCTTGACCCCGACCTTTGATCCTGCCAAATAACGACATGCTCCGATACTAACATCCTTTAATGAGCACTGCACCCCATATTATACAACTAATCCATCTTGCACCTAGTTGCACAATAACACTGCACCCCATCAAACCTCGGGTGCCTCAGAGGGTGCCTTTGGACAACTTAAAGTTCGCCTGTACATGATACACTTAACCTGTCTTCCGGCCACTCCCCTGGTTGGCTACAGACGGCTGTACCTTTGAAACCTTGGAATTCCTATTGTCCCACCTGCTTGATGCGCTCTGCTGCCAAACCCGCCCAGAACGCTTTGGTTGTGGCTGGTTGCACCTATTTGCACAATAACAACATCTTTCCCTACACCCTGCTGATTCCCGGGCTTCTCCCCAGTCCAGCAAAGCAAGTCCATGCCCACTCTAGACAGGTGAAACCCCATCTTGTACCAAACTCCCTGTTGATTTGGCATGCAAACCATACCTATAAAGCCAAACCCAGTTGGTGAATTTACGCCTGGCACGGTCAACTCTCCTGCGCGAGGTTTCCCCGGCCTCCCCTGACCGGGCGCCTCGACACACTAAACGTGGGGGCTATCTGACCACCATAACTCCCAAGCCCCCAAAGGTTGCGTCCTACAATTGCATGACTCCCTCTCTTGCAACAGGTGCCTCTTCCCCCAGAGTCTGCTCATTGCCCGGGCCAGGCAACACAAGACAAGTCCATGCCCACTCTAGACAGGTAGACCAGTCTTGCGCACCCCGCCCGGTGGTCCCTAACCTCTACCAAACACCTTGTGGACGTGGAGGCAACCCCCTTAGTCTGTGCCGCAGCTGCTTCAGCCAGCTGTCCCAGCACATGGCTGGGACCCCCAACCAAGAAAACTTACTTGAGGAACCCCATGCCTCCATTTCTTGAATTCCGCCCCTCGCGACGCACGGAAGGCCATTCACCCAGATCCTTGATCCTAGCGACATAACGAAATGCCAAGTTGCTAACCTTTAATGAGCACTGCACCCATCCTATACAACTAATCAAGCTTGCACCTAATGTACCCGATACACTGCCCCCCACTGCCCATTGATAGCCTTCCTGTTGAAGACCAGAAATTGAGGAGGGGAGACACCCCCCCTTAGTCAGTGCTGCAGAATCCTAGCAAGCTGTTCCAGTGCATGCCTGGGAACCCCATCCAAATTATCTGTGTCAGGAAACCCAAGCCTCCACCTCCTGCTTTCCGCCCATCGTGCCACTATCAGCACGCATGGATGGCCCATCATCCATACTTTTGACCCTGCCCTTTGCCAGACCTACTCTAGTGGGTACCAGGTAGTGGACCAGAGGGTAGAAACGCTACAGGAATGGTGAAAACGATAGATGCAGATCACCTGCCCTTTCTAGACTTGTTGGGATGCCGGGTGTCCCATAAAAGAGCCTCTCTGCTGCAACCCAGTATATCGCTAAGCTTTGTAGCCCCAACACACTTGAGTTGTATAACTTAATCCCCACGTGCCGCGATGGCGAGAATGCCGGCGCTTGGCATCTACCGTCTCTGTTAGCTTGACCAGTTAGTCTGCCTTACCTTGAAGATACAATTATGACAGACCACGTACCATTGTGCACCGCGTGCAGCCTGTGCGTCACCTTAAAGGTTGACTAAGCCTGTGCTTCAACACCCTTTCTTGACTATTCCCCCAGATTCGGGGGGTTCAAGCTGATAACCATGTACTGCACCAGCAGTGGGAAAGTACCTGCACCCTCCCCATTACCTCTGGTGCATCACCGGGGTGCCAGTGGTATATTCCAAGTTTGCCTGTACATACTACCCTTAACCTGCCTTCCGGCCACTCCCCTGGGTGGCTCCGGGTACCTTCCAAACATTGGGATACCCATTGTCCAGCCTGCTTGATGCACTCATCCTGTCCCTTTACTGCCACCCCCGAAGAGTCTGATTTGGACCTTGCCCTCCGCCACTGGTTCTCAGGGCCCCGAAGGAAGCCAGGCTGGAGGTAGCTGAAAACAGGGCATCGTCCATGTGAGAAGTTGGCCTGGTATATGCTGTCCACTAATTATAGTGGGCACCTTGCACCAGTCCAAACAACCCCTTATTGGAGATAGGTTAAAGACAACCTTTATTGAAAGCTATCCTAGTGGTAGCTATGGAGAGCAGCCTTCAGGCTAAGTCTTGAAAGAATGTAAAGCAGCTTGTTTTACCAGTCTATAATCTCTTGAGTGACCAAATGAAAGAGGACCACACCAGGTATATATTCAAAATATATGTATTTATTGCTAAACACACCCCTCTAGTCTCTTTATGAGGCTAGAGTTCGAAGTACATAAGTTATAAGTTAGTTATCTACAGTAATGGCACAAATACACGTTTGAGCCCTAGGGGCGTACCAAACCATATACCAATAAAGTGGTATAAGAACCACGACTGAGCTAGACACAGGGCCTAGAGCCTGTAGAAGTGCTTGGACCACAAGGAACCACCCAAGGTAGTGACACAGGGGACCCACGGGGGACGCGTGCAGTGTGAGAACACAGCTGCGAATCGCCGTTGACTTCTATGGGGAAAGTCGCGGTTGGAATTTTAAAGAAAAGGGACACTTAGAGGAGGACTTGGAGCAAACCCTTTTAGAACTAGGCTGTTCTAGTGTCAATACCCACGGAAGCACCGGAGTACTCGAGTTACCTCACCCAGGGGAGCCGGGTGCATAGGTGCCTTTCGGGGTCGGGTTTCGTCGTCGTTTTCAATGGCGATCTGCTGCAAAGTGCTGCTGGCGGCCAAGTCGAAAGTGTTTGGGTGGATACAAAGGTGGATCGAAGATCTGAAGAACCTGAAAGCAGAGGGGACAGAGTCTGGGTCACTAGCCAGTGACCAGGAAGGCGATGAGCAGATGCCCACCGAAGTCGAGTGCTTCAGGTAGGTTGATGGTCGTCTTGACTCTTCAGCCACGAGGTCCAGGATGCGTCGACGATGACCAGGAGCTGGATTCGAGCTGTCCCACAACGTCTGTCGATTGCAGGGGTGTCGGCGACCGGATTGGACCCAACAAGCTTTGGCAACGGCAAGTCTCGTGGAAATGGAAGAAGGACGATGGTGCAGACCAGCAAGGTCTGTGGGACTCACCCAGCAAGGGTAAGTCAGGGCACGCCTGGAGCAACCAGGGAGCCCAAGCAGAAGAAGATTGGCCTTCGGGAGGGCCTACTAGCCAACGGACTAGCGACCGCGAAGGAGCCTCGAGTGGACGCACTTGGAGCTGGCTCACAGGACACTCGTGGAGTGGAGGCCAGTGATCTTCGGTGCAGTCGGTGCTGGAGGCTGGGGCTACTCAGAGCCCAAAGCACAACTTCGTGGGAGACCCAGAAGAGGATGCACTTGCAAATGCGATCGGTGTCCAGGGGTCACGGTTCCACGTTACCCACAACAGCTATGGGCCTCAGCTTTGCTGGGGACTCAGGGCAGCCTCGGGGAAGTCTGGAAATCCACCTCTGGTGATGCAAAGACTTCGGCGTCCGGCGGAGCTTCAGCGATGCAGACCGGACAATTGCTTCTTTGGTGCTTGCCAAGCAGGGGAGTCACTCCTTGACCCCAAGGGAGATTCTTCAGTCCTCTAATCTTGAAGTAGAGCGTCGAAGGTCCAGGATTCTGTGTCAGAGTTTCGTCCAGGTAAATCTAAAATCCTAAGGACTGGGGTCCCATACTTATACCAAGTTAGGGGGTTGGACATACTCTGGGGACCCACCTATGGGAGGGTCAGGGCAGAGGGGTGGTTACACCCCTTTCCCTTTGTCCAGTTTCGCACCAGAGCAGGGGCTGGAAGCCCCTGAGCCGGTTTGAACTGGGGTATGCACAGGGACACCAAATGTGCCCCCAGTGCAAGACTTCAAAGCACCAGAGAGTGCTCCCGCCCAGCCCCAATACACACTATCCTGTCTGGGGAGGTGGTTACACTTCCCTGGGACAGGAAACCTATTGTCCAGGCCTCCCCTGCCGGAGTTTCGGTCAGCAGCAGGAGGCCAGACTCGTGTCTGTGGCAGCGGCATCCATTTTGTGACGCCAGGGCTTGGAAAGAAGTTACCGGGCAGGCCGCTGTGTACATGGGGGTAGTATTCCAAGATGTTTGACACCAAACACGACATGTTTCCGTGCAGCCATCCCAAAGTTAGCATTTAACGCGAGGTTATAATGCGCTTAAGAGTATATGGTCAGGGTGCACTACAAACAGCAACAGAGAAGGGTCTCCGAACGCTGCAGAGGGGCCCTGCTCATGCAGGGGCACCCTCTCACATAGGAACCACGCACTCTGCCTCCAGGATTGATAAGGCCTGCCATAGGAGTGACTTATAGGTTTATATGTGTGTATGTATGTAGTGATATAGGTAGCCTATATCACAGTAAGGGGTGCATGCACCACCTTACCCAGGCTGCAGTAGCAGACCTGTGGTGTCATTTTGGATGGCCTTCCAGGGGTGGCACAATACATGCTGCAGCCCCTGGTAGGCCTCTGAGGTACCTATGCCCTGGGTACATAGTATACCATATACTAGGGACTTATAAGGGCACTCCAGATTCCAATCAGAGATGTGCTTAAGGCACATGGAAACCATTTTAGAGAGGAAGCAGCTAGGCTGGGGTTCTGATTAGCAGGGCCCCAGCCAGACTAAAGTCGAAAAACAGTGAAGCATCAGCAAAAAGTGGGGGTACCCATGTGAAGCAGATCCTACTCTCCTACAGTCCACACCTGCATGATGCGCTTCCGCTTGTATGCCCACCCTGTAAGCTGCTGTTGCTGGCTCTTGAAAGAGCGACTGCCAAAGCGCTTGCCATGACCCCCATTGCCTGGCATAGTAAGGCATGCCTACCTTACCTGCTCAACCTGTACCTTGGTATTGGGCGAGTTGTCAGCCAGAGACAGTAAATAGGTTCTCCCTTCTGCCTGCGATGTAGACTGCTGTGCTTCCCGGCTGATGTCCCCTCCTAGCGCCAGTCAGCTACCTGCCCCCGCCTTGAAACATGCGAACTTTACTTAAACCAATGTAGCCTTTTAATACTATAAACCATGTTGCCCCAACTCTGATGCCGCAGCACCCTCGTAGCTGTCCTTACCCAACCTGCTAGCTTGACTGGCTGACTGGGCAGGGAGTGCTTTCACTGAAGCACCTGTCGCCTGGCCACGGGCCGGGTGTGCAACTACTTTGCTGAGTGGCCACAACAATAGCACAGCCCCCATTGCTTGCTACACTATTGATGGTGTCAAATCTGGCTTGAGTGGTGTTTGTATGTGCCCCCATTGCCGGCACTGCACCCTATATAGGCGTGATAACTTACACCACCCACCCATTTTACTTGCTGTCGCTTGATCCCAGGTACACCCTACCTGCTGCCCCACAGTGACCCCTGGTGTTTAAACCGGCAATACCCCTAGTTTGCTTCGATATCCCCGGATCCCAAATGGCTGTCCCACCAAGACCTCTAGCAACACCCTGCCGCAGCATCTCGAAGAGGGTTATTGGCCAAATGTACCCCCCAGTCCTTGGTTTCAGCCTAAGTCCTTTAAAGGGGTACCAGTTTGTATGATGTGTGTGTCGATATCCTGGCAAGGCCTACCTAACAGCCTGTTTCCCGCTAGTGACTATCCCACTATGGTGTACCAGGCTCAACCAACCGAAGCGCTATGAATTTGTGGCCCCCGTACTTGCCATGAATGCCTCCATCTTACCTCAGATTAGCCTGCTCAGGTTGCTCTGTGGTGTTGATGCCCCAAGACTCCCCAGGCTGCTACTACTAGTAATGTGACGCAGTAGCTACATTAATGGGTACATCACCCGCCCCATATGAGCCGGTGTGACATATGAAGGAATAAGCTGGCGGAGCCGTGGCAAGAAGATGTTAAGATAGTTTGCGCTCGGGCCTGTCGAAGTAACTGTTATTTCCTTATTAGTATTGTGCAATGTCCCAACCCATAGGCTCTCCCAGTGTTTGTTTCCTGTCCTTGCCGCCTGGGTCGGACACTTGCCCCCAGGGTTGGCATAGGCTATGGCAAACCTCCCATGAGGGATTGAGCACCCTCTCCCCGAAGGATAGCCTGGCACTGATCAACAAGTGTTTATTGCTACCCCACTCAATGGCCCTCTTTTTAACAACTTCAGGATGGAGATAGTCATTACCGCCTTAGAGCCCGCACTGGAAGTGCTCAGCCAAGGTACACGTGGGGTCCGGATGGGCCTAGCTTGCGCTCCCCCAGCTCACATTTAAGCCCTGCACTTCTAGCATGCCTGCGAATACGAAAGCTGCGCAGACTGGTCGGATCACCCCTGACCCCCAAAACTGCGAACCAGTCCTGCAGGCCACAAGCCACTGTGATACACATTCTTCGTACGCTCGGACCCGTGTGTCTCATATTTATATTGAGCAAATAACAGAACCATCACCGGTCGGCAGAGTACAATAGCTGTCTCTCCAAGGCCCCCAAGGCTATGAATGGCTTGGGCAGCAGGCAACAGAATTGTAATGTATATTGAAAAATTCAATGCCTGCTGTGTGGTCATCTCTAAAATGACAGACAGCGCTGCCAAGTGGCGGCTGTCACAAGCGCCGGTGTTGACAGTTAAGTGAAGGTGCCACGCACCAGGAACCACCCTGTCCAATCTAGCACAGGTAAACTATTATACTATTTCATCGTCATTTCGCATTTCCACCCATGGAAATACCGCCAGAGACTTCCCCACCTTAGCACCCGATTAACTCAGAAGGATAAATACTGGGTAAGGCCAAGAGGGCGCCCAGGGGGCGGGGAGAGGTATATGTACCTTGCCCCCTCCCCGGAAGTGACGCGGCACACTGGACCCCTGAGGGTCCCAAACACTGGGAGGCTGCCTCCTGTGCCCTCCTGTGGCACTAAGGCGCCGCCCTCTTAGCGGGTCTCCTTCGTGGACCCCGGGCAGCCTGCAGAGGAGCAGGACAGGAGAGGGCACAGAGGGGCAAAGCACTGGATGCGGGCAGTGAAGCTGGGCAGTACGGGGACAGGACAGAAGGAAAGGGGAGGACACAGAGGAGCAGGTCAGGAGAGGGCACAGAAGGGCAGAGCACTGGATGCGGATAGTGAAGCTGGGCAGTACGGGGAGAGCACAGAGGGACAGGGGAGACACAGAGGGACAGGGGAGGGCACAGAGGGACAGGGGAGGGCAGAGATGAGCAGGACAGGAGAGGGCACAGAGGGACAGAACACTGGTTGCGGGTAGGAAAACTGGGCAGTACGGGGACAGCACAGAGGGACAGGGAAGGGCTCAGAGAATGCTGTTACCGTAGACTCCCAAGGACCAGAGACCCCGAGGCTGTGCTCTTATCACAGTACAACACACTCCTCCATTGAGCTGCAGACAGCGTCCGCCAGGGCTACTGAGGGGATTCTAGGGAAACATTAATTTGCTGCCCCGCACCTCTAGCCGCCCACCCTGCAGGCACAGCCCCCACCTCTAGCCACCCACCCTGCAGGCACCCACCCCACACCTCTAGCCGCCCATCCTGCAGGCACAGCCCCCCCACCTCTAGCCGCCCACCCTGCAGGCACAGCCCCCTCACCTCTAGCCGCCCACCCTGCAGGCACAGCCCCCCACCTCTAGCCGCCCACCCTGCAGGCACAGCCCCCCATCTCTAGCCGCCCACCCTGCATGCACAGCCCCCCCACCTCCAGCCGCCCACCCTGCAGGCACTGCCCCCCCACCTCTAGCCGACCTCCCTGCAGGCACAGTCCCCCCCACCTCTAGCCGCCCTCCCTGCAGGCACAGCCTTCCCCCACCTCTAGCCCCCTCCCTGCAGGCACAGCCTTCCCCCACCTTCTAGCCGCCCTCCCTGTAGTCACAGCCCCCCACCTCTAGCCGGCCCCCTGCAGGCACAGCCCCTCCCCTCCCCACCTATAGCCCCCTCCCTGCAGACACAGCCCACTCCCTTCTAGCCGCCGTCCCTGAATGTACAGCCCCCCCCCAGCCCCTCCCTGCAGGCACAGAGCCCCCTCGACCTCGAGGAGAAATATTTTCATTTTCGAATTTAACGCTGCCACCTTTGGCAGGGCTCCTTCGTTCAATCTCTCTCTGTTCAGAAGAATGTGCAGGGGCGAGTCATCCATGAACTCTGTCGCCATGGCAACCGCATCCACATTACAGCACAGGGGGCGTGGGATTTATTCATCGACGTGTTTCAGAAATCGTCGATTTGTCATCTTATGATAACTTCGGAAGTGCGCTCGCCTATAGCTGGAGGGCCTGGCAGGGTGCGAAACTGGGATAGAGGGGGGCAGAACACTTTCATTGCAGCGTTAACAAGAAGAGACTGGCGTTGAGTGGAAGGCAGAGATGTGGGTACAAGCTTGGCATGCAGTGAGAGTGTGCAAAGAGTACAGGCCAGCTGGCGCCAGAAAGGCATGGCACAGTGGGTGGGGTATGTCAGAGTGTGCGGAACAGCTGGTGCCAGAAGGGCATGGCACAGGGTGAGGTATGTCAGAGTGTGCGGGACAGCTGGTGCCAGAAAGGCATGGCACAGTGGGTGGGGTATGTCAGAGTGTGCGGAACAGCTGCTGGTGCCAGAAAGGCATGGCACAGTGGGTGGGGTATGTCAGAGTGTGCGGGACAGCTGGTGCCAGAAAGGCATGGCACAGGGTGAGGTATGTCAGAGTGTGCGGGACAGCTGGTGCCAGAAAGGCATGGCACAGTGGGTGGGGTATGTCAGAGTGTGCGGAACAGCTGCTGGTGCCAGAAAGGCATGGCACAGTGGGTGGGGTATGTCAGAGTGTGCGGAACAGCTGCTGGTGCCAGAAAGGCATGGCACAGGGTGAGGTAGGTTAGTGTGTGCGGGACAGCTGGTGCCAGAAGGGCATGGCACAGTGGGTGGGGTATGTCAGAGTGTGCGGGACAGCTGGTGCCAGAAAGGCGTGGCAGAGATCACGGGACAGCTAGTGCCAGAAGGGCACAGCAGATGGTGCAGGGATGGCAGAGGGTGTGGGACAGTGGCTGCCAGAAGGTTGCAGCAGAGGGTGCAGGGCATGGCAGAGGGCGCAGGACAGCTGGTGCCAGAAGGGTGCGGCAGAGGGTGCAGGGCATGGCAGAGGGCGCGGGACAGTGGCTGCCAGAAGGGCATGCCACAGTGCAGGGCATGGAGGCGGTTACCAGGAGGACATAGCAGAGGATGGGTCTGGCAGGTTGGAAGATGGAATAGCAATGGGTACTTTGAGGCCTGAGAAAAATGTTTCTGGCAGGCATTACAGGACTTGGGGACTTAGTCCCCGGTCCTGAAAATATATTTTTTAAAAATATATATGTAATGGGGCAGGGTAGGGATACTCTGACCTCCTAGTCCCCAAAGGCCGTGTGCAGGGCGGGTTTGGCCGCATGCAGGAGGTTAGCTCAGTGCCTGGCCGCAGGCGAGGCCCTGTGACCAACCCCCCTCTGTGCACAACGAAAGGCCGTGCGCAGCGTGGGGTTGGCTGCCTTTATGGGGGTCGGCCGCAGGGCCTGGCCTCAAGATAGGCCTTGTGGTCAACGTCCCAGAAAGGCACGGCGCAGCGTGGGGTTGGCTGCCTTTATGGGGGTCACTGGGCCTGGCCTCAAGCTAGGCCTTGTGGTCAACGTCCCAGAAAGGCACGGCGCAGCGTGGGGTTGGCTGCCTTTATGGGGGTCACTGGGCCTGGCCTCAAGCTAGGCCTTGTGGTCAACGTCCCAGAAAGGCACGGCGCAGCGTGGGGTTGGCTGCCTTTATGGGGGTCACTGGGCCTGGCCTCAAGCTAGGCCTTGTGGTCAACGTCCCAGAAAGGCACGGCGCAGCGTGGGGTTGGCTGCCTTTATGGGGGTCACTGGGCCTGGCCTCAAGCTAGGCCTTGTGGTCAACGTCCCAGAAAGGCACGGCACAGTGGGTAGGGTATGACAGAGGGCACCAAAGGCCGTGCACAGCGTGGGGTTGGCTGCATGTAGGGGGCCTGCACCCAGGCCCTGCAGCCAACCCCCTGCCATGCACGGCCGAAGGCTGTATGCAGCAGGGGGTTGGATTTACGTTATTAAATATTACTTTACATTTTAAAAAAACTAGAAATTCTCTGAAAAAACAAAGGTTAAAGTAACGTTAGATATGATAAAAGATCTGTTTTTGTTTAAAAAACAAAAACTTAGAAATTAACAGAAAAAAACAAAGGATAAAGAAATATAGGTGAATTTGTCAGTTTACAGCATAACTTTTAGACCAAAAAAACACAGAAATTCACTAGTTATAGTTAGCAGAGCTAACTATAACTTGTGCCACCGCCATGCACTGCTTACGACCTCACATATCACATCACTCATGAGATGTTCTGCGACATTATTGATGACATCCCAAATGACACCATTGATGACATCATCCAATGAGTGTGTCAGTTTGCTTTATAGTTTACATAGTGGCGGGTATCTACCATATTACTTTTCTACCTAATTTTGTGCAGCCTGTGTTCAGCGAATCGGTGTAAGTGTCTACACAACGCATGTGCTCCTAATGCACCATCGCTGTGCACAGGTATTGAACGCGTTAAAAATCTTTGTATTGAAGAGTAACTCTGTGTGCAGGTGATAGTTGACAACATGTGTTCATTATGTTACACACAAGTTTTTTGGTTCTGCAGAAAAGTTTCCAGCAGGGCAAAGATTCTACGTACTACATACAAAGTAGTGTGAGCAGCCTTGAGTTATTAGACAATCATCTCAGCAGGACAATTTGTACGTAACATAGAAGACTGTGTGCACCAGGTACTAACCTATGTACATGTGGTTGTTTTGCTTCAGAAGATGGGCTAGCTGTTAATATTTCCCCACAGTACGAAGGCTGCAGGTAGAATGATCTTTAGCACCTTCAGATCTTGGTTTTTAAAAGTGAATAGTCTCTCTTTGGACAAGTTTGATCTACAGTGTACACTGTTCTTAGTAGACACTTTTTAATACTCTGTGGTGTATTTCTCATGAGCGTTTCACTGTCTGCAAACAGTGTGGTACAGAGTAAGCTCTCTCCATAGAGTAAACAGTGTTAGCAGTACCCACTTTTCTACTTATATCCACTGCTTTTCTAAATGAAGGGTCAGTGACTGTCAGGGGTTTGATAGAGGTAAAGAGTGTCCGTAGTAGGGCATTAGTTATGTAACAGGGCTTGAGTATCTGGATGAACTTGGTTTCCCCTGAACAGTTGTATACAGATTGAACACAGAGAGAAGGCTAGGTTATCCTTTCATATGAACTCGGCTACCCATGAAGTGTATGGTATCGGGTCAATGTTGCATATAACAGAAGCTTGCTTCACCTCTGGAGGTTGTATGCATGACGGCAGTAGTGACGCTTCATATTACTCTGAACGTTCATAGATCTAATGCTCTACCCATTTATAGAGCAATGCGTACAAAAGAAGGTTCGATTATGTAATCAGTGATGACATCAAAGATGTGATTTGAGATGTCATCAGTGATGTCATGATGATGTCATAGAACATGTCATGAGTGATGTCATATGTGAGATCATAAGCAGTGCATGGCGGGGGCCACGTTACAGTTAGCTCTGCAAACTATTACTGGTGAATGTCTGAGTTTTTTTTAGTTCAAACATTAATGTTGTCACTGACAAAATCACCTTATTATAACATTACTGCTGGAAAGTGGGTTATTAGTGGTGGCAAATATGCATCTACCACTGGCAATAAGGCCACTAACACAGTCTAGGGCTCAGAATATATGTCAGTAAATTATTCCTATGCTCAGCCCTGGGTACCTTTGCTGCGAGCAGGCAGGCTTAACTTAGGAGACAGGTATGTAAAGCATTTAAAAACACCAATTCAGTAAATAATTAAGACACAACAAACAATAAAAATCCAACACCAATTTATAAACATAGCAAATATTTTTACCTTTAAAGTCACACCAAAATGACAAAAATCCCATATAGGGAACCGGAGATATGAATTTTTAAAGAATAAACATTTTCTAGCACTTAGTTACCTTATGGAGTTTTTTTTTCCAAACTTCTCCAAACTTCTGGAACTTCTTCCTGAAGTTCCTCTTGAAGGTCCAAAGGGTCCAAAAACAATCCAAGGGTCTGGAAGCTCCAAGATGGTCCTGGAAAGTTTGGGACCACAACTCCCACAATGCACCTGGATAAAACCCTTAAAAGTCCACTGGACGCACTCCAGGCAGGGGACTCTTGGTGGAGTTGATGCAGGTGAGCTCTGTTAACCTGTACCTTGCAGGGAGCCCACTCTTTATTCCTCTTGAGACAAGGTACATCCGAAGGGCTGTAGTTCCAGATAATGCAGCAGGCGCAGTCTTTTCAGAGTGCAGGGCCTGATGGTGCAAATCAAGTTTCCAGCTTGACAAGCCTTCTTCTTTTAGTTTCAAGCAGCAGATCTGAGAGTGTAGGAAGCTGGCTCTGTATATACTATACCAAAGTGAGGTATAGTGTGCACAGATTCCAGTGGATCCCCAGAGGTATAGCAGAGGCTAAAGCAGATAATACCCCACTCTCTTGTGGTAGTGTGGTTGAGCAGTTAGGCTTATCAGGAGGGTCGGGTTAAGCATTTGTTGTACACACTCAGGCAAGAAATGATGTCACACACTCAAAGACTGAATCCAGACCAATTGTTTGTATAAAAAGTTATTTTGTTGTTTTATTTCTAGAACTAAGGTTCACTTGGTAGCAGGTAAGTTAAACTCTTCATACAATGTTACTTTCAGCAAAGCAGTGAATACTGGATTTTCAGGAACATTCAGATTTGTTTTTGCAGTTGAGAAAACAGTTAAAAAATGCAGGTAAGTACTTCTTGATTACTTTTAGATTACAGTTCTGGCTTGGTATGATACATACTCCTAACACTGTCTACACCACACAGGACATTTGTAAGCAGGTTAACTCTTGTGCAAGCAATAGATTACTATTTGTGCAGCACAAGACAGTGCAACACAGAAGAATAGTTTGAGAAAAACCCACCATTCAGTCCTATTGGAAAAACGAAGCGTTAAGTTACAGGTGAGTAAATCGGTTTTGGAATTGGAGTTTTGGGGGGCAGAACCAAGGTTCCCCACGGTTCAGGTTAGCACTCAAGGGGAACCACCAGCAGCACTAGGGCGGCCGGCTGCAGAGTGCAGGGTGCCAATGTTAGCCAATGGGGCTAGGGGGCACCTTGGTTGGGGACTGCTCACGGGCAGGCCAGTCGGTCTTAGGAGCCAAGCTCCTAGGGTTAAGATCAGGGCAAAAGGGGTCCCAGGTTAGCACCAAGTCCAGACCACCCGTGGCGCAGGGGTGGCCAAGTACTTAGTAGGTGTCGGGAGCCCAATGCGTTTCAATAGAGGAAGTCAGTCACGAAAAAGGACTGCAGGCTGGAGCCAGAAGACTGGACGAAGGGAACCAGTGACTGGAGGATGAAGTTGAAGAGTTGCTGGACACCAGGACACCGTCGGTTGGGCACCTCAGGTCACCGGAGCCGCAGATGCAGGGTGTCCTTTCGTGTCGGATTCTTCCCACCGGCTCCAATCGCGGTTGGCGTGGCCCTTCAGATTGAAGCTGCAGGCATTGAGGTGAAGGTCGTGGGAGCTTGTCCAACGCTAGCACTCAGGTCAGGATCACCATGGGGGCTGTGGGCTTCAGGTGCAGAGTGGTGAGTGTTATATTCCATATAGGTACCCTATATAGGCGCAGGTAACACTGCAACCTTTCACCTATATCCTTCCCTACATTACATACATAACGGTTCTTAGGCACTGACCTTTTACCCAGATATGACACTGCATTCAGAACGCAGGTTTTTCCCCAGTTCGAAACTCATACATTATGCATGAGGCTTCTTGGAAGCACAGCAGGACTAACAGTAGGATTACCATCTCCTGTATAATATCTCTGTATAAAGTTCAGGCCCAACGTCATCCTTTAGGCCGACACAGTAACACAGCAAGGTAGGACCCCTGGGGAGATCTATGGGTATATATACATCATGTCTTGCTTAGAAAGACAGAGGAGACCGTGACTTCCCGGCTGACCCACTGACTACAGACCCTGAGGTTCCTGCATGCAGACGCTACAGCTAGCAGTGGTCTACCATCCCTCGCGGGGTGTCCAACTCGAGACCAGGACGGGGTCCCACATTCTCTAACTCTCAGGTAATGGCAGTGGTGGCTCGCATAGGGCGTTCTGCGGGGCGGTGGGGTAGGGCGGGGAGGGCAGGGTGGGGGTTAGTAACTCGGACATACGACGGAACGGAGGAACGTAATAATTACTTTCCTCCGTTCCGCCGTATGTCCGAGTTTACTACCCCCACCTTGCCCCTCCCCGCCCGCAGCACGCCCTATGCGAGCCGCCACTGGGTAATGGGGTTGACTAGATCCTAGAGGGATTCTTGGCATAGCACCTACACCGATGCTAGGTATATTTAGGTACACCTAGTTAGGGAGACATCGTAGGAGTACGCACTTTTTATCATGTGTTTTATGTACATGTATATATTCATGATTTCTGCAAGATGGTAGAACTATACTGTGGGACTTGGCCCTTTTGGCTAAAGTTCCCTAAACTTTTTGCTTTTCCCCTAGACCTCTTTTCTGACATAGTGTTGCCAACTTAGATGCTTTGGGCCTTTGCCACTGCTGATCAGTGTCAAAGTGCAAGTGCTCCCTGTATAAAGTAAAATGGTAATTGGTTGTCCATGATTGGTATGTTTGCCTTACTAGTAAAGTCCCTAGTAAAGTGCACTATATGTGCCAGGGCTGGTAATGCAAATGCTACTAGTGGGCGTGCAGCACGAATTGTGCCACCCACACAAGTAGCCTTAAAGAGGGAACTCAGGCCTGCCATTGCAGTGCCTGCGCGCAGTTTGTTAAACTGCCATGTTATTCTGACAAGTGCACCCACTTGCCAGACCTTACCCTTCCCTTTCTATGCTCCTCAGACACCCCTATGGTAGGTCCAGGGTACCCCCTAGGCAGGGTGCAGTGCATGTCAAAGGACATGTACTAAGGTGTGTGCCATGTCCTGACAGTGAAATAATCTCCATTTCGTTTTTCACTGTTGAAAGGCCATCTTGCCCATAGGACAGAATGGGGAGGCTGTGTAATATGTTTTCCAGCCTATCTTCCCAAAGGCTTAAGATGGAGAGGTGAAGTTTAGTATGCCTGAACTCACAATGTAATAGCACATCTTTTTATGAAGGTGGTTTTTGCATTGTGTGTTTAGAAGCCACTCTTTTAGAAGTGGCTAGGTTTTTGTGCTCTAACATTTCTGTGTGTCTCTGCCTGGTTGTGGATTGACTGTCTGGATTTGAAAGTGATAGGATCTGGGGAATGTCTTGACCCAGGGGAGGAGGTGAGACAGCAACAGGCTGACCTGCATCTGGAGTGTAGGGGAGGAGTAGCCCCTAGAGGTGAAGAGGCCTGGGCTGCAGCCATAAACCAATGGCTCCGGCCCCTGCTGAGTTATTGAGGATCCAGACCCCCACTATCAAAGGAATAAAGGTGTCACTGGCAGGGAGGCACCCAGAACTGGTTTGAACAGGGGTCAGTGCCCCCTGAACACATAGACTTCAAAGCCATTGAGGGGTATAACTATGAGAGCTGAAGCCCCTGAACTTTGGAGAATGGCTTGATCAAGATTGAACAAGACTGGAACTACTTCATGGTCAAGAGGAACCTTTGCCAAGGAAGAAACAACTGAAGAGACTGAAGGAAAGGACTGACCCTTGCTGTGTGTTCTGGGGCTGGCCTGCAGTTTGCTGTTTTAACCAAGGAAAGGCTAAAGGGACTTTGCGGTGTGCTGTGTCCCCCTGCTTGAAAAGACTTTGCTGTGCTGGGTCCTGAAGTAACTTATCCCCAAGGGCCCGAGGTGAGCTGGCTCCATGTTGCGGAAACTCAGGAACACAAAAGTTTCCAGTAGAGTCTCAGCGACGCTGTGTGTGTGTGCTTGTTGCAGCCTGAGACCCTCGTAAGAAGTGCCCTGTGATCGTGGGCACCTGGAGTCCAAGCGAGGATCAGCGACGCTGTGTGCGTGTGGTTGTTGCAGCCTGAGACCCTCGTAAGAAGTGCCCTGTGATCGTGGGCACCTGGAGTCCAAGCGAGGATCAGCAACGCTGTGTGTGTGTGCTTTTTGCAGCCTGAGCCCTTCGTGAGGATCGTCCTGTTATTGTGTGCACCGGAATCCAAGTGAGTCTCAGCGACGCTGTGTGCGTGTGCTTGTTGCAGCCTGAGACCCTCGTAAGAAGTGCCTTGTTACTGTGCACCGGAATCCAAGTGAGTCTCAACGACGCTGTGTGCGTGTACTTTGTGCAGCGTGAGACCTTCGTGAGGATTGCCTTGTTATCGTGCACCGGAATCCAAGTGAGTCTCACCGACGCTGTGTGCGTGTGCTTTGTGCAGCGTGAGACCTTCATGAGGATTGCCTTGTTATCGTGCACCGGAATCCAAGTGAGTCTCAACGACGCTGTGTGCGTGTGCTTTGTGCAGCGTGAGACCTTCGTGAGGATTGCCTTGTTATCGTGCACCCGGAGTTAAAGTGAGTCTCAGCGACGCTGTGCGCGTGTTCTTCGTGCAGCCTGAGCCCTTCGTGAGGAGTGCCCGGTGATCGTGCACCCGAAGCTCCAGGGAGTCTCAGCGACGGGGTGTGCGTGTGCCCAGTGGCAGCCTGAGATCTTTGTAGCAGTAGCGGCCCGGACCGGCAGCCCCGGAAGACCTGAGCCGCCGGCCCGAGCCCGCCGTTGCCAATTCACAAAGATTGCATCTGAGGCCCAAGTCGCTGGAAGAGGAGAGGAGAGTGAGTTTGCGCCCCCAGGTAACGTGTATCGACGCCTGGGGCGGGGTGCGGGCTCAGAGGGAGACGCTCTCGGCCTCTCTCTCATTTCGGCAGCGCGAGCCTCTGCTTCGGCTCGTATCGCGGCCCGTACTGGCCAAGGGATTGGCAGTACCGGGGCCGGAGCGCGGAGCTGCACTTTTTGTTATTCCATACCCGTGTTGGGGGCAACTGTTGACGGAGTACCTGATTGTCGTATTACACATTGCATCATTTCTGCATAACGAACTACCTGACTAGTGTATTACGCATTGCATTATTCCTGCATAACGAACTACCTGACTAGTGTATTACACATTGCATTATTCCTCCATAACGAACTACCTGACTAGTGTATTACGCATTGCATTATTCCTGCATAACGAACTACCTGATTAGTGTATTATGCATTGCATTATTCCTGCATAACGAACTACCTGATTGTCGTATGACGTATTGCATTGTTTCTGCATAGCATGTTACCTGATTGTCGTATGACGCATTGCATTGTTTCTGCATAACGAATTACCTGATTGTCATATGACGTATTGCATTGTTTCTGCATAACGAATTACCTGATTGTTGCGTTACGCATTGCACTATTTTTCCATTGCAGGGGGCCTGATTGTTGCGTTACGCATTGCATTATTTTTCCATTGCAGGGTGCCTGATTGTTGCGTTACGCAGTGCATTGTTTTTCCATTGCAAAGTGCCTGATTCTATCATTACGAACTGCATAATATTGTATTAGGACTACAGTGGAATGCTTGGAAGTGCTCATTAATATCGTCAGAAGTTACAAGGGCTGGCTGGCCTAACAACCAGCCAGGAGGAATATTACCCATACTCATATGTTGGATTTATATCATGTGGTCTTATCGTATATCTTTCTATATAAAATTTATACTCGTTTTTATAAAACTCATGTGGAGTCCATTTGTGGTGTCATCATTGGGTTGCTGTGAGCGTGGTTGCAAATACTTTACACATTTGCCTTGAAGATAAGCCTGGCTGCTCGTGCCAAGCTACCAAGGGGGTGAGCGGGGGCTATCTCAGAAGGTGTCCTTCCTTTCCCTGACATGGAAACGCGGGTCCCTATTTGGCCTAAGGTATCAACCTCAGCCAACCAGGGATCCCGGGTCTAACATTTTGGTGGTCAGCGGTGTGGGATTTGAATGTGTATTTGCAAATTCACTCACAGTAATTGGTGTACATCATAAGTTTAGCGCAGACCACGACGCAACCACATATTGTGTTCTTGATTTGTTGGTTCTAGTTGGTTTTATTTTTGAGCAACCTTTAAGCCACACATCATGTCTCAGAGGAGTCAAGTAGCCAGTGAGGCTGCAGAATTAGAGTTCGACATTGAGGCATTGCTTACCTACAAAGTTGATCAATTGAGGCAATTCTGCAGAGCTTTGGGATGTCCCATGAAAAGTAGCGCCAAGAAGGAGGAGCTGCAGGTGGCCTTGAGGGCCTGGTGGGAAGCCAAAGAGGCTCAGGAGACGGGTGATGTTGAGGTGGATGAGGATGACCCAGGGAATGGATTTGGTCCACAGGATTTGCCAGTGGAGGGACCAGCCTTAGGGGCTGGTAGTAGCCATTCAGGGAGGAGTTTTTCACTAGAGGAGCTGGAGGAAAATTAAAGGGTCAGAGAACATGAGTTGGAGGTTTTAAAACTTAAAGTTCAAGCAGAAGAGAAGAAGCTGCTCATTGAAAGTGAAAAGCAAGCAGAGGAGAGCAGAAACGCTCTCGCCTTGGAAGAGAAAAGATTCTCTTGGCTCATGAGTTAAGCATGAGGGAACTGGACATTAAGGTTAAACAGGCAGAGTCCAGTTTGAATGGTGGCAGCGTACAGCCAGTGCCAAGTGTGGATGAGTACAAGCGTGCACTGGATGATTGGGTGTTGGTGAGCATGGCGAATGATTTGAAGGCGTTGCTCAACTGTGCCCCTAGGGAGCCTAGGCTCAGTAATTGTTTTCCAGGATTGCGCCAACCCGTATTAGGGTGCGAGCTCTTTGATTCCAGGGAGCTGGCACAAGAACCGGACCCATGGTCATGGGTCCAAGGGTCTGAAAAGGACTTAGAGAGGGAAGAGAGGCGAAGTAGAACCGTTAGGTCCCAGAGTAATGGGGGGGGGCATGCGGGCTAGCGCCCTGTCTCAAAAGAGAGGGAGGGAGTGTGAGCAGTTTCCTCAGGGGTTCACCACCCCACCCCAGAGACTGGAGGGTTCCTTAGAGGAGCCCCCGGTGGGAGGCCTAGCGCCTACTTGCCAGCTGTGCGAGGAAGAACATCTAGCGTCAGGAGGGCGTGGGGCGTCTGTCACCAGAGCTCCCGCGGTCCTGCAGTTTGTGGGTGCCATTCCTAAATGGCAGGCATTGAAATCTAAATGGAAGGTTAAGGGAGGAAGGTGTCCCCCGTGGGAAAACCCGTGGGACCGTGTCCAGCCAGTAGAGCTAGGTCCCCTAGGAGTGACCAGCGTAAACCCACTTCTAACCTGGAGGACAGGGTAACTGGGAACAGTATCCTGACTGATGGGTCTTCCAGGGGTACCGCTCTATGTGGGGGTTGGCAAGGGACCAGCACCCCTAGGGAGGCCCCAACCGCCAGGAAGTACCCATGTAGCGGCATAGTTGGCCCAGGGAGTAGTGACCAAGAGAATCCCCTGGGGTCAGGAAAGCATAGAACAGGAGGGTGTCCCTGTGGTAGCGGGCCTGCGTCCGTGTTCTATCGCCTTAAGCAGGGAAGTCCATCAAGGTAGTTGATTGGTCTACCCTGGCTTTTGGCTGGGAGGGGGTTGTGTGGGACTTGGCCCTTTTGGATAAAGTTCCCTAAACTTTTTGCTTTTCCCCTAGACCTCTTTTCTGACATAGTGTTGCCAACTTAGATGCTTTAGGCCTTTGCCACTGCTGATCAGTGTCAAAGTGCAAGTGCTCTCTGTATAAAGTATAATGGTAATTGGTTGTCCATGATTGGTATGTTTGCCTTACTAGTAAAGTCCCTAGCAAAGTGCACTATGTGTGCCAGGGCTGGTAATGCAAATGCTACTAGTGGGCCTGCAGCACGAATTGTGCCACCCACACAAGTAGCCTTAAAGAGGGAACTCAGGCCTGCCATTGCAGTGCCTGCGCGCAATTTGTTAAACTGCCAAGTTATTCTGACAAATGCACCCACTTGCCAGACCTTACCCTTCCCTTTCTATGCTCCTCAGACACCCCTATGGTAGGTCCAGGGTACCCCCTGGGTAGGGTGCAGTGCATGTGAAAGGTAGGACATTTACTAAGGTGTGTGCCATGTCCTGACAGTGAAATAATCTCCATTTCGTTTTTCACTGTTGAAAGGCCATCTTGCCCATAGGACAGAATGGTGAGGCTGTGTAATATGTTTTCCAGCCTATCTTCCCAAAGGCTTAAGATGGAGAGGTGAAGTTTAGTATGCCTGAACTCACAATGTAATAACATCTTTTTATGAAGGTGGTTTTTGCATTGTGTGTTTAGAAGCCACTCTTTTAGAAGTGGCTGGGTTTTTGTGCTCTAACATTTCTGTGTGTCTCTGCCTGGTTGTGGATTGACTGTCTGGATTTGAAAGTGATAGGATCTGGGGAATGTCTTGACCCAGGGGAGGAGGTGAGACAGCAACAGGCTGACCTGTATCTGGAGTGTAGGGGGAGGAGTAGCCCCTAGAGGTGAAGAGGCCTGGGCTGCAGCCATAAACCAATGGCTCCGGCCCCTGCTGAGTTATTGAGGATCCAGACCCCCACTATCAAAGGAATAAAGGTGTCACTGGCAGGGAGGCACCCAGAACTGGTTTGAACAGGGGTCAGTGCCCCCTGAACACATAGACTTCAAAGCCATTGAGGGGTATAACTATGAGAGCTGAAGCCCCTGAACTTTGGAGAATGGCTTGATCAAGATTGAACAAGACTGGAGCTACTTCGTGGTCAAGAGGAACCTTTGCCAAGGAAGAAACAACTGAAGAGACTGAAGGAAAGGACTGACCCTTGCTGTGTGTTCTGGGGCTGGCCTGCAGTTTGCTGTTTTAACCAAGGAAAGGCTAAAGGGACTTTGCGGTGTGCTGTGTCCCCCTGCTTGACAGGACTTTGCTGTGCTGGGTCCTGAAGTAACTTATCCCCAAGGGCCCAAGGTGAGCTGGCTCCCTGTTGCGGAAACTCAGGAACACAAAAGTTTCCAGTAGAGTCTCAGCGACACTGTGTGCGTGTGCTTGTTGCAGCCTGAGACCCTCGTAAGAAGTGCCCTGTGATCGTGGGCACCTGGAGTCCAAGCGAGGATCAGCGACGCTATGTGCGTGTGGTTGTTGCAGCCTGAGACCCTCGTAAGAAGTGCCCTGTGATCGTGGGCACCTGGAGTCCAAGCGAGGATCAGCGACGCTGTGTGCGTGTGCTTTTTGCAGCCTGAGCCCTTTGTGAGGATCGTCCTGTTATTGTGTGCACCGGAATCCAAGCGAGTCTCAGCGACGCTGTGTGCGTGTGCTTGTTGCCGCCTGAGACCCTCGTAAGAAGTGCCTTGTTACAGTGCACCGGAATCCAAGTGAGTCTCAACGACGCTGTGTGCGTGTACTTGTTGCAGCCTGAGACCCTCGTAAGAAGTGCCTTGTTATCGTGCACCGGAATCCAAGTGAGTCTCAACGACGCTGTGTGCATGTGCTTTGTGCAGCGTGAGACCGTCATGAGGATTGCCTTGTTATCGTGCACCGGAATCCAAGTGAGTCTCAACGACGCTGTGTGCTTTGTGCAGCGTGAGACCTTCGTGAGGATTGCCTTATTATCGTGCACCGGAATCCAAGTGAGTCTCAATGACGCTGTGTGCGTGTGCTTTGTGGAGCATGAGACCTTCGTGAGGATTGCCTTGTTATCGTGCACCGGAATCCAAGTGAGTCTCAACGACGCTGTGTGCGTGTTCTTTGTGCAGCGTGAGACCTTCATGAGGATTGCCTTGTTATCGTGCACCCGGAGTTAAAGTGAGTCTCAGCGACGCTGTGTGCGTGTTCTTCGTGCAGCCTGAGACCTTCGTGAGGAGTGCCCTGTGATCATGCACCCGAAGCTCCAGGGAGTCTCAGCGACGCTGTGTGCGTGTGCCCTGTGGCAACCTGAGATCTTTGTAGCAGTAGCGGCCCAGACCGGCAGCCCCGGAAGAGCTGAGCCACCGGCCCGAGCCCGCCGTTGCCAATTCATAAAGATTGCATCTGAGGCCCAAGTCGCTGGAAGAGGAGAGGAGAGTGAGTTCGTGCCCCCCAGGTAACGTGTGTCGACGCCTGGGGCGGGGTGCGGGCTCGGAGGGAGACGCTCTCGGCCTCTCTCTCATTTTGGCAGCGCGAGCCTCTGCTTCGGCTCGTATCGCAGCCCGTACTGGCCAAGGGAGTGGCAGTACCGGGGCCGGAGCGCGGAGCTGCACTTTTTGTTATTCCATACCCGTGTTGGGGGCAACTGTTGACGGAGTACCTGATTGTCGTATTACACATTGCATCATTTCTGCATAACGAACTACCTGACTAGTGTATTACGCATTGCATTTTTGCTGCATAACGAACTACCTGACTAGTGTATTACAGATTGCATTATTCCTGCATAACGAACTACCTGACTCGTGTATTACGCATTGCATTATTCCTGCATAACGAACTACCTGACTAGTGTATTATGCATTGCATTATTCCTGCATAACGAACTACCTGATTGTCGTATGATGTATTGCATTGTTTCTGCATAACGAATTACCTGATTGTCGTATGACGCATTGCATTGTTTCTGCATAACGAATTACCAGATTGTCGTATGACGTATTGCATTGTTTCTGCATAACAAATTACCTGATTGTTGCGTTACCCATTGCACTATTTTTCCATTGCAGGGGGCCTGATTGTTGCGTTACGCATTGCATTATTTTTCCATTGCAGGGTGCCTGATTGTTGCGTTACGCAGTGCATTGTTTTTCCATTGCAAAGTGCCTGAGTCTAGCATTACGAACTGCATAATATTGTATTAGGACTACAGTGGAATGTTTGGAAGTGCTCATTAATATTGTCAGAACTTACAAGGGCTGGCTGGCCTAACAACCAGCCAGGAGGAATATTACCCATACTCATATGTTGGATTTATATCATGTGGTCTTATCGTATATCTTTCTATATAAAATTTATACTCGTTTTTATAAAACTCGTGTGGAGTCCATTTGTGGTGTCATCATTGGTTTGCTGTGAGCGTAGTTGCAAATACTTTACACATTTTCCTTGAAGAAAAGCCTGGCTGCTCGTGCCAAGCTACCAAGGGGGTGAGCGGGGGCTATCTCAAAAGGTGTCCTTCCTTTCCCTGACATGGAAACGCAGGTCCCTATTTGGCCTAAGGTACCTACCTCAGCCAACCAGGGATCCCGGGTCTAACATATATCATCCCTTTACTTTTGTAGTATTGCTAATCATATATCTCTGCTACTGTCTAATGGTTGTTGCAGCTCATATATTCTACACTAGAATAACAACTGTTCAATAAGTACTTATTGAAACGCCCAGACTGTTTATTCTGTGTATCTCTGAGACAAACTAAGTGAGCACGAGTGACTGAGCGAAAAGTAGTATATTGTTTCCACGATCCTGGGGGATCAGGGTTGTCATGTTCTGAGGTTGCCAAGAACTATTCTCTCCCCGATAAGCGGAGACTCTAGTGGCACTGTGAGCTAGCTGATACAGATAGGCTAACATATCCGGTGGGGTTGCACAGAATCAGTCTGCCACCAAACCCACAGTTTATGTTATCCAAATGCGCAGATCCTGTATAGGGTATATAGGAACTACACGACATGGCGCCGCCAACGTTGGTTGGGTACTTATTTAACAGTAGAATCTGAGTAGTTCAGTCGTGCTATTCTCAGAGACCCCTACTCACAAAACACCAGAGACGTCTGGAGTGGGTGGGCACAAAACTCCGCCACAGCTGAGTGGGCAAAATCCTATTTATTAGCTGTTGGTTAATCAAGCTTGAAGGATACAGTGTTCCTAAAATTGTGCATTAAAACCTTTATCTTAGTTCCCTTGAACAAACTTCTTCTTTACAAAAATGACTGAGACAGGAGATAACCCAGTAGTGGATCTGCACATCTCAGCAGGAGAAGAAGATGCAGACACAATTCCGATTGCAGAAAAATTCCGACATACAGTCACCATGAAACTGTTAGAAAATGGTTTATCACCAAGGGGTGGCTTAGTAGTTTTCGTGATTGAGGCACACGAATCAAACAAAACAGAGGTATTTTATTCGTGGGTTATATTCCCAGCAGCAAATGCAAGAACAAAGACATTTCACTCTTACACAGAAGGAGATGCACCAGCGGAATATTGTCCGTTTGAGGACATTGAAGTTCCGCTCACGTACCAGGAACATTTATACTGGTTTAAAGGCGCCCTACCCCACACAAGAAGAAGAGTAAGACTCGGCCCGCTCGGAGGAGAAGGGGCAACATGGCCGATATTAGCAGCCTACACACCACATCCTGACATTGAAACAATGCCACAAGGAGACTTACTCATACAATACAAAGATTTAATTAAAATCTATAGAAACTTGACGCAATTCGTCATGAGGACATTTACAGTCCAACCAGCAATAGTTGCCATAAATGGAACTCAAACTCAGGGTACAGCAACTAAAATTACACCACAAACATTACACACGGTAATGGGTAAAATGTCCACAAAATGTGAACAAATACCATTCTGGGTAGCTCAGAAAATAACTCAGCTAGAGGCAGTGTTCCCGAATACTACCCCGTATGAAAAACACAGAATGCTAACAATCTGCTTGCCCATGGGGATAACTCCACAAGTAGAGGATTGTACCACTTGGGGTGCAGTCTTTGCTGCCATTTATACCAAAACCCGTCATTAGCAGTAGTACCTGATGTATTGAGACAAATACAAAATGAGTACGGAGCAGAGCCTGCCCTAAACTTAGGGATGAAGTTACTAGGTAACTATGCCCAGGTATCAGCCATAATACTAGCTAATATTAAAGGGGAAGCAGCTTCAGTGGCGATCCGCCAATGCCTAAGGGAGTTCTAGCCTTTAGAACAGGAACATGAACTACCCAAAATAATTGAAACTGCGTATGCAGAATTAGGCATTAGACTTGCGGATCCGGCCATATCTGGAATCCTTGGCTTAGGTTGGTATTGGACAAATCCGGTGTCCACATGAGATAGGAGTTCTTTGTGAAGGCAGGGCAGGTCTCCGTGGTTCTTGGAGGCTGCTGGCTGCAGGACATGCTGGGTTTAGCTCGCAGGGGTTCAGAGCAGGAGACAGGCCGGTAGGGCTGGGCCAAAGCATTTGTCGTTGTCCTCCTCTTCTGCAGCACTGGATGGTCCTTCTTCTTCTTGTCACATCGAATCTGAAGAGGCAAGGTTCAGGGGTGCCACTAAATACTAGATTCAGGGGCATTACAGGGGTGTGCAGGTTGGGAACAATGGGTCCCTTCCTTGGGGTGCCTACATACCCTAGTATGCCACCCTCCAGTTAGAGGGGGCATAAGCCTCCTGATTGGAGGGGTCCCCCATCTACAAGATGGCGGGGCTGAGATGTGTGCTTCACCTCGCCTCCCCACCTGAGGAGTGGGGTTGGCAAAGGTGGGCACACCTTCCTTCCTGGATAGGTTTTCCCACTGGTTTTCGTGCCCAAAAGGGGTTCAGAACCAGGGGGAGCTAGTTGCTGATAGCAGCAAAAGGCTGGGGGTAGCTAACAAAGGCAGCAGGCCTTTGAAGCTCCCTCTTCGAGGACCCTGCCCATTCTGGGGGAGGAGGCATGACACCTCTGCCGAGGATGTGCTTTGTTCCCAGACCCAGAGAGCGGGAGGGCTCTCTACCCAGGGGTCCAGAAACCTGTCTGGTTGTGGCAGATGGCTGGGAGCCAGTAAGGAACCACACCAGGGTTGGTCATTTTTTCAGGGGGCATCTCTAAGATGCCCTCTGAGTGCATTTTTCATTAAATCCCACACTGGCATGAATGTTGGTTTAATGTGCTGGGAAGTTTGATACCAAACTTCCCAGAATTCAGTAAAGCCATCATGGAGCTGTGGAGTTCGTGTTGAGAAACTCCCAGCCCATGTAGTCAAAATGGCTTTACTGCACTAACAATGTCTGTGAATGGCACAGACACTGTAGGGGCATAGTTCTCATGCAGCTATGCCCACCCTGCCTTTAGGGCTGTAAGGCCTGCTAGAGGGGTGATTTACCCATGCCACAGGCAGTGTTGGTGGACCTGGCACACAGTGTGCCATGTCGACTCTTTAGGTTGGCATTGGCCGGGTGGGGGTGTTAAGGTGAGGGGTCTCTGAGGGTGGCATAATACATGCTGCAGCCCTTAGAGGCCCTCTCTGGTCACAAGGCCCTTTGCACAAGGGTACCTTTTACAAGTTACTTATAGGTGGCCCAGAGGTGTGCCAATTGTGGGTACAAATGTACAGTTTTGGGAAAGAACATAGGTGCTGGGGCCTGATTAGCAGGGTCCCAGCACACACTCAGTCAAGTTGGCATCAGGTATCTGGCAAAAAGTTAGGGTGTAACCATGCAAAAAGGGCACTTTCCTACAGAGCGGCTCTGCATCTCTCACATATTTATTTAGTGTTCTCTATGGTCAAGCAGGAGAGCACTCCTGTCCAATGAGGTGCAAGGCAACATCCCAGCGCATGACCACTTCCTCCAAAGTGTGCAAATTCCTGCCTTAAGCCTGCCATCTGACTGGGTCAGAAGGGCTGGTGGGTAGATGGACCTGGCATTCCCTGCCTGTCCTATCCCCCTTTGAAGCTTCAGGCTTTACAGTCCCTCCCTCCTACTCTGGCATTCCCATGTAGCAGAGCTCTCTCTACCAGATAGCCTCTCCGTGGGTGAGCCACTTATCACTTCATCAAAGCAACCTGGCTAATCCTGTTAACTCTGACCACTCAGAGAAGAGGGCAGGAAGGCTGAATTTGAGCTTACAGACAAGAAAGTATTATAAATTATTTTCTGTATACAACAGTTGCATATTGTTGGATTTATCAATACCAATCTCCTAAGTCCTTGAATTTAATTATTTAGTTCCCAGCAATATTTCTGCATTCATAAACTATTGCCACGTTATCCTATGGGGCTAGGCATCTACAATGGGGAAACTGCAACGTGTAATTTCTCCATCATCAGGGCATATAAACATCTTTTATAAAGCCCCTGCTTATAGTTACACAACCCCCACCCCCGGAACACCTAGGGGAGACTTTAGGGGTCCTGAATATGCAAAAACAGTGTAGATCCTCACTCTCGCTGCTCCTAGCACCAAAGCCAATTTTAGGAGGCACTTTACTACAATGGGGAAAGTGAAATGTGCAATTTCTCTATCCACAGGGCATATAAAACATCTTTTATAACAGCCCTCCTGAAAATGACATGACCCCCATCCCTGGTACACCTAGGAGAGACCATGGGGGTACCTGAAATGTCAAAATATTGTAGTTTATCACTTTTTAAGTGCCCCTACCACCAAAGTCTTGTTTGGGCACAATTTACATTTAAAAGCAGTGCTGCAACACAGGGCTGCTTTCAAACTGACCTCAGGCTCTCAGCAGTGCACACATGGAAGTACAGAAAGGGCTGCTGGCCTCCAAACTGCCATGTCCTATTATATACTAGGGACTTATAGGTAGTTTTAATCCCCCTGCTCTATTATCCACTAGGGACCTATAGGGTAGGACATGCCAATTGTAAGTGTACCATAATATATAGTGTACCCTCATGTATGCATGTGTTCTCACTGTGTTTTCAGCATAGCACTGGCCCTGGACCTGGTTAGACAGAGCCCGGGGACAGTCAGAGTCAGTTACCACATGGACCAGTCAGCAAAAAAATAGGGGTGCACAGGGCACACAGGATGACTTTGCAACAATCACCTTAAGCTTTGGTTTTTCAGTGAATATCTATATTTATCTCACAGACAGACACGCATATATATAAAAAATGTAAAGAGGCAAGGGTGCCTGGGGTGGGAAGGGGGTGAGAAAAAAAGTGGGCGAGGGGAGAGAGCAGAGAGTGAGAGAACAGGCAAGAACCTGGGGAGCAGGGAGGGGGGGGTAGAGTTCAATAAACAGCATTCAGCACACATGTTCATCGAGGCTGATCTCTGGTCTCGGAGAACCTTTCTCATCAAGCACAAATCAAAATTAGAACACAAATGTGTTTCCATAAAAAGTGTTGTTAAAGGCAGAGCTGTTCTCTCAGAAGAACCTTCCCATGGAGCGCTAAAACCCAGAAAACAAAAATCTCCTCACAAAAGGACACAACTCATCTAATTAGGAACGATGTAGGAAGCTATGCTCCAGGGGAGGCGCAAACACAAGCACAAGGAGGAAGCCATCAGGTAAGGCGCAGAAAACTAAGATGGACAAGAAAGCCCTCCAATCACGAGCAAGAGGCTGACCTAAAGGCCAGAATTTGTATATCGTATTGCAGACAGGAAGTCTTTGACGCAAACTGCTAAAGCTGTCTGTAGGCAGACCCAAAGCAGGCGCAGTAGGGTGTACCATCTCCTAATTCTTTCTCTGGATCATTTTGAAAGTCAACAGAACATGCAAATATTTCCCCATATGTGTTCATTGGATTTATTATGGGCGTCATGTACATAACACAGGCTTTGAGACCCTGAAAGAATATTTTGCTTTGTATAACCCCCATTTTCCTCATCGTGAAGTGTTTCTGACTCACTCAAGAGATGTTTTGACTTAATGAAAATCACAGACAAGAGAGAGTGTGAAAGGGGAGTCTGGCATGTGGGAACTGCCATTGGGTGTGCACTGGTTGCGTCAGTGTTCGACACCCGAACTGAGGGCCTCATTTATGAGTTTTTGCCGTGGGACAGCGCTGTAGACCTTCCTGCTGCACTGCCCTAGGGAAATGAAAAGGGCAGGAATGGGCCGTATGTTTTAGATACGGTGCATTCCTGTCCTTTCCCCCTGTGCTGGTGCACAATGGGCTGCCGTGCGCCAACGCAGGCACCTTTGCACCATGGTGCAAGGGGGCCTGCATTGCAGGGATGATTATATATGTGCAGGAAGGGAAACCTGCCGCTGCCTCAGAGTTACGATTCCCCGTAAATCTGGGGCAGTGTCAAAAAGCCATGGATGTTCCTCGGAACGCCCCCAGCAACACCCATTGCACGCCCCTTTAACGGAAAACTGCGTTAAAGGGAACAAAAAGTATGAGGCAGCATCAAGCCAAACAAAGTGCCTTATTGCGTCCTTGTAAATAGGGAGGAGCCTCCTGCGCCACAGAATGTCACAAAAAGAGACACCCCGGCGGCGCAAGGGAGGGGCTTATTTACAAGCCCCTTGCGCTGACGGTGCATCACTTTTAATATGGGAAAAGTGACGCACTGGCGGTGCAAGGGGCTTGTAAATAAGCCCCTGAGTTGATATCAGATACACAAAGTGGACGTGGTTCCCATGGGGACTCTGAAGAGAGGCCTGGGGGAGAGCTGGTGGTGGGCCAAGGAACCAATGGGGGGCCCCCAATGTCACCCCTAGAATTCTGGTCAGGGAGTTGAGTCTGTTGCTGACAGGAAATAGACTCTAATGTCTTTCTCCTGCATTTTATTGTTTCTCACTTCTTTACCCCTCTCTCTCCCTACCCCCTCCTCTCTCTCTCCCATTATACCCTCTCTTTCCTTACCCTTGTTCTCTCCTATCACATGGCTTCTCAACCAACCCTATCCCTCCCCTCCTCCCCTCCCCTGAACCCCCTCATCCTCTTATATTCACTTAACTTTAATAGATTGAGCGGTGGTACAATTATCGTCAGAGCCGCACATTAAATCTACAATAAAGCTGTCATTATGTGATCCGAGCGTTCAGCTGAGCAGAGCCCCACTGTGCGAGTATTAGCGACACCGCATTGGGACCGGGCTGCTCTGGGCCTGGTAGAGGCTCCCAGACATGCACACAGAGAGACCCCCGTGGAACCAGGCTGCTCCGGGCCTGGTAGAGGCTCCCAGACATAGACACGCAGAGACCCCCGTGGAACCGGGCTGCTCCGGGCCTGGTAGAGGCTCCCAGACATAGACACGCATGGACCCCCGTGGAACCGGGCTGCTCTGGGCCTGGTAGAGGCTCCCAGACATACACACATAGAGACCCCCGTGGAACCGGGCTGCTCTGGGCCTGGTAGAGGCTCCCAGACATAGACACAGAGAGACCCCCGTGGAACCAGGCTGCTCCGGGCCTGGTAGAGGCTCCCAGACATGCACACATAGAGACCCCCATGGAACCGGGCTGCTCCGGCCCTGGTAGAGGCTCCCAGACATACACACATAGAGACCCCCGTGGAACCGGGCTGCTCCGGCGCTGGTAGAGGCTCCCAGACATAGACACGCAGAGACCCCCGTGGAACCAGGCTGCTCTGGGCCTGGTAGAGGCTCCCAGACATAGACACGCAGAGACCCCCGTGGAACCAGGCTGCTCTGGGCCTGGTAGAGGCTCCCAGACATGCACACAGAGAGACCCCCGTGGAACCGGGCTGCTCTGGGCCTGGTAGAGGCTCCCAGACATAGACACGCAGAGACCCCCGTGGAACCAGGCTGCTCTGGGCCTGGTAGAGGCTCCCAGACATAGGCACAGGGACTTGTAGAGACCCCCGTGGAACCAGGCTGCTCCGGGCCTGGTAGAGGCTCCCAGACATAGACACGCAGAGACCCCCGTGGAACCGGGCTGCTCCGGGCCTGGTAGAGGCTCCCAGACATAGACACGCAGAGACCCCCGTGGAACCAGGCTGCTCTGGGCCTGGTAGAGGCTCCCAGACATACACGCATAGAGACCCCCGTGGAACCGGGCTGCTCTGGGCCTGGTAGAGGCTCCCAGACATAGACACAGAGAGACCCCCGTGGAACCAGGCTGCTCCGGGCCTGGTAGAGGCTCCCAGACATGCACACATAGAGACCCCCATGGAACCGGGCTGCTCCGGCCCTGGTATAGGCTCCCAGACATACACACATAGAGACCCCCATGGAACCGGGCTGCTCCGGCCCTGGTAGAGGCTCCCAGACATAGACACGCAGAGACCCCCGTGGAACCAGGCTGCTCTGGGCCTGGTAGAGGCTCCCAGACATAGACACGCAGAGACCCCCGTGGAACCAGGCTGCTCTGGGCCTGGTAGAGGCTCCCAGACATGCACATAGAGAGACCCCGTGGAACCGGGCTGCTCTGGGCCTGGTAGAGGCTCCCAGACATAGACACGCAGAGACCCCCGTGGAACCAGGCTGCTCTGGGCCTGGTAGAGGCTCCCAGACATAGGCACAGGGACTTGTAGAGACCCCCGTGGAACCAGGCTGCTCCGGGCCTGGTAGAGGCTCCCAGACATACACACATAGAGACCCCCGTGGAACAGGGCTGCTCCAGGCCTGGTAGAGGCTCCCAGACATATACACGCAGAGACCCCCGTGGAACCGGGCTGCTCCGGGCCTGGTAGAGGCTCCCAGACATGCACACAGAGAGACCCCCGTGGAACCGGGCTGCTCTGGGCCTGGTAGAGGCTCCCAGACATGCACACAGAGAGACCCCCGTGGAACCGGGCTGCTCTGGGCCTGGTAGAGGCTCCCAGACATGCACATAGAGAGACCCCCGTGGAACCGGGCTGCTCTGGGCCTGGTAGAGGCTCCCAGACATAGACACGCAGAGACCCCCGTGGAACCAGGCTGCTCTGGGCCTGGTAGAGGCTCCCAGACATGCACACAGAGAGAACCCCGTGGAACCGGGCTGCTCTGGGCCTGGTAGAGGCTCCCAGACATAGGCACAGGGACTTGTAGAGACCCCCGTGGAACCAGGCTGCTCCGGGCCTGGTAGAGGCTCCCAGACATACACACATAGAGACCCCCGTGGAACCGGGCTGCTCCAGGCCTGGTAGAGGCTCCCGGACATATACACGCAGAGACCCCCGTGGAACCGGGCTGCTCCGGGCCTGGTAGAGGCTCCCAGACATACACACAGAGAGACCCCCGTGGAACCAGGCTGCTCCGGACCTGGTAGAGGCTCCCAGACATACACACATAGAGACCCCCGTGGAACCGGGCTGCTCCAGGCCTGGTAGAGGCTCCCAGACATATACACGCAGAGACCCCCGTGGAACCAGGCTGCTCTGGGCCTGGTAGAGGCTCCCAGACATAGGCACAGGGACTTGTAGAGACCCCCGTGGAACCGGGCTGCTCCAGGCCCTGGTAGAGGCTCCCAGACATAGACACGCGGAGACCCCCGTGGAACCGGGCTGCTCCAGGCCTGGTAGAGGCTCCCAGACATAGACACGCGGAGACCCCCGTGGAACCGGGCTGCTCCAGGCCTGGTAGAGGCTCCCAGACATAGACACGCGGAGACCCCTGTGGAACCGGGCTGCTCTGGGCCTGGTAGAGGCTCCCAGACATGTACACATAGAGAACCCCATGGAACCGGGCTGCTCCGGGCCTGGTAGAGGCTCCCAGACATGCACACAGAGAGACCCCCGTGGAACCGAGCTGCTCCGGGCCAGGCAGAGGCTCCCAGACATAGACACGCGGAGACACCCGTGGAACCAGGCTGCTCCGGGCCTGGTAGAGGCTCCCAGACATAGACAAGCGGAGACCCCCGTGGAACCAGGCTGCTCCGGGCCTGGTAGAGGCTCCCAGACATACACACGGACTTGTAGAGACCCCCGTGGAACCAGGCTGCTCTGGGCCTGGTAGAGGCTCCCAGACATACACACGGACTTGTAGAGACCCCCGTGGAACAAGGCTGCTCCGGGCCTGGTAGAGGCTCCCAGACATAGACACGCAGAGACCCCCGTGGAACCAGGCTGCTCCGGGCCTGGTAGAGGCTCCCAGACATACACACGGACTTGTAGAGACCCCCGTGGAACCAGGCTGCTCCGGGCCTGGTAGAGGCTCCCAGACATACACACATAGAGACCCCCATGGAACCGGGCTGCTCCGGCCCTGGTAGAGGCTCCCAGACATAGACACGCAGAGACCCCCGTGGAACCAGGCTGCTCCGGGCCTGGTAGAGGCTGCCAGACATACACACATAGAGACCCCCATGGAACCGGGCTGCTCCGGGCCTGGCAGAGGCTCCCAGACATAGACACGTGGAGACCCCTGTGGAACCAGGCTGCTCCAGGCCTGGTAGAGGCTCCCAGACATACACACAGACTTGTAGAGACCCCCGTGGAACTGGGCTGCTCTGGCCCTGTTAGAGGCTCCCAGACATGCACACATAGAGACCCCCGTGGAACTGGGCTGCTCTGGCCCTGTTAGAGGCTCCCAGACATGCACACATAGAGACCCCCATGGAACCGGGCTGCTCCGGCCCTGGTAGAGGCTCCCAGACATAGACACGCAGAGACCCCCGTGGAACCAGGCTGCTCCAGGCCTGGTAGAGGCTCCCAGACATAGACACGCAGAGACCCCCATGGAACCAGGCTGCTCCAGG
This sequence comes from Calotriton arnoldi, assembly GCA_963921515.1. NCBI lineage: Eukaryota > Metazoa > Chordata > Amphibia > Caudata > Salamandridae > Calotriton > Calotriton arnoldi. Next base: position 659,213 of record CAWUFW010007419.1, on the reverse strand, counting down.
CCTGGTAGAGGCTCCCAGACATACACACGGACTTGTAGAGACCCCCGTGGAACTGGGCTGCTCTGGCTCTGTTAGAGGCTCCCAGGTACACAGAGGCTTATCAGGGACTTTTAGAGACCCCTGTGGGACCAGGCGGCTCTGGGCCTGGTAGAGACCCCCAACATACACACAGGCTTATCAGTGACTTTTAAAGACACCATGTAAAAAGAGACAACCCTGGGCCTGTCTTAGACCCCCAGGCATGGGTACCGTTTCATGCTATTCTGTAAATGTTACTCGTAGTTGACGAAACGCTCCTTGCTTCCCATTCTCAGGGCGGCCAATATCCGCTCCTGTAGAGCTACTTTTGTTCTCCTGTTAACCTTGCCCACTATCAAGATCTGCATTTTTGCTGCTATATATATATTGCACGTGCCATTAAGCAGAGGGCTACTGTTCTTATGTGACGTTCTATGAGTTTTAGATGGATATTTAATGGATTTTTGTATATTGATTGCTGTGCCTTTTATCTCTGTATTGATTGTTTTTTTTAATACTTTTATGGTCTAACTAGACCAAATAAAGATATTTGATGATGATGATGATAACGAGTACCGCCTTATCCAGGAATTTTAGAGCCCCCCTATGGAAAAAGAAGCTTCTCCGGGCCTATTAGAGACCCCCAGTCATAGACACAGGCTTATCTCAGACTTTTAGAGACCCCCCCTACAGAATCAGACTGCTCTGGGCCTGTCAGATGCTCCCAGACATAGACAAATGCCTATTGTAGGACAGTAGGATCTGCTTTCCTGGCTACCCCCACTTTTTGTCAAGTATCAGTGTTCTGACTGTAGTTTGCTGGGATCCTGCTCACCAGGACCCCAGCATCTGTGCTCTCTCTTCCAGAATGGCTTTGACAAGTACTTTTGTACCTCCACAATTGGCTACTGGTGTACCGTTATAAGTCCCTAGTATATGGTACTAAGGTACCCAGGGCATAGGTACACTAGGGGTCTCCCATGGGCTGCAGCATGTATTGTGCCACCCATGGGAGTTCACTTCAACTCAGACTACAGGCCTGCCATTGCAGCCTGTGTGAGGTGGTGGTTGCACCTCTTCCGACAGATATAAGTTTCCTTATATCGGAGGTCATTACACTTAAAACCTATAAGTCGCCCTTAGATTATGCCCTTCAGTCCTGAGGGTAGGGCGAATGGTTATAAGTGTGAGGGTGCCCCTGCATGAGCAGGACACCCCTACAAACCCCGGAGTCGATTCTCCAGGCTTTTTAAGTGCGGTCAGCCATTTTAAGATATATAGTGGACATCAGTCATTACAAGATATCTAACTATATAATGGCTGCGCTGAACCTGGTCATGTTTAGTATCAAACATGTTGGAATCATACCCCAACACCGTTTCTGGTGTTGTAGGTAAGATCCCATGTACTGGGGGGCCCCTTAGGGGAGCCCACTGTACTCCCGGTTACAGCCTTTTAGGATCTGCCAGCAAACTAGTGCTGCTGCCGACCACAGACATGATTCTGCCCTCCTGCTGCTGAGCCAGGCTTGAGCAGGGGAAGGTAGAACAATAGGTTTCCTATCGCAAGGAGGTGTGACCACCTCTGAGAGAGGACTTAGTGATTTGAGCTGGGGTGGGAGGCGCTTTCCAGTGCCACCAGACTGCATTGAAGGACACATTTGGTGCCCTCCTTGCAGACTCCAGTTTGAGCCGGTTCAGGAACCCTTGGTTCCCGCTCTGGCTCGAAACTGGACAAAGGTCAGGGGAGTTTCCTCCCCTTTATCCAGCCCCTCCTCTGGGGGGGCCCCCGAGTAGTTCCAACCCTTTCCTTGGGTTTTAAGGGCTCCTCCGTGGGTGGGACATCAGATTTGTCATGGAACAAGACTCACCTCTGAAACCAAGACACTCTTCGACCGTCTGGGCACTTGGACTTCGTTGGACTTCAACTGGAACTGAGACTGCATCAAGGAAGACTCCCTCTGCTCCCGGTCTCACTGTTCTTCATGTCTTCTGCCTTGTCTCTGTCTGTGCTTCCTTCAGGTTCTCCAGAAGACCTGTGGGCATCAAGGACATTCGAAGAAATCTCCCTTGGGAGTGAAGGAGTCACTCCCCTGCATCTGCAGGCACCGCAATGAAGAGGACCGGCCTGCTGCTCCTGTCATCTTACGGACTTCCCGAGGTACAGGAACATAGGTGGTGGTTCTGCAGCTCTCCAGAGGCCTGACCTGTCTTCCCTGCAATTTGGAGGACAGTATCCCTCATCGGAGCTGCTGGGACCAAGCCCCTGTGCACAGCCTCAACTTGGCGTTGCCAAGGTTTGTTGGTTCTGCACTCCAGAGATCTTCAGGCTACAAAAAGCTCCATCCTCCAGCACCTCAGCCCTTGAAGATCAGCGTCCTCACTGCATCCCTTGCACCGTGGGCCTCCATCTTTGGTGAGCTTTCTAAGGTCCTCTTGCGCCTTCTGTGCCTTTGGCCTGTGGGTCCTCTCAAGGGTCTTCTCCTGCTTTGGTGGGCTCCCCTGCTTGCTCAGGGCCTTCTCTGACTCTCCTGCACTTGGTGAGTCTCTTGCACCTTGCTGGTCCCAGCGATTGCATCTTGTCGTCTTCCACACTATTTGTGGCTACCAAGGCTTGTTGGTGCTCCCGCAGGACACCGACCACCTAGACACCGACATCTGAGGTGGGACAGCTTGTGCTCCGCTCCTGGTCTTCCTCCGCATTGCCTGGTCCCCACAGCTAAAGCGACAAGGTCCTCATCAACTCTCCTGAACTCCCTGCCCAGGGAGGGCATTGTGCTTCTGTGGCTCCTGGTCACCTCCTAGTGGCATGAATTCTGTCCCCTCTGCTTGCAGGTTCTCCTCAAGAATCCACCCTTGGATTCCGCTGGACATCTTCAGAGACTATTCCAAAGGCCTTTCTTCCCAAGTCTTCCATTGTCGTCCACGGGAGGTCCCAACATCACCTCACCCCTATGCACCTGGCTTCCCTGGTGCAGGTAACGTGGTTCCTGAGTCATCCACGGGTGGGGTGGCTCTCCAACCTACCATCCTTCAAAGGGTTTCTTCGGGGTCCTCTGGGAAGGACCCTTTTTCTTAAACTGCAATGCAACTTCTCCATAGACTTCCATTGGGCACACGGCTGTGTTCCCACTCTGCACACAGCCTGCGTGGGGTTCCTGGGTACTTACCTGGGGTGGTTCCTCATGTCCCCAGCTCCTCTGGTCCATGTCCTGTTCTTTCTTGCAGTTTGCATTCCACTTCCTTAGTATATGGTTTGGTCTCCCCCTGGAGCCCAGTGCAATTTGTGCTACTTACCTGATTTCTTAAACATATTGTCATGTGTATTGCTGATATGTCCAGCTAGGAGATATACCAATGTGTTCGTGATTGTGTTGTGTAACACATAGACTTATATTTATAACACTGTGTGGTTCCTTTTCTTCTAATCTACACTGTCAATTAAATGTGGCAAACCAAGCTGCTTTACACTTCAGGATAAGCCTGAAGGCTGCTCTCCACAGCTACCACTTTGAGAGCTTTGAAAGGTTATCAAAAACCACTTAACTTACCCTAAGGGTTGCCTGGATTAGTGCAAGGTTTTTCAGTCCTTTAAGTGTGCACCATATAATAAGCCATCCTCCTACACCTATCCTGCCTTTTTGAGGCATAAGGTCCCTCGGACCCTCAGACTCTCGGACGCTGACCTCCCCTGTGTTATGGTTTGCTTGTACTTTATGTAGGTGCCATGGAATGCCTGATGTAGGCATGATACAGCGAGGTTCCACTGCTCAGCATTCTGTGTTAGATCGTCTGATGCGGTGGGACCGAGCAGTAGGCCTGGGCAGTGAACTTCGATCCGTTTGTGGAGTTTGCAGAGTTTTCCACACTCCGCGGAGCACGCACAGTTCTGAAAAACTCTGCTCCGTGATTTCCTCGCGCGCCACTGTTAAGTTGGTGAGCGCGAGTGAGGAAAATCCAGCACTAGACCACCTCCTAGCGAGATTTCTCAACGCTGGCGGCCGCGGATGGTCACGAACGGTCGCGTTGAGGAACCTTCTGTTCGCGTAGAGGAAGCTGCCGCTCGAGTAGAACATCTACTCAAGCGGCAGACAGAAGCAGCACCCTCTACCGCTGCACATTGTGCCGTTTGCACTGATTTTCCAGCGCAGGACAAACACCCGGCACTAAAAATCATCACGAACAGTGCGACCTAACTCACTCTGCCGCTTGCGGAACTCCACGTAACGTTGCAGAGTTTTTCGGTCTCTTGGCGGAGTTCTGCTAATTGGAACTCCGCGAACTCCGCCAAGGCCTACCGAGCACACCTGTTTCCTGGATGAGCGGTACATGAATAAACCTCCATGTATACTACTGGCTTCACATGTCTATGCTAAGCACCACGCAACAAATTGGCGATGAGCTGGCATGGGGCGTTTTTACGTCCTGTGTGAAAGGGGTACCTTATTATGTGGAGCAGCTTGTGGCCTTATGGTACTGGAGAAGCTGAGTGACTGATTGAGCTCTGCTGTGGACTAAACTGCAGTAATGTGACCAAGACAGGCAGGTCCAGCAAGTACGTGTGCTGTTGCTTACTCCATGTTGGGAAGACTGAACGGTGTTGGGCGGCTGCTGTTGCCTCGCACACGGCACTAAGAGCGTTAATACCGCTTACCTCGGCAGCATTTTTTGAGAGAAAGCAGGATTCTTGGCATCTTTTGTAGCATTCTCTGCTCGTGTCTCCTCAGCAGCAGCAGCTGTGCGCGTGCGCTCCACTACACACGTGACCCCAAGCTGCACGACGCAGCGTGGCCTGGCATGGAGGAGATTTTGGGTGTATTTGGCCACTTTACTGTACGGAGGTCCCGTCTGGCACACAGACCATTTATTGTGGTCGGCAAGCTTAAGGGAACTGTAAAGAAGGGGATGGCTACGTAGAGCAACTGCAGAATAATCATACAGGAAACAGGTGAGGGCTCTATTATTCTGTGTTGTCAGGTACTATTGCACTATACCACGGTTACAACTAGTACTGTCATGTACTTTGGTGAACACGCACCCTTACCGTGTGGGAGTGGGAGTGGGAATGCAGGGGCATTGGTGATCTGCGAGTTCTAAGCCGTTAACATGGCACAACAGAATGTCTCAATCAGTCCACCGTATGCGTTTCTGGAGCAGAACCAGCTAACAAGTGGGTAGAGTGGAAGGATTATTTTGTTAATTGCATCAGTGCCATTGATGAGGAAAATAGTATGTCAGTGAAACAAAAAAAAAAAGAATTCTCTTGCACTCTGTAGGGCCAGTTGGATTGAAAACGTACAGCTGCATGCCAAAAGCAGTTAGTGGTGACTAATGTTTTAACGATATCATTAAATGATTTTGACAACTACTTCGCACCTAAGGTGTGCATGAGCATCATTTGCTATACATTTTGTCAACGTAAACAAAACAAAAGTAAATCCGCTGATGATTATGTTGCGGAACTAAAGAAGTTAGCCATTGACTGTGAGTTTGGCAATCTGCATGAAGACTTAATAAGGGACCAGTTGGTCATGAACGCTAGCAACTCGACTATCCAAGAGCGGTAGTGGATAGATGGTGATTCACCACTTGAGGAAGTGTCGGCAATGGTTCGCAAAGCAGACATTTCAGGGAGGTGTGCTACGGAACTTAAACAATCTGAATCAGACAAGACCCTGGAGGGAATATACAAGGTGCAAGGAACAAAGAGTACGGCACCTGGGAAGGAGCAGAGGAGTAGCGAAGAGGAGAAACGAGTGGAAGATGATAGAAGATGCTATCGTTGAGGTAGTGGAGATCATTTTGTATATAGCAAAAGCTGCCTGGCAGAAAAACAAAAGTGCACCAATTGGGCATTCTTGGCCACTTTTCAAGGTGTGCAGAAGGAAAACCAAAACAGTCGGAAGGTACCAATCATCGTAGCAGTGAAGAGGAGGAAGAATATTTGAAACCAGACAGTATCTAGAGTTTTTAGGGCACATTCGTGCTTAATGCGAGCGAGGACAAACCAATGTGTGAAATGTTAATGAGTGGTGTCCCCATTAAAATATATGCAGACTCGGGATCGCCATTCACTATCGTGAGTGAGGAAGTTTGGGGAAAACATTTGCTAAAAGTTGGATCACATTTATCACCGTCTGACATTAGTCCAGAGAGTTTTACGGGTGAAAAAATTGATGTGTTGGGGTTTAGATGGTTGGCTTTTTCTTTCAAGGACAGACACACAAGAAGGAAGCTCTACATGGCAAAACAGGGACCGTCTTGGGTTTTGGTCGATCAAAGGAACCTACACATTATTCTGGATCCTAATAGTGTGTAGAAAGTCTTGGTGGTGGAAAATGGGAGCGTGATTAGTAAAACCACGGCAGACAAATTTTCCAAAGTTTTCAGCAAGAATTTAGGATTGTTAAAGGGGTTTGAACACAAGATTGTGCTCAAAAGCAACGCCACTTCAAAGGTACACAAAGTAAGGATGGCGCCTATAATGATACGAGATGAGGCGTCTAAGGAGTTGGACACGTTAGTTCATATTGATGTAGTTGAACCAATTGAAAGTTCTGATTGGATTTCGCCAGTGGTCGTGGCACGCAAAATCAATGGAAAAATCCATCTGTGTGTGGACTTGCGCCATTTGAACAGCAATATTGTCATTGATCGGTTCCCCCTCCCCAGAATCACAGAGATGGTTTCAGCTTTAAAAGGGGCTACGTGGTTCTCCACTATATACTTATCGGCTGTGTACCATCAAATCTCCGTCACACCAGAATCAAGGAAACTCACAGCATTCATCATGCCTTTCGGATGCTATCAATTCAAGAGTACGCCTTTCAGCTTGGCATCTGCATCTGCCGTTTTCCAGTGACCAATGCACAAACTGTTTGGAAAGGAATGTGGAGTGATGTTTTTCTAGGACGATATTCTGGTGTTTGGTGAGGAAAGGGGAAAGCTTGAAGAGAGATTGCAGAGGGTTTTGAGTGTATTGGAGAGTGTAGGATTAACAGTGGAGATGAGTAAATACAAGTTTGCCAAAAGGAGTGTGACTTATTTGGGGCATTTAATCAGTGAGGAGGGAGTCAGACCTAAACCTTCATTGGTGAGTGCCATCATGGAGGTTTTTGCTCGATCCTTTCTGGAGATGGCAGGATACTGCGGCAAGTTTATTATCAATTTTGCTAGGAAAGTGTATAATATTCACCCTACTAAAGAAGAATGTAAAGTTTGAGTGGAGTCCATTGTGTGAAGAGGAGTTTGGTAGAGTCACGAATGATTTGGGGAAGGTGCCTGCTTTACGTAGCTTTGTTTCTAGTCTGGATTGTTGCGTCACCACTGATGCGAGCAATAAGGGTCTGGGAGTCATGCTATCACAAAGGGATTCCGGAGGAAAGGATTATTCTGTTTGCTTCCAGATCTCTATCACCAGCGGAGGAAGAGTACGCTATTATAGAAAAGGAGGCGTTGGCTTGTGCATGGGCCTTAGAACACTTACGCGCTTTTGTCTGGGGCGAGCCTGTCACCATCCGGTGTGAACACAAACCAATGATTAAACTGCTGACTGCTGAAGAGAGAGTGTCTGCCTCTGCCAGATATGCTAGGTTATCAATTTGAATAAAGGACAATGAGTACAACATGGTGTGTGTCCCTGGCAGAGAGAACGTGGTGGCAGATTGCCTTTCAAGGATGCCTGCCCCATTGGAGGAGTGTGTGGAAGACCCATGGAATGATTACAAGGTGGCGTTGGTACATGAATCAGGCACTCCTGACATTAAAAAGGAAGAGTAGGAAGCAGAACAGAGGGAGGATGTTGTTTTGCAAAAAGTCCTGGAGTGCACATATGAGGGGTGGCCAAAGTAGGAACAAGTGACAGAGGTGCTAAGACCTTTTTGGGAAGTCACAGTGGAATTGTCAGTGGATAAGGATTTGATCTTCACAGGTGAACGCATTATTCCTCCATGTGGGTTGCGAGATATGATTTTAGAGCTGTGCCATGAAGGGAATTTTGGAGTTGTCAGGACCAAAGCAGCAGTCAAGGAGGTATTCTGGTGGCCAGGAATGGATAACATTGTGGAGAGATTAGTTAGATTGTGTAAGGTGTGTTCCTCAGCTGACAGGTCTTTACGTACATTGAAACCACAAATGAATGAATGTTTGATTCGGAAGCAATCATGGGAGTGTGTGGCAGTGGACATGCTAGGTCCTGTGGGGAAATGACAGGAGTATGTAATTGTGTTGATTAACCTTTTTACTAAGTGGCCAGTGGTGGAGATTGTAGAAAAAGCAGATCCCACTACTGTATTGGAGTTTTTAGAGAGGACATTTGTGTCTGAGGGCATTCCAGCAGTGTTGTTGAGCGATAATGGAGTGCAATTCACATCCAATGCAGCAAGGAATTACTTTGTGAGGGTTGGTTTGTAGCAACATCACTCTATAATCCTGGCGAACATGGCAGGGTGGAAAGATTTAGCCACGTGGTTAAAGGTGTCATTCAAGGTGCGGTTAGCAAACAAAGAGATTGACATTTGGAGGTGAAGAAGGCTGTTTGGGTGTATAGAGTGACCATCCATGATTCTACGGTGGTATCTCCATTTGTAGTAATGAGAGGTAGAAGACCCAGGTGCAAGTTCACTCCGGCATGGTTACGGCAGTGTGAGGTGGAACAGTGGTTTCTCAGGTAAGTTAAGGGAAAGTTGGAAGAGGAACACGAAAAAAGTCATTCTTACTATGACAAGATTCAAGGTGTTAAACCAGTGCAAGTAAAAGCTGGAGACTGGGTGCGGGTACAGAAACCGGTTAGAATTTAGAAGGGGGAGAGTCAATTCTTCAATCCTGAGGAAGTGGTGGAAGTCTCTATCTCTCCCTCTCTCTCTTTCTATCTCTCTCTCTCTCTATTTTTCCATTTAAGGGGGATGTGTTAGGGTATGTAATTATATTTCATAGTTGTGTATTATAAGAGGGGGATGTGTTATGGTTTGCTTGTACTTTGTGCTGGTGCCATGGAATGCCTGATGTAGGGTTGACATGGCAAGGTTCCACTGCTCAGCATTCTGTGTTAGATTGTCCGATGCAGTGGGACCGAGCAGACCTGTTTCCTGTATGAGCGGTGCACGAATAACCCTCTACGAATACTACTGGCTTCATGCGGGTCAATGCTAAGCACCACGCAACACCCTGCTTTCCTCTTGATGTCAGCCTGTGCTGTGACAAGGTCCCTCATGATGCTGACCTCCTCTGCTTCCCTCTTGATATCAGCAGATGCTGTCACAAGGTCCCTTGGGACGCTGACCTCCTCTGCTTCCCTCTTGATGTCAGCCTGTGCTGTCACAAGGTCCCTTGGGATGCTGACCTCCTCTGCTTCCCTCTTGATGTCAGCAGGTGCTGTGACAAGGTCCCTTGAGATGCTGACCTCCTCTGCTTCCATCTTGATGTCAGAAGGTGCTGTGACAAGGCCCCTTGGGCCGCTGACCTCCTCTGCTTCCATCTTGATGTCAGCCTGTGCTGTGACAAGGTCCCTGGGGACCCTGACCTCCTCTGCGTCCCTCTTGATGTCAGCAGGTGCTGTGACAAGGTCCCTGGGACGCTGACCTCCGCTGCTTCCCTCTTGATGTCGTATAACCACAATGGGGTAAACCTGTGTCCCTCCGAACCTGGGTATGCAAATGCAAAGCTACAATGGTTCTGTTGGGAAGGAAACAATTGCTTAGCAAGAAATTAAATGAATCAAAGAATGGTTGCTTCATACATAAAAAACAAATCAGAGAATAGTAACAATTGCTTCGATTAGGTAATAGCACGCATATTCAACCGTATTGGAACACATAAATGCAAAACGCTGGCTAGTAGATGCTTGCAAAATTATTATTTTATATAAATGGAAGCTTTCATGTATATTTACAAAATATTTAAAGGGCTGTCAATATGAGATACAATATTGGAGTGACATGTATTAAAGTGACATTAGGTGCTCAGTGATGGTGGTGCAGTGCATATATACAGAGTGAAATTATGTCAGGTATATCAAAAGAGAAAAGGTGGTCAGAACGGCAGAGAAAACAATATCTCTGGTAAATAGTACATTTGCTTATTGATTTGAACCAAGAGACTTGCTAGAGCTGAACCATATATTATCATCAACGTTTCGACCCTGACAAGGCGCTATTAGAGTGTCATGGTGGGTCTCCTTCAGGACAGAGAAAGGGGATGACAGCCCAGCATGGGGGTCGGCCCCCTTTGGCATCCCTCATTGAGTGAAGGCTGCCAATAGGTCTGCTAAAGTCAGGGAAGCGCAAGGATGTCGGTGTACTTCATGAATTGCGGTCTTTAAAATCTATGTAGATGGAATCGTAGGCTGTTATGCAAATAATCAATTAATCAGCCTGTTAGGAACACAAACTGAATCGGGTCCAAAGGGTAGGCCAGTCACCAATCCTGGTCATACTAGCACGCTGCGTTGCAGTCTTTGGACCCGATTCAGTTTGTGTCTCCTAACGGGCTGATTAATTGATTATTTGCATAACAGCCTACGATTCCATCTACATAGATTTTAAAGACCGCAATTCATGAAGTACACCGACCTACTTGCTCTTCCCTGACTTTAGCAGATCTATTGGCAGCCTTCACTCAATGAGGGATGCAAAAGGGGGCCGACCCCCATGCTGGGCTGTCATCCCCTTTCTCTGTCCTGAAAAAGACGCGCCATGACACTCTAATAGCGCCTTGTCAGGGTCGAAACGTTGATGATAATATATGGTTCAGCTCTAGCAAGTCTCTTGGTTCAAATCAATAAGCAAGTGTGCAATTTACCAGAGATATTGTTTTCTCTGCCGTTCTGACCACCTTTTCTCTTTGATATACCTGTACATAATTTCACTCTGTATATATGCACTGCACCACCATCACTGAGCACCTAATGTCACTTTAATACATGTCACTCCAATATTGTATCTCATATTGACAGTGTAGGAAGGTGGAATCTGACTATATGGTTGCCCCCACTTTTTTTATGGTGTTTTGCTGGTTTATGACTTAGTTGGACTGGGATCCTGCTATTCAGGGCCCCAGTCTATCTGCTTTCTCTGTAAAAAGGTTTCCATGTGCCTTAGGCACATCTCTGATTGGAATCTGGAGTGCCCTTATAAGTCCCTAGTATATGGTATACTATGTACCAAGGGCATAGGTACCTCAGAGGCCTACCAGGGGCTGCAGCATGTATTATGCCACCCCTGGAAGGCCATCCAAACTGACACCACAGGTCTGCTACTGCAGCCTGGGTAAGGTGGTGCATGCACCCCTTACTGTGATATAGGTTACCTATATCACTAAATACATACACACATATAAACCTATAAGTCACTCCTAAGGCAGGCCTTATCAATCCTAAAGGCAGAGTGCATGGTTCCTATGTGAGAGGGTGCCCCTGCATGAGCAGGGCCCCTCTGCAGCGTTCGGAGACAATCTCTGATGCTGTTTGTAGTGCAGCCTGACCATATACTCTTAAGCGCATTATATCCTCGCGGTAAAATGCTAACTTTGGAATGGCTGCACCTAAACATGTCGTGTTTGGTGTCAAACATCTTGGAATACTACCCCCCCGCCAATTCTGGTGGCGGGGGTAGCATTGCCCCCTTCTAGAGGGAAAAGACATGTTAACCCTGACTAACCCGGTAACTTCTCTCCAAAGCCCTGGCATCACAAAATGGATGCTGCTGCCACAGACACAACTCTGGCCTCCTGCTGCTGGACGAAACTCCGGCAGGGGAGGCCTGGACAATAGGTTTCCTGTTGCAGGGAGGTGTGACCACCTCCCCAGACAGGAGAATGTGTATTGGGGCTGGGTGGGTGCACTCTTAGAGTGCTTTGAAGTCCTGCACTGGGGGAGCAAAAGGCTCCTCTGTGCATATGCCAGTTCAAACCAGCTCAGGGGCTACCTGCCCCTGCTCTGGCGCGAAACTGGACAAAGGGAAGTGGGTGTAGCCACCCCCTCCCTTGACCCTCCCATAGGTGGGGTCATAGAGTTAGTCCCTCCCTGTTTTACTGGTTAAAATGGGGAACCCTTGCCACAGCAAGATTAGATTATACCTGGACGAAACTCTGAAACTGAATCCTGGACCTTCGACGCTCTACGACAAGATTAGAGGACTGAAGAATCTCCCTTGGGGTCAAGGAGTGACTCCCCTGCTTGGCAGGCACCAAAGAAGCATCTGTCCGGTTCACATTTCTGAAGCTCCCGTCGGACGCCAAAGTCATCGCATCACCAGAGGTGGATTCTCAGACTTCCCGAGGCTACCCTGAGTCCCCAGCAAAGCTGAGGCCCGTGGCTATCGTGGGTGACTTGAGACCATGACCCCTGGACACCGAGCACATTTGCAAGTGCATCATCTTCTGGGTCTCCCAAGAAGTCGTGCTTTGGGCTCCGAGTAGCCCTAGCCTCCAGCACCACCTGCACCGAAGATCACTGGCCCCCACTCCACGAGTGTCCTGTAAGCCAGCTCCACGTGCGGCGTCACGAGGCTCCTTCGCGGTCGCTAGCCCGTTGGCTAGTAGCCCTTAACGAAGGCCAATCTTTTCTTACTTGGCATCCTGGTTGCTCCAGGCCTGCCCTCACTTACCCTAGCTGGGTGAGTTCCCCAGACCTTGCTGGTCTGCACCATCGACGATCTACATCTTCACTGAGACTTGCCGTTGTCAAGGCTTGTTGGGTCCAATCCGGTCGCCGACACCTCAGCACTCGACAAACATCGTGTGCCAGCCCGAATCCTGCTCCTGGTTGCCGACAACGCCTCCTGGACTTCGTGGCTGAAGAGTCAAGACGACCGTCAACGCACCTGAAGCACTCGACATCGGTGGGCATCTGTCCATCGCCTTCCTGGTCACTGGCTAGTGACCCAGACTCTGTCCCCTCTGCTTTCAGGTTCTTCAGAACTCCGATCCACTCTTGGATCCACCCGGACACTTTTCTCTTGGCCGCCAGCAGCACTTTGCAGCAGATCGCCATTCGAATCGACGACGAAACCCGACCCCGAAAGGCACCTATGCACCCTGCTTCCCTGGGTGAGGTAACACGAGTACTCCGGTGCTCCCGTGGGTAGAGACTCTTCAAAGTCCTAGATCTCAAAGGGTTTTGTCCTAGTCCTCTTTTAAGTGTCCCTTTTCTATAATTTCCCGATCCCGACTTTCTCCATAGAAGTCAACGGCGTATCGCGGTTGTGTATTTACACTGCACGCGTTTCCCGTAGGTCCCCTGTGTCACTACCTTGGGTGGTTCCTTGTGGTCCAAGCACTTCTAGAGGCTCTAGGCCTAGTGTCTAGTTCAGTCGTGGTTCGCATACCACTTTATTGGTATATGGTTTGGTACGCCCCTGGGGCCCAAACGTGTATTTGTGCTATTACTGTGTCTTAATACCTTATAACTTATGTACTTCGAACTCTAGCCTCATAAAGAGACTAGAGGGGTGTGTTTAGCAATAAATACATATATTTTGAATATATACCTGGTGTGGTGCTCTTTCATTTGGTCACTCAAGAGATTATAGACTGGTAAAACAAGCTGCTTTACATTCCTTCAAGACTTAGCCTGAAGGCTGCTCTCCATAGCTACCACTAGGATAGCTTTCAATAAGGTTGTCTTTAACCTATCTCCAATAAGGGGTTGTTTGGACTGGTGCAAGGTGCCCACTATAATTAGTGGACAGCATATGCCAGGCCAACTTCTCACATTGGTGTGCAGCGTGTGGGATTCCAGCTTGCTATTGTTTTACCAGATAATCTCAATTGAATTGATCAACTGAAAACCACTAAAGGTACCTGAGGTACATATAATTTAAGCTTAGAATAACAGTAAGTTCTACTGAACTTAGAGTTGTGTGTTAAGGGATAGCACAACCCTTTCTACAACTCAAGAGAGTTTAGTAGGCCACACTAGAGTAGGTAGTGCATACACCACACCACACTAGTAATGTCTTTAAGGGGAGGATCCAAAGAATCCTTGCAGGAAGCCATTGAGCTTCCACCCTCCAAGTATGATACACTCCCATTCTTGGAATTGAGAGCTTTATGTAACTTGAGAAAAATAAGGACAGGCCAAAGCCCCACCACCCAACACCTCAAGGAGTTGTTGGTGGCTTATGACCTTAGTAAGCCTGTAGGGACTGAAGGGGTAGGAGCTGAGGGTGGGGCAGGAGAAGAGGAGGAGGCCAGGGGTACCAATACCCCCAGCCCCCCTCTGAAACTGGCCAGGAGGGCGACAATGACCCTGACCTGGAAAACCCAATCCCTCCTGTGGATGATGATGAGGATGATCAAGATGATGCCCTCTTTGTCCCCCAGGAAGGATTAAGAGTGTGCCCAGGAAGTCTAGATCTCCTTCTCAGGAGTCTAACCACTCTGGCACCTCTATAGGGAGCTCTGTCTCCTCTCACAGGAGGGAATCCTCTCATGAGAGGAGAGCCAGACTGGTCCAGTATGAGGAAACTCAGCTGGAAATCAGAAAAAAGCAACTGGCTTTAGATAGGGAATCCCTAGATCTCCTTAGAGAGAGAAGAAAGTTGGGACTAGAGTCCCATGGTGGCAGCCATGTCCCTAGAGATAGGGAAAGGTCCTATGACCATAGGAACCTGAGCAAGATTGTCCCTCCCTACCAGAGTGGGGATGACATCCACAAATGGATAACTGCACTGGAGAGGGCCTGTAAAGTTCAGAAGGTCCCCCAGAGGCAGTGGGCAGCAATCTTGTGGCTCTCCTTTGCAGACAAAGGTAGAGACAAGCTCCTCACTGTAAGAGAAGAGGATGCTGACAATTACACAGTCTTGAAGAGTGCTCTGATAGATGGGTTTGGCCTAACCCCTGAACAGTATAGGTTGAAGTTCAGAGACACCCAAAAAGCTCAGACTCAAGACTGGGTTGATTTTGTAGATTGTGCTACAAAGGCTCTGGAAGGTTGGATACATGGCAACAAAGTGCATGACTTTTTAGGATTGTACAATTTGATTATGAGGGAGCAGATCCTTAATAATTGTCAAAACCAGCTTTTGCACCAGTATCTGGTGGACTCTGATCTGACCTCTCCCCAAGAATTGGGAAAGAAGGCAGACAAATGGGTCAGAACCAGAGTAAAAACTAGAAATCAGGGTGGTGACCAGAAGAAAGATTCTACTAAGTCCCAAGAGAAAGGTGGGGATAAATCTAAGGATAAGTCCCCTACAGGGCCCCAAAATTCCTCTTCTGGGGGTGGGTCCCAAACTCCTTCCTCTCCTGAAAAGAAACCCTATTGCCATGTCTGTAAAAAGCCTGGGCACTGGAAAACTGATCCCAGTTGCCCCAGGATTGGCAATAAAGAAAATGTTCCTCCCACAACTACTACCACCCCTCCTGGTACTACCAGTAGTAATCCTCCAGTTGGGAGTAGTGCACCCAAAAAGATAGGTGCTTTTGCAAGAGGAACAGAGGTGGGCCCTAGTTTAGACAGGGACCCCTCAACAGACTCCTCTGACTCTGATGGTGGTATAGGATTTGCCACCTTTACCATGGGTCCCATAGCATTGGGCAGGTACAGATTGGAGCCAATAATTAATGGTCAGAAAGCTGTGGCATTTAGGGACACAGGGGCTAGTGTCACCACGGTGGCAGGGAAACTAGTCCCCCCTCACCAGCTTTTACCTGAGTTTAAATACCAGGTGACCAACATTGATGGTGTCAGAACAGATCACCCCATGGCCATGGTCAATCTCAGCTGGGAGGGGGTCACAGGCCCAAAAAGAGTGGCAGTGTCCCCAACCCTACTGTTAAAGATTGCAGGAATCGCTGTTAGCATGAGCTGAAAGCCATTTTGTACTTGGCAGCCATTTTAGTTAGCCATGTGCTCGCCATGTGCTTTCTCCCTCTTCCAGAGTCTTGCACATGCTCAGAGAGGCCTAGCTGGTAGAATGCACCTGCTCCTAGTATAGAACTGTCAGGCTATTCTTACTCATGTAAGCAGTTTAGTATCCCCTCCCACTTTGTGGAGCAAGCAAATTTTGTATACCCATATTAGTCAATAAGCATGCTTGTATGTGCTAGGACCTCCCCTTGATTTTATGCTGACTATGTAACAAATACATATATAAGGACCCTGTTCTCTGCACTCATTAGAATGCCTCCTACAGTGGCCTGCGGGTACCGTAAGATGCAATCTCCCTCATCTGAGGTTAATAAAACATGTTTTTTGATATTACAGCTTCTGTGCCAATCTCTTCTTTGTTGGTCTTAAGGACCAGATGTATCAGTGAACCCCTAAGAAGGTTTTTATTTCTACAAATGGCGCCCGAAAGTGGGACTCATCGGTGCAGCGGCTATCCAAGGGAGTGGTCTTGAAGGGAGACAGGAATCTACTGAGGAGTACAGGACAGGAATCTACTGAGGAGGTACCCTGCGCACGGAGATTGTTTTGTCTTCCAGCCCAGTATATTTCTGGTCTTCCTGCTCTGATCCTCCAAGTGTTTGCCGCTCCCGACTGAGAACTTCTTTGGCGTGAGTATTTTAAAACGACCGTTAGGTCACTCAGAACTTGGCAGTTGGAACCTGGACACCATTTGATTGGTAAGAGCCGTTTTGCGGCACTTGCTGTTGGTTTGATGCCTTTGATTGGTAAGGTAGTTTTAGTAACACTTACTGTGGCTTTGTTTGTATGATTGGCCAATTTTGGAATTTGTTTTGTAATTATATATGCATTGCAATTCATATAGGCAGGTAATGAGGAGATTTTTCTCTAACTTTGAAAACTTGAACGGCACACATTGTGTTAAGTGTCACTTGGAGTATAATATTATATATGCTATAATTTTTTTGACATGCCTGTTTCCAGCACACTTTGTTGAAAGTGTTGCTGTTTTGGAGAGTACCGATATGGATTTAGGAAGTACTCAGTTGACTCCCCTCAGAGGGGATACCTAAATAGGTTTAGGTATAGTAAAAAGATATTTCTTCCTTGGTGACTAAGTACCCCATGGAACTAAATATGTACATAAAACGGATCCGGATCTGCGCACTTAGTAACATTCATAAGTGGTGATATGCAGAGCGCTTTTTGAGTGTTCTACCAGCCAAAACTGGCGAATTTGGTGTATTTTGGCTTCTTGACCATGGAACAGTTTTTTGGGCTACTTTTGAGAGCTCTTCTTGTAAATATGACTTACAATTAGTATTTACAAATAGTTTGGTCTTGCGTACACTTTGTAAGCTGTCCTAAGTATTGATTTGTGGGTTAAATATGTGTTTCAATGTCTATGTGGGGTTTTTGGTTTGACATTGGTAATACTTGTGTGAGTAAATAGCGATTGTGCTCTTTGCGTACGAATGGCTAGCTTTAAGCGCGCTGTGTTGTGTCCTTCTGTAACTGTCTGGAATGAGCTCAATGAGTTTGTTTATGTTTTTTGCTGTCATCATTCTGTTATGCAAACTGTCATTTAGTTACTTACATATTAAATAAAAATCCAGAAATAAATTATGTAACATATGCTAAACAGCTGCATGTTACTATTAAATTGACAGAGTAAGACACTATACATGTGTGCAAATTGCCACAATGCTAAACATAAAATTAGAATTCGTATTCGTATTCAATAGGATTAAAATAGGCCTCATACAGAGGTAGAAAAACGAAATTGTGTGTTTTGTAATCAATAGACTTAAATACACGTTACAGCCTTTTCCTTAAATACATTGTATTAGACATTAAAAGGCATGCACATCATATGAGTGAATTTGGTCGTTGCTGAACTAAATATACATTATAGAAAGATAGATTTGACTGCATTGAAATGCCTCAGTTTTTAAATAGACTGTGACATGCTTTTCTCTCAGCACCCGAGAAAAAAGCTTTCCGACAGCTGTGTTTAAACTGACTAACTGAAAAGAAACTGTTTGACACAGCAAATGGGGATTTAACTCTGTCAGGGTATTTCAAATAATAAAGGGTTTTTTCCTGAGAAAGGCGTGAAAATTCGACGCCTGCTGACAAACAACAGCTGCATAAATAGCATATGGCTATTCCTGCTCACGGCCACAGACAGGAATGCTGTGTCAGCGACATTTTAAGTCAGTGTAAAACTGGTATACAGGCCTGCCCTATTTTAAAAGTTTCAAAAAACCAGTTTCATTATTTTGGATAACAGAGAACAAAATTGAAAGTAGGGATTTCCTTTCTTAATGCCTTTTTTATAAGTACATCTATGGTTCTGATGTTAAATGATAACTGTCCTTTTAAAAAGTGGCGCAGACTTTTCCTGTTTCAAGTAAGGCTTCTGTGCTTAGGGTTATGAATGAATGTGTTTAAATATGATAGGCTACGAATGAAGCTTGCTTTTCCAATGTGGAATCATCAAAATGGTTGGTTTTGATTAAAAAAAAAAAAAAAAAAAAATTTATTATATGCAAAAATATATTATTAAAAATAAATGCTTTAAATTTGTTTTTTCATCTTTATAAAGCCTAATCATCATACTGTGAATTCCTAGCATCAAAGTTGAATTTAAGCAGTGCTGTACCGCAATAAGAAGGGAACTTAAATGTGAAATGTCACTTTACCCAGCCGTACAAAACTCATTTTTATAAGGGTATATCTTATACATTTCTGATTTCCCATTCCTGGGCTATCTAGAGAACACTCTGGGGGTTCCTATTATGCAAAAATATTGTAGGATATTCATTTTTAAGTGCCCCTACCACCAAAGTCGAAATTGAGCTAAAATTCACAATTTTACAAGCAGTTCTACCACTCAAGGCAGTTTTAACGTGCTCTCAGGCTTCCATAAAGTATATGCAAGTATAAAACAAACAGCGGCCTCTGCATTACTAGATTGCACACCACTGTACATAAATGAAAATAAGTATACAGAAACCAGCAGACTTATTATCCTACCTTTAAATTAGTGGCAAACGGATCGGACAGGACTGCCTTTTAGCTGTGATTCTCCAGAGTTGCTTTGCATTACGAAAACCGCATGGCAAGCCTTGCACAAACAAAATGAGCAGCTGCTGAACGGGTCAAAGGTCGGAGTTCTGCATTTAGCAACTTAGCAGGGTGAAGGGTAATGTTTGCTGGGACACTTCGACCTTCGAAAAGTTTTTGAAAGACGAGATGATAGCGCAAAGAGAGAAAGAGAAGCTTTGCTTCCTATTTTTAGCAAACACACGTTTTGCGCAGTCCTATGCCACGAAGGAAGACAACCCTCAGTTGAGCATTGATCTGCCATTTATATAAAAATAATGGTTTTAGTTTAAAGAATACTGTGTAGGGGCTACGATAAGGAGGAAATGGATTTTAGTTTGCATTCATGCGCCCTCATGTTAATCTAGTACAATTGCTGTAGAAATTGGTTTAAAGTTAACTCAATTTGCATTGTGTTAGACTGAATCAGAGAATAGCCACTTTCTAAGATATCTCCTACAAGTTTGTTTGTGCCCAGTTGCTACAAATAGGGGTTGAAAGTGTTGACAGAAGTAAAACCTGTTTCAGGTTTTCCTACTGTCAAAATGGGGGAAGGAGGCTAGCTCCTCTACAAATTAAGGGTAGGCAAAATTATGTTTTCTCTCTTCTTTTTCTCACTTTTTTTTGAGTCTGTCTAAAGCTGTCTAGGAAATGGCCATGGGACAGTTAAGGCACTTTGCATTGTTCATAAGGCGGCACACAAAATGGGGCCTAAACCATTACAGAGAATGTTTACTTGGTACTCCCCAGCTAGAAGTCTTCGTTCCTCGGCAGCCCACCTAGTATGTACCCCACGAGTCAAGAAAACCCGACTAGGAGGTAGATCATTTGGCTATGCAGCCGCAAGGCTATGGAACGAACTACCAAGTGAACTCAGACAGACTGATGACTTACTGCAGTTTAGAAAAAAGCTAAAAACCAGGCTCTTTCCAAAAGAATAGCCTTGAGAGATTGGCGCATGATGATTCATAGTTTTATAGCTGCACAGTGATTTAGGTAATCCCAGCGCCAGGATGCCCGTTGGGTGACAGCTGCGCTATATAAATGCTACTTACAATTACAATTACAATTGGCTATTCTGTAATACTGTTTTAAAATTGTTAGAATTAATAAAAAGATGAAACACATAAGCTATGTTACTGCCCATCCTGTATGAAAGAATGAGTAGAACAGATTGATGTTCCCTTATTTGATCTTTAAGGAAAATTGTATAGTGGCGGTTTCTGTTAAAAAATCTCAGGTGGCAACACTATTATTGTTTATGTTATTCTCATGTTCTATACAGTTTTGCAAGGGCATTGCTAGTCTTTTATTAGCTAGTCTGTGTAAATAAGCTGACAGCCCTTATTAGAGCTGGAGATAGGGTTTTTTTCCTTTTGAAAATGATGTTGCATAGTCCAGATCGTGAAAAGTACAATGCAGGAAAGACGCTCATGTGATCCTTAGCAAACATTTTGAAGGAAAATATTGTTTTATAGGAGTTTGTTTGTCATAACATGTTCTGCTGGAGAAAAAGTACCCACTATGTTGAAGTTTAGTTCTTTTTGCAATAAGAATCCCTGTTAGATTAGCAGTTTTAGATTTTCCTGCTGCGCCTATAACATGAGAGCATGGTCCTAAGCATAACATGTAAGAGAAATTATTTTACAAGTGTCTGCAGTCCTGTACAAGTAATGTAAAATCTATGAGTAAAAGTGTAGAACATTTCCTTTTTCTTGAGGTTCTTCAGATTGGTAATATAGGAATACACCAATGTAAGTATTTGGAGTATGTCTGTATTGTTTTTCTTTTTCCTCAGAATTTAGTAAATGAACACAGACTTCCTTGGCTGTTTGGGATTGGGTGATGTATTACTCTTGTCAGTTCACCAAAACGTTCCTTTTATACTTGCCAATAGGTCCAGGGTTTTCTACTCTCAGATAGATGAAGTGGTTCTTGGGTGCCTTGCTAATGTATGGGGCGCCCCAAGACTAAGAAAGTATTCTGAGACTATCCTCTCTGTTGTTAGATTATTTCTGTGCCTTGTCTAAAGACCTCTTGTTCTGTCCACCAATAGATATTTGCTGCCTTACAACCATTGCCAGAGGGGCCCGGACATCAGATCGAGCCTGGGGAGTCAGCGCCACTCCAGTTTGAAGCCAAAGTGAAAGGAACCAGCATAGGCGTTGCTGGCAACTAGGACCTCAGTGAAGGCGGAAGCACTGGGACGTGAAGTGTGTACCCCTGCCACTGTCTTGGGCGAAAGACGGGGTTACAAATCAGGATGGAGAAATCTTTGTGTGGATCCAGTTTTTGATGCCCAGCTGAGAGAGTCACAGAATGACAAGGACGGCAAGGAGGCTTTTGCTTGAGGTGACCCCCTTTGAAACAAGGGTTGCTTCAGGCCTCTTAATCCTGGTCCCAAAGTGAATGCAAGTCTACGCCTTTGTTTGTTGATCAAGGGATGCCCGAGCACACTGGGTACAATTTGTGCCCCAACAAAAGAGCAGTGCGCCAGAGGTGCAAATACAGGAGTTAGGGAAGGACTTGAGTTTAGGGTACAGGTGCTATGCCCTTGGTGCCTGTTAGATTAAAGTGAAGAAAACTGGTGCACTGCCTGAGACACTGGACAGGATCATTGAGGGTATTTGCCCTGGGGGGTGATTGCCCTATCCTGAAAGAAAGACTTTTCCTTCTCCGTGATTCTTGAGTTGCGAGTTGTGCAGCTCCACCGTGGGAACAACAAGAGCCTGCCTGTGAGGCTCAAACGGACACAGGGAGAAGACTCCCCTCTGGCTGTTGGTTCTAGAAATTCCCAAGGACTCTTTTTTTGTTAGTAATGTACCCCTTTGGTCGTCCCATTTTTGAGGAGGAGCAGCCCTTTGCGGCTCCTTGTCCTAATTCCTATGGTCTTGTGTGGTCCTCCTGGTCCCCCGGAGCCAGGATTGTTTTTGTAATAATCTATTTTGACTTCCCTGACATTTGCATTACTTATCATTGGAAAATATTGAGATTTCTGTTTGAGATAATAGTCATTATTCTCTCTTGCTACCTGTATGACCCAATGCTCTGTTCACTTTGTACTCCTGCTTATACCTTGTATATACCTGCTTAATGAAATGTTTAGAATGTAAATGCCCACCTAGCATAGGATATTGATGAATTTATGAGAAGAAAATGTGCAAAATATTTTCTATGTCTCTACTAGATCATGGGACTGTCTTTAGCTCATGCTGTTAAAGATTGCAGGAATCGCTGTTAGCATGAGCTGAAAGCCATTTTGTACTTGGCAGCCATTTTAGTTAGCCATGTGCTCGCCATGTGCTTTCTCCCTCTTCCAGAGTCTTGCACATGCTCAGAGAGGCCTAGCTGGTAGAATGCACCTGCTCCTAGTATAGAACTGTCAGGCTATTCTTACTCATGTAAGCAGTTTAGTCTCCCCTCCCACTTTGTGGAGCAAGCAAATTTTGTATACCCATATTAGTCAATAAGCATGCTTGTATGTGCTAGGACCTCCCCTTGATTTTATGCTGACTATGTAACAAATACATATATAAGGACCCTGTTCTCTGCACTCATTAGAATGCCTCCTACAGTGGCCTGCGGGTACCTTAAGATGCAATCTCCCTCATCTGAGGTTAATAAAACATGTTTTTTTGATATTACAGCTTCTGTGCCAATCTCTTCTTTGTTGGTCTTAAGGACCAGATGTATCAGTGAACCCCTAAGAAGGTTTTTATTTCTACACTACCTGTAGATTGCCTGATGGGCAATGATCTGGAAATTTCAGCCTGGGCTGAAGTTGAACACCAAACCCATCTTAGGATGTTGGGCGTCCCTGTAAAGGTTAGTGGGGCTGTGATGGCCACAGCCCCAGCCCAAGAATTTGGAGAGATGGAGCCTGAAAGAATGGCCCACTCTCCCCCAAAAGAGAGCACAAGGGTTGAAGAAAAGTCTTCTTCCCCCAGACAGTAGGTAAGGGTCAGCCTCCTCAGGGAACTGACCCTACCCCTAGTGAAGGAACTGCCACAGAGGTAGTCAGGCCTGGCCTGGCCACACCCCTGATGGCAGAGGACCCTTCCAAGGTGGTACCCCGTCTGGAGCAGGTAACCTGCCCCTCTCTACCCTGCCTCAGTCAGCCCAGGGCTGCAGAGGTCAGGGAGGTCAGTGGACCCCCAGGGCCCCCTGTCCAGAGGAAGCCCCCATCAGCAGATTAGGGGCACCCAGTCTAGTAGCCCTAGCCAGGTGAAAATTCCTCTACACACTGAGGGATCCCCCATACCTTTATGTAGGGACCTCCCCAGAAGGACTCTGGTAGGCAAGGGCAAACCTGGGACCAGAAGGTTCCAAACCTGCCATGTCCCTCCAGTAGTCCCTCCAAAGGGACCCAACCCCCAGCTGTAGGCAGCCAAAGGTTGACCCTTAGAGCAAAGTGCAACTCAGTCATAGAAAGACAGGCATACATGGTGACCAGTGATCTGAGGAAGCTGAGGCCAACATTCCTAGGGCCTCACTTCCCTACTCAGACACCTCACCAGCCTTGTACTTTACCTAAGCACACCACAGGTAGTGATTCCCCATGGTGGAGACCCTCTCATACCCTTAGGGTGAGGGATTGCTTAGTGGACCATAAGACAGGGGGCAACCATGCTAGTGCAGGTGCTTCCTTATATGACCACTTAGTCAATGAAGGCTCAACTGGCCAAGGTTAGCCTTATCTCCTTTCGTTTGGGGGGTTATGTAGGAAGGTGGAATCTGACTATATGGTTGCCCCCACTTTTTTTATGGTGTTTTGCTGGTTTATGACTTAGTTGGACTGGGATCCTGCTATTCAGGGCCCCAGTCTATCTGCTTTCTCTGTAAAAGGTTTCCATGTGCCTTAGGCACATCTCTGATTGGAATCTGGAGTGCCCTTATAAGTCCCTAGTATATGGTATACTATGTACCAAGGGCATAGGTACCTCAGAGGCCTACCAGGGGCTGCAGCATGTATTATGCCACCCCTGGAAGGCCATCCAAACTGACACCACAGGTCTGCTACTGCAGCCTGGGTAAGGTGGTACATGCACCCCTTACTGTGATATAGGTTACCTATATCACTAAATACATACACACATATAAACCTATAAGTCACTCCTAAGGCAGGCCTTATCAATCCTAAAGGCAGAGTGCATGGTTCCTATGTGAGAGGGTGCCCCTGCATGAGCAGGGCCCCTCTGCAGCGTTCGGAGACAATCTCTGATGCTGTTTGTAGTGCAGCCTGACCATATACTCTTAAGCGCATTATATCCTCGCGGTAAAATGCTAACTTTGGAATGGCTGCACCTAAATATGTCGTGTTTGGTGTCAAACATCTTGGAATACTACCCCCCCGCCATTTCTGGCGGCGGGGGTAGCATTCCCCCTTCTAGAGGGAAAAGACATGTTAACCCTGACTAACCCGGTAACTTCTCTCCAAAGCCCTGGCATCACAAAATGGATGCTGCTGCCACAGACACAAGTCTGGCCTCCTGCTGCTGGACGAAACTCCGGCAGGGGAGGCCTGGACAATAGGTTTCCTGTTGCAGGGAGGTGTGACCACCTCCCCAGACAGGAGAATGTGTATTGGGGCTGGGTGGGTGCACTCTTAGAGTGCTTTGAAGTCCTGCACTGGGGGAGCAAAAGGCTCCTCTGTGCATATGCCAGTTCAAACCAGCTCAGGGGGTACCTGCCCCTGCTCTGGCGCGAAACTGGACAAAGGGAAGTGGGTGTAGCCACCCCCTCCCTTGACCCTCCCATAGGTGGGGTCATAGAGTTAGTCCCTCCCTGTTTTACTGGTTAAAATGGGGAACCATTGCCACAGCAAGATTAGATTATACCTGGACAAAACTCTGAAACTGAATCCTGGACCTTCGACGCTCTACGACAAGATTAGAGGACTGAAGAATCTCCCTTGGGGTCAAGGAGTGACTCCCCTGCTTGGCAGGCACCAAAGAAGCATCTGTCCGGTTCGCATTTCTGAAGCTCCCGTCGGACGCCGAAGTCATCGCATCACCAGAGGTAGATTCTCAGACTTCCCCGAGGCTACCCTGAGTCCCCAGCAAAGCTGAGGCCCGTGGCTATCGTGGGTGACTTGAGACCGTGACCCCTGGACACCGAGCACATTTGCAAGTGCATCATCTTCTGGGTCTCCCAAGAAGTCGTGCTTTGGGCTCCGAGTAGCCCTAGCCTCCAGCACTACCTGCACCGAAGATCACTGGCCCCCACTCCACGAGTGTCCTGTAAGCCAGCTCCACGTGCGGCGTCACGAGGCTCCTTCGTGGTCGCTAGCCCGTTGGCTAGTAGCCCTTAACGAAGGCCAATCTTTTTCTTACTTGGCATCCTGGTTGCTCCAGGCCTGCCCTCACTTACACTCGCTGGGTGAGTTCCCCAGACCTTGCTGGTCTGCACCATCGACGATCTACATCTTCACCAAGACTTGCCGTTGCCAAGGCTTGTTGGGTCCAATCCGGTCGCCGACACCTCAGCACTCGACAGACATTGTGTACCAGCCCGAATCCTGCTCCTGGTTGCTGACAACGCCTCCTGGACTTCGTGGCTGAAGAGTCAAGACGACCGTCAACGCACCTGAAGCACTCGACATCGGTGGGCATCTGTCCATCGCCTTCCTGGTCACTGGCTAGTGACCCAGACTCTGTCCCCTCTGCTTTCAGGTTCTTCAGAACTCCGATCCACTCTTGGATCCACCCGGACACTTTTCTCTTGGCCGCCAGCAGCACTTTTCAGCAGATCGCCATTCGAATCGACGACGAAACCCGACCCCGAAAGGCACCTATGCACCTGACTTCCCTGGGTGAGGTAACACGAGTACTCCGGTGCTCCCGTGGGTAGAAACTCTTCAAAGTCCTAGATCTCAAAGGGTTTTGTCCTATACCTCTTTTAAGTGTCCCTTTTCTATAATTTCCCGATCCCGACTTTCTCCATAGAAGTCAACGGCGTATCGCGGTTGTGTATTTACACTGCACGCGTCTCCCGTAGGTCCCCTGTGTCACTACCTTGGGTGGTTCCTTGTGGTCCAAGCACTTCTAGAGGCTCTAGGCCTAGTGTCTAGTTCAGTCGTGGTTCGCATACCACTTTATTGGTATATGGTTTGGTACGCCCCTGGGGCCCAAACGTGTATTTGTGCTATTACTGTGTCTTAATACCTTATAACTTATGTACTTCGAACTCTAGCCTCATAAAGAGACTAGAGGGGTGTGTTTAGCAATAAATACATATATTTTGAATATATACCTGGTGTGGTGCTCTTTCATTTGGTCACTCAAGAGATTATAGACTGGTAAAACAAGCTGCTTTACATTCCTTCAAGACTTAGCCTGAAGGCTGCTCTCCATAGCTACCACTAGGATAGCTTTCAATAAGATTGTCTTTAACCTATCTCCAATAAGGGGTTGTTTGGACTGGTGCAAGGTGCCCACTATAATTAGTGGACAGCATATGCCAGGCCAACTTCTCACAGACAGCCCTTTAAATATTTTGTAAATATACATGAAAGCTTCCATTTATATAAAATAATAATTTTGCAAGCATCTACTAGCCAGCGTTTTGCATTTATGTGTTCCAATACGGTTGAATATGCGTGCTATTACCTAATCGAAGCAATTGTTACTATTCTCTGATTTGTTTTTTATGTATGAAGCAACCATTCTTTGATTCATTTCATTTCTTGCTAAGCAATTGTTTCCTTCCCAACAGAACCATTGTAGCTTTCCCTCTTGATGTCAGCAGGTGCTGTGACAAGGTCCCTTGGGGTGCTGACCTCCTCTGCTTCCCTCTTGATGTCAGCAGGTGCTGTGACAAGGTCCCTTGGGACGCTGACCTATTCTGCTTCCCTCTTGATGTCAGCCTGTGCTGTGACAAGCTCCATGGGGACTCTGACCTCCTCTGCTTCCCTCTTGATGTCAGCCTGTGCTGTGACAAGCTCCATGGGGACGGTGACCTCCTCTGCTTCCCTCTTGATGTCAGCCTGTGCTGTGACAAGCTCCATGGGGACGGTGACCTCCTCTGCTTCCCTCTTGATGTCAGCAGGGGCTGTGACAAGGTGCCTTGGGATGCTGACCTCCTCTGCTTCCCTCTTGATGTCAGCAGGTGCTGTGACAAGGTCCCTTGGGCCGCTGACCTCCTCTGCTTCCCTCTTGATGTCAGCAGATGCTATGACAAGGCCCCTTGGGACGCTGACCTCCTCTGCTTCCCTCTTGATGTCAGCAGGTGCTGTGACAAGGTCCCTTGGGATGTTGACCTCCTCTGCTTCCCTCTTGATGTCAGCAGGTGCTGTGACAAGGTCCCTTGGGATGTTGACCTCCTCTGCTTCCCTCTTGATGTCATCCCATGCTGTGACAAGGTCCCCGGGACGCTGACCTCCTCTGTTTCCCTCTTGATGTCAGCAGGTTCTGTGACAAGCTCCATGGGGACGCTGACCTCCTCTGCTTCCCTCTTGATGTCAGCCTGTGCAGTGACAAGGTGCCTTGGGACGCTGACCTCCTCTGCTTCCCTCTTGTTGTCAGTCTGTGCTGTGACAAGCTCCATGGGGACACTGACCTCCTCTGCTTCCCTCTTGATGTCAGCCTGTGCTGTGACAAGCTCCATGGGGACGCTGACCTCCTCTGCTTCCCTCTTGATGTCAGCCTGTGCTGTGACAAGCTCCATGGGGACGGTGACCTCCTCTGCTTCCCTCTTGATGTCAGCCTGTGCTGTGACAAGCTCCATGGGGACGCTGACCTCCTCTGCTTCCCTCTTGATGTCAGCGGGTGCTGGGACAAGGGCCCTTGAGAAACAGACGTCCTCTGTTTCTCTTTTGATGTCAGCAGGTGCTGTGACAAGGTCCCCGGGACGCTGCCCTCCTCTGCTTCCCTCTTGATGTCAGCAGGTGCTGTGACAAGGTCCCCGGGACGCTGCCCTCCTCTGCTTCCCTCTTGATGTCAGCAGGTGCTGTGACAAGGTCCCTTGGGACGCTGACCTCCTCTGCTTCCCTCTTGATGTCAGCAGGTGCTGTGACAAGGTCCCCGGGACGCTGACCTCCTCTGCTTCCCTCTTGATGTCAGCCTGTGCTGTGACAAGCTCCATGGGGACGCTGCCCTCCTCTGCTTCCCTCTTGATGTCAGCAGGTGCTGTGACAAGCTCCATGGGGACGGTGACCTCCTCTGCTTCCCTCTTGATGTCAGCAGGTGCTGTGACAAGCTCCATGGGGACGCTGACCTCCTCTGCTTCCCTCTTGATATCAGTCTGTGCTGTGACAAGCTCCATGGGGACGCTGACCTCCTCTGCTTCCCTCTTGATGTCAGCAGGTGCTGTGACAAGCTCCATGGGGACGCTGACCTCCTCTGCTTCCCTCTTGATGTCAGCAGGTGCTGGGACAAGGGCCCTTGAGAAACAGACGTCCTCTGTTTCTCTTTTGATGTCAAGCATAGTGGTGACGTGGTCCCTGACGTTTGCTGACCTCCTCTGCTTCCTTCTTCATGTCATGGTTTGAGTGACGCGGTCCCTGTTGATCCTGATCTCCCCTTCTGCCCTGTTTATGTTAGTCGTAGTTATGGAATGGCCCCGCAGATGCTGACCTCCTCTGCTTCCCTCTTGGTGTCAGCTAGTGTGGTGACAAGCGTCCTGCTGATGTTGTACTTCTGTCCTTCCATCTTGATGTCAGACTTTGAAGTGACGTGGTGCCTCGGATGCTGACCTCCTCTGGTTCCCTCTCCACGTCATGGTACTGTGACAAAGTCGCTAGGGATACTGTCCTTCTCTGCTTCCATCTTGATGTCAGCCGGAGTGGTGTCAAGGTCCTTAGGAATACTGACCTCCTGTCCTTCTCATTTGATGTCAGACGAATGCTGACCTCCTCTGCTTCCTTCTTCGTGTCATGGTTTGGTCACCAAGCCCCTGGTGGCTCTAGTGTCAAGGTTCTTGGGATGCTGAGCTCCTCTGCTTCCCTCTTGATGTCAGCCTGTGCTGTGACAAGCTCCATGGGGACGCTGACCTCCTCTGCTTCCCTCTTGATGTCAGCCTGTGCTGTGACAAGCTCCATGGGGACGCTGACCTCCTCTGCTTCCCTCTTGATGTCAGCCTGTGCTGTGACAAGCTCCATGGGGACGCTGACCTCCTCTGCTTCCCTCTTGATGTCAGCGGGTGCTGGGACAAGGGCCCTTGAGAAACAGACGTCCTCTGTTTCTCTTTTGATGTCAGCAGGTGCTGTGACAAGGTCCCCGGGACGCTGCCCTCCTCTGCTTCCCTCTTGATGTCAGCAGGTGCTGTGACAAGGTCCCCGGGACGCTGACCTCCTCTGCTTCCCTCTTGATGTCAGCAGGTGCTGTGACAAGGTCCCTTGGGACGCTGACCTCCTCTGCTTCCCTCTTGATGTCAGCAGGTGCTGTGACAAGGTCCCTTGGGACGCTGACCTCCTCTGCTTCCCTCTTGATGTCAGCAGGTGCTGTGACAAGGTCCCCGGGACGCTGACCTCCTCTGCTTCCCTCTTGATGTCAGCCTGTGCTGTGACAAGCTCCATGGGGACGGTGACCTCCTCTGCTTCCCTCTTGATGTCAGCAGGTGCTGTGACAAGGTCCCTTGGGACGCTGACCTCCTCTGCTTCCCTCTTGATGTCAGCAGGTGCTGTGACAAGGTCCCCGGGACGCTGACCTCCTCTGCTTCCCTCTTGATGTCAGCCTGTGCTGTGACAAGCTCCATGGGGACGCTGCCCTCCTCTGCTTCCCTCTTGATGTCAGCAGGTGCTGTGACAAGCTCCATGGGGACGGTGACCTCCTCTGCTTCCCTCTTGATGTCAGCAGGTGCTGTGACAAGCTCCATGGGGACGCTGACCTCCTCTGCTTCCCTCTTGATATCAGTCTGTGCTGTGACAAGCTCCATGGGGACGCTGACCTCCTCTGCTTCCCTCTTGATATCAGTCTGTGCTGTGACAAGCTCCATGGGGACGCTGACCTCCTCTGCTTCCCTCTTGATGTCAGCGGGTGCTGGGACAAGGGCCCTTGAGAAACAGACGTCCTCTGTTTCTCTTTTGATGTCAAGCATAGTGGTGACGTGGTCCCTGGGGTCTAACCTCCTCTGCTTCCTTCTTCATGTCATGGTTTGGGTGACGCGGTCCCTGTTGATCCTGATCTCCCCTTCTGCCCTGTTTATGTTAGTCGTAGTTATGGAATGGCCCCGCAGATGCTGACCTCCTCTGCTTCCCTCTTGGTGTCAGCAGGTGCTGTGACAAGGTCCCAGGGACGCTGCCCTCCTCTGCTTCCCTCTTGATGTCAGCAGGTGCTGTCACAAGGTCCCTTGGGCTGTTGACCTCCTCTGCTTCCCTCTTGATGTCAGCGGGTGCTGGGACAAGGGCCCTTGAGAAACAGACGTCCTCTGTTTCTCTTTTGATGTCAGCAGGTGCTGTGACAAGGTCCCCGGGACGCTGCCCTCCTCTGCTTCCCTCTTGATGTCAGCAGGTGCTGTGACAAGGTCCCTTGGGACGCTGACCTCCTCTGCTTCCCTCTTGATGTCAGCAGGTGCTGTGACAAGGTCCCCGGGACGCTGACCTCCTCTGCTTCCCTCTTGATGTCAGCCTGTGCTGTGACAAGCTCCATGGGGACGCTGCCCTCCTCTGCTTCCCTCTTGATGTCAGCAGGTGCTGTGACAAGCTCCATGGGGACGCTGACCTCCTCTGCTTCCCTCTTGATGTCAGCCTGTGCTGTGACAAGCTCCATGGGGACGCTGACCTCCTCTGCTTCCCTCTTGATGTCAGAAGGTGCTGTGACAAGCTCCATGGGTACGCTGACCTCCTCTGCTTCCCTCTTGATGTCATCCCATGCTGTGACAAGGTCCCCGGGACGCTGACCTCCTCTGCTTCCCTCTTGATGTCAGCAGGTGCTGTGACAAGGTGCCTTGGGATGCTCACCTCCTCTGCTTCCCTCTTGATGTCAGCAGGTGCTGTGACAAGGTGCCTTGGGATGCTCACCTCCTCTGCTTCCCTCTTGATGTCAGCAGGTGCTGTGACAAGCTCCATGGGGACGCTGACCTCCTCTGCTTCC
Organism: Calotriton arnoldi; assembly: GCA_963921515.1. Lineage (NCBI taxonomy): Eukaryota > Metazoa > Chordata > Amphibia > Caudata > Salamandridae > Calotriton > Calotriton arnoldi. The sequence continues at coordinate 628,212 of CAWUFW010007419.1, read as the reverse complement.
CTCTTGATGTCAGCAGGTGCTGGGACAAGGGCCCTTGAGAAACAGACGTCCTCTGTTTCTCTTTTGATGTCAAGCATAGTGGTGACGTGGTCCCTGGGGTCTAACCTCCTCTGCTTCCTTCTTCATGTCATGGTTTGAGTGACGCGGTCCCTGTTGATCCTGATCTCCCCTTCTGCCCTGTTTATGTTAGTCGTAGTTATGGAATTGCCCCGCAGATGCTGACCTCCTCTGCTTCCCTCTTGGTGTCAGCTAGTGTGGTGACAAGCGTCCTGCTGATGTTGTACTTCTGTCCTTCCATCTTGATGTCAGACTTTGAAGTGACGTGGTGCCTCGGATGCTGACCTCCTCTGGTTCCCTCTCCACGTCATGGTACTGTGACAAAGTCGCTAGGGATACTGTCCTTCTCTGCTTCCATCTTGATGTCAGCCGGAGTGGTGTCAAGGTCCTTAGGAATACTGACCTCCTGTCCTTCTCATTTGATGTCAGACGAATGCTGACCTCATCTGCTTCCTTCTTCGTGTCATGGTTTGGTCACCAAGCCCCTGGTGGCTCTAGTGTCAAGGTTCTTGGGATGCTGAGCTCCTCTGCTTCCCTCTTGATGTCAGCCTGTGCTGTGACAAGCTCCATGGGGACGCTGACCTCCTCTGCTTCCCTCTTGATGTCAGCAGGTGCTGGGACAAGGGCCCTTGAGAAACAGACGTCCTCTGTTTCTCTTTTGATGTCAAGCATAGTGGTGACGTGGTCCCTGACGTTTGCTGACCTCCTCTGCTTCCTTCTTCATGTCATGGTTTGGGTGACGCGGTCCCTGTTGATCCTGATCTCCCCTTCTGCCCTGTTTATGTTAGTCGTAGTTATGGAATGGCCCCGCAGATGCTGACCTCCTCTGCTTCCCTCTTGGTGTCATGGTATGGTCACCAAGCCCCTGGTGGCTCTAGTGTCAAGGTACTTGGGATGCTCATCTCTTCTGGAGATGGACTGGAACAAAAAATAGGCCCGGGCACAAAAAGAAGTATGTATTTAGTACTTTACAAAAAGAAGAGGCCCAGATTTGAGGATTGTGACCTTTCATGAAGCATTGGTTGGTGAGTGCCAGGGTGATCATTTTAGGAGAACTTTGAGGCCAGTAACTTTGGTCGAGACTGGAAACAGCATTATTCTGCTGGAGCTCCTGCACTAGTCTCATGGCATCGTCTTCAGGTCCATGAATTTCCCTCAGCCCTTCCTCATCCTCAGATCTCTGAGATCCCTCTTTGACGAAAGGCCTGAAAGCTCCTCCTCGTTCTTACGGATCCTCAATTTCGACTGACCATCAGTCCCCAGAGGCTCCTGCTCACCCTGAAGTGTGGCTTCTGTTCACTCTCAAGGTCCTGGGTGCCTCCTCACCCTAAGACAGTGAGGCTCTTGCTGATCATTAGTGGTCCTAGGACCAACCTCTGACCATCAGGACCCTTCCGCTCCTCTGACTCTTGTTCCCTGAGGCTTCTCAGACTCACCTCCCTGAGTCACCTGCTCTATATGAGTCCCAGAGACTCCAGTGCCAATGGAATCCTGCTCATCTGAGGTCACTGAAGACCATGTTCACCCTGAGGTTCTCGGAGGCTTCTTTTAACTCTCGTCCTCCTGGTGCTTAGCGCACACCTTGGCCCTGAGGTTCTCACTCACTGACAGGTTTCTGAAGCTTCTGCTCAGCGCTAAGTCGCACAGACTCCTTCTCACTCTTAGATTCCCGGCCAAGGCACTGCTTAATGTAGGTCTTCACGGCTCCAGCTTACCTTTGGGTCTCTAAGGCTCCGGCCTCCCTCTTACTTACCTGAGGCTCTTGCTCACCTTCGAGTCCAAGAGAGGTTCCCCTAACACGCCTCCGGACTCTCAATACCTGAAGGATCTTTGGCAATATTATTGCACCTACGCCGGGTGAAAAACCTCCTTGGCGGGGGTATCCTACTGTCCCATCTCTTAGCTTGTTATTTACTTTCATAGCAGTATTTTAAAATGTATTTTTGCTTCCTTGTAGATGAAGCTGATTGGCTTGTAGATTGTATCCTTCTTGGTGTGCCCTTTTTTGTACAGGGGATTGACTCTACTGCTTTGAAGTGGGCAATGCAGCCAGGCTCGTCCATGAAGTTTCCAATCGTCACCCTGGTCAGGAATCTGTTCTTTGAGATGGCGGCCTCTTGGCCATCATTTGAGATTCACAGGATCGACTCTTTCCCATTTCCAATTTGTTCTGTTTCAGATTTCTAGGGTCGCTTGTTGAGTGCAGGGATCTCTGATTGTTCCTTTCTCTCTGTGTTGCACCAAACCAGATGGGTTGAGGTTGCCCCCCCATCTGTCCAGACACTATGCCTTAATGGGACCAAAGTTACTGGTGTACTCGACCGAGAGGATGATGTTGACCCCTTGAAAACAGGGAGACCCTGAGTCTCTGGGTTTAGCAGGCTGTTGTGTTCCATAGATGTTGATCATCTGGATATTCCGCCATTCTGTCTGACAGCATCTTATTTTTGTAACCTCAACAGCTCCGAAGTTGAGGTGAACGGATCCATACTATTTCATACTTTGCAACTGGAAAAGCCGTCACTGGAAACATTATATCTATTCCTTGCAAAAACCTGAGGAAATCCGGACTGGCTGTCTCCAGTCCCTACCTATCAATATTCCAAGGGAAAGTTCCCACCAACTCTTCACAGCACCAAGGTCCTGACCTTACTCTTAATCCAGCTAATTGTGTGGGCCTCCCCTGCAGTGCTGGTCAATGGAGCACAAACAGCTGCCTAAGTGTATTATGGGGAGTGTAGTCCATGTTTGTTTCAGAGGCCCCTGCTCCAAGGACACCTGCTTTTTCTTCACATCATCTGCTTTTGTGTGGGAGGAAGGTGTGCCACCGGCGGTGCCACTTGAAGACTCATGCGGTCCCAACCCTCTTTCATCAAATGGGGCACAGGGAAACCTATCACATACCCTTTTACTGCATTCATGACCCAATAATCTCTTGTTAACCAACTCCAATACATAGTTCAAAAACACTTTTAGAAGACCTCCTACCTTTCCTTAGACAGAACCAATAGAAGTCTTCATACACACCTTGTATTCCCTGCAGGTGCTGAGATCTTGCCCTCGACTGACATCCTCTGCCAAATCTCCCTCTCGGGAAAGAATCCAGTGGCATACTGTAGGAAGGTGGAATCTCACACATACTGAACCTCTAAAGCTTCCCCATCCTTGTGTTTGGTATTGGGACCCTGAATGAGCTCAGCCAGAGAAACGCCCCCTTCCTTCAGCCCTCTCACGACTCTTCCTCCATTAACTCTCTGGAGAGAAGACTGTGCTTTGTCCAAGCTATTGAAGGTTGAACGATTCTTACTGACCCCCTTGACTAGGCCTTCTCCAAAGAGTAGACCCTTAGAGTCCTCGCTTGGTTCGTTCATCGCAAAGTCCCCCAATTTAGGACTTCATCTCATTAGAACAGCTTTCCTGCATTCGCTTATCACGTTTCGTAAGAAGAAGACTGCTCTCTGACTCCAACCTCTTAACAAATCAGTGTCTCCCTTTGATTTGCCTTCTCAACCATGTCCAAAATCCACTACAAAGGGCCAAGGACAGCGAAGAGTCCATCCTGGCCTTGCATTGATTAAGCGCCCTTAAACTTGAAGAGGAAACTGATTCCATCTGGATCCAGATGCGGAGCGAAGCGTGCTTCATAACTAGTTACTGGGTGCAAACACTAGGCCCGCATAACAGCCCTGGCCTCCTTTTCCAAGGGCTTTTGAATCCATAGTCTTATAAATCCCGCCACATGGTCCAAAGGCCACCACTCAACACTTCTTGGATGCCGTATCATGTCTGGACTACCCATATCTTCTCCCTGTGGCTCTTTATTACTCCTTTCACATTCTGAAAACTTCCCTTCTTATCATAATTCAGGTCCCAACAGTCATCATCGTAGGCATCAAACACAAATTTATCAAAGTTTGCCTTATCGTCACTCGGCCCTTCTAGATAAAAATAACTTTAACCATCAGGTCTAGCCTGATTCTCCTTTGTGCCGCCAAGGACACCTTCTGCTTAGCCATGAAGGACACCTTCTGCTTAGCCGTGAAGGACACCTTCTGCTTAGCCGTGAAGGACACCTTCTGCTTAGCCGTGAAGGACACCTTCTGCTTAGCCGTGAAGGACACCTTCTCCTTTGTGCCGCCGAGGACACCCTCTGCTTAGCCGTGAAGGACACCTTCTCCTTTGTGCCGCCGAGGACACCTTCTGCTTAGCCGTGAAGGACACCTTCTGCTTAGCCGTGAAGGACACCTTCTGCTTAGCCGTGAAGGACACCTTCTGCTTAGCCGTGAAGGACACCCTCTGCTTAGCCGTGAAGGACACCCTCTGCTTAGCCGTGAAGGACACCCTCTGCTTAGCCGTGAAGGACACCTTCTGCTTAGCCGTGAAGGACACCTTCTGCTTAGCCGTGAAGGACACCTTCTGCTTAGCCGTGAAGGACACCTTCTGCTTACCCGTGAAGGACACCCTCTGCTTAGCCGTGAAGGACACCTTCTGCTTAGCCGTGAAGGACACCCTCTGCTTAGCCGTGAAGGACACCCTCTGCTTAGCCGTGAAGGACACCCTCTGCTTAGCCGTGAAGGACACCCTCTGCTTAGCCGTGAAGGACACCTTCTGCTTAGCCATGAAGGACACCCTCTGCTTAGCCGTGAAGGACACCTTCTGCTTAACCGTGAAGGACACCCTCTGCTTAGCCGTGAAGGACACCCTCTGCTTAGCCGTGAAGGACACCCTCTGCTTAGCCGTGAAGGACACCCTCTGCTTAGCCGTGAAGGACACCTTCTGCTTAGCCGTGAAGGACACCCTCTGCTTAGCCGTGAAGGACACCTTCTGCTTAGCCGTGAAGGACACCTTCTGCTTAGCCGTGAAGGACACCTTCTGCTTAGCCGTGAAGGACACCCTCTGCTTAGCCGTGAAGGACACCTTCTGCTTCCGTGGTGCCTAGACCTCCTTTCCCCAGAGTTAACAGACTCTCATCATAAGAATGTTCAATATTTTTCTTTATCATCCTACATTTCCCTCCTTCGTTCCATGCATCTCTAGATTCTTCCTCATCCATTGACCAAGATTCCTCCTCCGCTTCAGTCAAATCCTTCACTTTTCTTTTCCTTCTCAAAACAAGTTCTAAAGCTTCTCTCACAGATGTTCTCACCTCTTTCTCTATAGTTCTTTTAATTATTTCCTCCTGGACCTGTGCTGCAGAAATACCTTCTTCCACACACGTCCTTTTATTTTGTCTCAACCAATTTTTTTCCTAGCCAAATATTCTCCATTACTCACACACCAAACAAAGCTGTCTCCGATTCCTAACTGTACCGATATAACCGTTACTACCTCAAAACGGTCAACTTGACCTCATTAAGATGGCTGACAGTGACTTCAAAGCCATTGCTGTGCGTTCCTTTGATCAAAATGGCAGTTGTAAGCATGATGACGCCATCACGCATAATGTGCCTCCACCACACAGGAGAATCCCAGCCGACTGAATGGAGCACGTGCGCGAGGGCCTCACATGCACCTCAGCGGGACTCTAACTCCCAGAGACTGAGGCAGCATCCCTTGGAACCTCATGCGGTCTTTTAAATGACACAGCCTGACAAATTGACAACCACTTGAGGTCTCACAGTAAAGTAAAAACCTTTTTTATATTTTTAAAACATCTTGGCAGCCCACTACTAATAACACTCTCTCAAATGGAACTGACTCCCTCACAAGTGCTAGTTTTTTTATTTTGGGGCATTTTTATATAGTGCAAATTCGACCCGAAGGTATTGGAGCGCTTTACATGAGCACCAGTTACATTACCCAAGGACACATACATTTTTGGTAGGCACGGGCAGATTAAATGATTTGCCCAGAATCACAGGATCTTAAGCCGACGCCGAGACTCAAACCTGGTTTCCCAGTTCCAAAGTCAGCAGCCCTGGCCGTTACCCACATCCAGTGGTCGAAGTGGGGGGAAAAAAGTAGGGGAACTGTGGGCGGAGAATCAGAGGGCGGGAATAACCCGATGATGGGATCAGTGGGCGGAGTCAGAGGTGTGGCTAGAATGCGTAAAACATTCCAATTTTTAGTATTTTTGGGCATTTCACCGACCAGTTACAGCTTATTATGTTATTTAATTCAATCAATGGATACACATGATTATTTAAGGTTTAATATGAGTTATTGATATTAAAATACATTCACAAAGTGGGATATGTTTCCAATCACAGAATGTCCCAAATACTCTTAAAAGTGGAAGCATAAGCCATTTGTCTCCGAGCCATGTAGTTTCTGTCATCAGCTCTTCTCCCTTTTTCCACAAACACAGTTCAACATGAATGGCAAAATATCCTAGGTTGCAAATGTTTTCTATATAATTATGGCTCTGCCATATTTGCCACATAATACAACATCTGCTGCATAATCTGACAATTTTAACTAATAAATTGTTTGTAGCTCAAATGGATCAAAAGTTACTAAACAATGTGACTTGTGTTGCTGCGAAGTGGACGGTCCTTTGCAAAGGTTGACTGATCACCTTTCTCACTGCTGCATTTGTATGTTACACTGGTACTAATAAGGCAAAATCTTTCCAGAGACTGTTAGCATGTGTAAACATGTCAAAATAATAAAGTATCAGAAAATATACTGCATTACGCTGCAACCTTTTTTTGCTGCATAATTTAGTCAACACTGCTGCATCATTTTGTCCTCCTTTGCTGCATAATTCCAGTGGCCCAAAGCAGGCAGCACATGTTAAAAGTGCTTGTGCATGAAGCAGAGAGACTGTGAAGTTTGCGAACTTAGTTTGGTGTGTGTGCAAATCCTGCATTGACGATCCCTGGTGAGTTGCAGCTACACCTGCTGAAACAAGGCCAATGGAGGTACCAATGGGTGAGGCGGACTGGCCTCAAGGGCAGGGCCAGCTTTAGCGCTGGTGGAGCCCTCTGCAACAATGTTTGTTGGTGCCCACCTATGACACCCTCCACCACGGATTCCCTCACTACCACCCCTTAACAATGCCCCTCAAGTCTCCATAATCACACTCTCTCTCAGATGCATTTGATTTACAGCTTCACTCATACCAGTGTAGGGTGTCAGAGCACTTTACATCACACATATTACACAGAGACAATCAATCATACGTGTGTAAATCACTGTATAAGAAATGATACATAAGACTAAGGACTACAAGGTGTAGGAGTCACATGACAACCATACTAGTAGGCCGTATAGTTTAATAGTGATTGATCTGGAGAAACACAAACTCAGAATTTAAAACATAATACCATCAGAAAATCAGAATTGATTTCTATCCAAATGAACCCTTTTTGCAACATTAGGATAATCAAAGACTGGGGGAAAAACTGTAACGCTTTAATTTATACCTTGCAGTTTGCATGCTTCTCTTAAGATGACAGTTAATACCTCACTGTTCTATGGTAGGATTTTAACTTATAAACTGCAAGTAACAAAAGGATCTCTGTGACAAAAGCAGTAACCCACTGACCTATTTACATTATGTGCACTTTGTGATCTGCATGGTACATGTTCTTTGCAGCAGGCACATTAACCCTCTGCGCTACCTTTCTATGAGTCAAAACTTCCACTAGACAAAACTCTGATCTCTCTTTAGGAACATTAATCACTGGAGTTATCATGACATTTTTATTGTTGCTAACGCCCCCCCCCAAAGTCAGCGCCCAGTGCGGTCACACCAGTAGCACCGGCCTGGAGCCGGCCCTTCTCTAGGGTCCTGTGACCTCAGTGACAGAGTCACTGTCGCTCTAGGGTGTGCTGCTTCATAGGCCTGTCCGCAAGACTGGAGGTGAACTTCAGTATGGATTGTGGTGGACAGGCCTTCAAGGTTAACCCACATGTGCCACCGCTAGGGTCCACCTGCTGGTGCTAAGACACCAGTACTTCTAAGGTCTTGTGGGGCCTTCTAAGGTGTAGCATGGGAATGTGCTCCCTCAGGAGAGTGGTCTGGGGGACTGGTCATGAAGGCTGAACCTGGTTCCCCAGTTCCAAATTCAGCAGCTCTGACCGTAGTGCCACATCCTCTCCCTCACTGGACACCATACTGCCCCACTGAGAGAAACTCGCACTGCCTTCAACTACAACCCAATTGTGCAATTCAAATTATGCACTGGACAAGAGCAATATGCTGCCTAAAAAAAAGTAACAACATCCTGATAAAACACTCATAGGGAATGCAAGATTAACTTAAGCATGTGAAATGTAAGCAGGAACAACATGGTTACCTTAACACTTTTACACTCACTATTCAGAAATCAGTAGTGCTTTTGCCTGAAAAGTTAAGGACATGACTACAGGGCCCGGAAGGGACCCATTTTAATGTTCATTGCTTATATTCTTACAAAACGTAAGTAGTATGGTTTAAAAAGACCACATCCCTGAACACAGAACCGCGGTACACAATTTGTTTTCCAATCCATCCATCAATCAGGCATTGCAGTACCTCCAGGATTGTTGCACTTCCCCACCCGGGAAAACAATACTGTTCAAAGAAAGACAAGAAAACATAAGTAGCACTTCATTGGCAAACTCTGTAAAGTGACACTGATGTGTTTGGGTGTGAATAAAATCAATTTGGCCACTTTGTGCCACTCTGTGTTGCTTTATTTAGTCATTTATGTATTTTTCATATTTTGAACCTTTTATTCCCGAGGCTGCACTTGGAAATAGAAAAATGTCAAAAAAAGATGACATTTCCAACAAAAGTGTTTTTCTTTTTTGGAGCCATTTCACAGGGGAACAAACAAACGAAAGGAGGAAAGAGGGGGTGAGAAATGTTTCTTGAAGGCACAGTAGCAGAGCAGAAGTCGACACTGTTCTTGCCTTCTCTGGGCAAGAAGGCAAAAAGACAGAGTCCTTTTCCTTCTCTACCCACCCGTCCATCCCCAAACGGCCAGGAACGCCGAGCCTCATCTGTAGGCCTTAGCTATTTTTGCCATCCCGGGATGCATGATGCAAATAAAAAAGTAGGGGAACGGAATTTATTGAATTGAAGAAGTAGGGGCACGCCGTGCCCTGCCGATCCCGCCCACTTCGACCACTGCCCACATCCTCTTGGTGACACAAACATTACTTAGCACCCTTACTTCCTGTAAATTGGGAAATAACAGAACAAATTGCTTCCTTACACGTACCTACTGATAAAAAACTTACAACCACGATAAAAGGGGTCACATTACTTCAAAGATTCCTTAAAACCCATGTAAAAGACAGAGGGGCGTACTTATTATAGGTTTGGCATCACCCTGGGCCACCCAAGGTGACGCAGGGTGGCGCGAACACTACAATGAGATTTATCAAACCACGGAGGGCCACCCTGCATGGCGGGGTAAATCTAGTGTAACGCAAGGCAGCGCACGTCATGCTTTACACTGGGTGGTGAGGGTGTTACATGGATGGAGCGTGGATGTTCCCACGCATCAACCCATGTTTTCTGATGAATTCCCAGATGTACCAAGAGTGGTAGACCTGGGAGTGAGTCAAAATGCTACGCTGCCTTAGGTGAGGCGTAACGAGGAGAAATATCTTTACTTCTCCTTGTTGGAAAACGAGGCAGTACTTGTGAGGCACAAATAACATGACTACATTTGTCCTTCACTGGGAACCAAAACCTTTTGTAGCGCTTGACTCTCAGAGGGTAGCGTTGCAGAGCAGTCTAAGCCTTACTCAAGGGAGGCGGTGTGGGCTAGTAATCGCCATTTGCAGGTGCGCAGAAATAACACTCAATAATTGATTGTCCAGTCTGTACTTTGCTTTGTAAGAGTACATTTATTAAACACACACACTACTCAATACTATGCAACAATTTACAACTATACATAAGCTGTTGGAATTACTTTGTGACATTGCATAACCTTTCCACCCCTCCCCAGGGGGTGGGTGGCGTCTAGTACCACCACTCCCATGTATGCACATCATCTTGCCCCCTAATGCCGTGGGTTGAACATAACCTGGAGCGAGGGCCTTGCCCACTGGCACCATCCCAGTGGCGACTCACCCCATAATCTCAACAAGCATTTAAAATGGGCACACCTGCCCTGGTGACACATAACCCTGACTGAGCGTCTCATACTGACCATACCGTATACACCTCTACATCTTAGGGGCTAACAGTCTGGGTTGTTCTTCACCTAACGCAGCAGCAAGAATACATGTTTGGGCATCACTTAGAATGACAGTACTCATCATAGTTGATAACAGTTAAAATGCATTGCAATTACAGCCCCTAAAAGGCATCACAGATGAAATCACAGGATTAAGCATATACAGCCAGACACCCTAGCATGAATGTCCAGCAACATAACCCCACTTTGCTTATGACTTCACATTACACATGTGACTTTCAGTCCCACCATAGAAATAACATTGGTAAAAGCACTTTTCGTGCACTTGCACCTCTTCACCTCCAGGAAATGCCCTTCTCCAGACATCCCCAGCTCAGACCCTAACACACCCCAAACTGTAGAACAAAAGTTCCAGCCTGAGGATGGTTTGACTGTTGGCTGAGCCCTTGAGGGGTTATTTCTTTGGAGTCCCCAGAGACTTAGGGGGGGACTTTACTCTTCGTGCTGGGGGAGGCTTCGTTGCTCCTGCAGCTCCCCCGGCACACTGGCACACATTTCTCAGTGACCCCATCCTCCTGGGGCCACCACAAGCCGAGTTACAGCTGCTTCCCCTGCAGGCCGGTCCGGGCCTACAAGGCATTATGGGGCGATTTCTCCAGCCCCGTGAATAATAGAGCAGCGGCTCCCGATCTGCTCGGGGAGAACCGCGCTGCCCTTGTGGGTTGCCTCACTCTGCTTCCAGGCCTCGGTGTGGGGCCCGGTCCCACCCGGACCCCCAGGTGAGTCATGCCGCTCGGGGAGCCCACCCTCGGCTGCTCTGGCTGTTCTTCGGGGGCCCGGTCCCAATCGGGCCCCTCGCACCTCCTCCTTGCCAAGTGTTGGAGAGCCACCTGGGAAGACCACCCCCGGTGGCTCCCGCTGGCTCCCCGCTCGGCCCGCACCCTCTGGCGCGGCCGCGGGAGCCGGAGTGTTCATTTCGGTCTGCCCGCTCCGGCGGGCAGCCACGGAGGGGGCCTCTCCCTTGGCAGGTCTTCAGGGGAGTGCAACGGCACTCCCCCCGCCTTCCTGCTGTCGCGGGGGAGTGCGGCGGCACTCCCCCCTCCTTCTCCACCGCACGGGGGCCCAGAGTCGGGGATCCCAGGCCCCCCACTGGGGCAACTTCACGGGGAGCGCGACGGCGCTCCCCGAATTGGCTTTTGCGTCGGGGCCCGGAGTTGGGGTCCCGGGCCCCGGAAGAATATTTACAGGGAGCGCGATGGCGCTCCACGGCTTATCTTCACCCGCGAGGGGGGTTGCGTGACGGCGCGCCCCCCTCCTCTTCACCACCATCACTGGGGCCCAGAGTTGGGGGTCCCGGGCCCTTGAACTTTCTTTGAGGGGGCCCGGCGGGGGGCCAGGGTGGGCTCCTGGCACCCCGCATTGGCATTTTCACGGGGAGCGCGACGGTGCTCCCCGGCTTTACTTCTTCCGGGGGCAGCCCCCGGGACCTGACCCACCCCGGGGGCACATCTTGGACCGGCGGCGGAGCCCCACGCGCTTCGTCGTCGGTCCTCGCAGAGGTCAAAGGTCGCCTACCTTCGGGGGGGCGTATCTCGGCCCCCAGGCGGCCGATCGGCTCCATTCTGGCCTCTTCTTGCTCCTGGTGGCGCTGCCCAGCCACTGAGAGCACTTTCTTTCGCCCTCCTGTTCTCAGGGAGGGTTAATCCATCAGGGCATGGTCTTCACTGACCCCCTGCGCCAGCCTTGCGCCTGGCTCTCCCCCTGGGCCTCTCTTCTCCTTGCGCAGAGGCCCAGGCTTCTGCTCACTGGTCCTGGTCTCCCCTTATGGCGCAAGTCAGGGTCCTTGGCCAGTCTGGAGGTTCTTCCTTCCAGCTGCCCATGGCGCCAGGCTCCAGCACCAGTCTTCCTCAGCAGACCACACCCCAGAGAGAGCCCCTCTTCCTGTGCAAGCTCTTTTAAAAGAATTTGGAGGGGGCTGGCAGGAAGTCTCTGCTTGCCCTATCAAACAGCGACACCTCACCTCTCTGCCCCTGCTCCCTCCTTCCTGCCCAGGCCTCTGGGTCAGTTCAAAATGGCATCGTCCAGGGGTCTCATGCCACATGGTCTCTGAAAAGCCCCCTTCCCCCCTTGCTGCCATCTCTCCAGAGCAGCTTGGTGCCTGGCACCAGGTGACAGCTGCTGATGGATAACCTGCAGCTCCTCCCACCTTCTCTCCTTCTTGGAGAGGAGACCTTTGCCCTTGTAATGCTACTGCATGGGGAGGAAGGTCATTAATCCAGTCTGGCAGGGTCACACCCAGCCAGGCTCTGGTTATGAGCTAAGTCAGAGGAATGACATTTCTAGATGACCCATAAGCAGTACAGATATGGTTTTGAATTCAGCAGAATACGTCTTCTCACCTATGTTACAGTGGACTTTAGTGCGTGTCTGGAATTTGTAGGCCCTGGGGAAGTGAAACTATCCCATGTGATCCCCATCCTCTTTTTTTTTTTTTTTTTTTGACAGTTCCAGAGGAATAGAGCGGAGCAAATATAAAATCCTTGGGAACACTTGCATTTTCAATACGTTAATTCTGCCAACTATTGTTAACTGCAGTTTGTCCATTCGCCTTAACTCACTGCCTACTTCATCTAACACTGGGTCTAGATTATTTGGCCATATTGCATCCAGATCAGATCCTATCCTAATCCCTAAATATGTTGCGGTTTCGATCCGTCGCTGACCTTGTATATTTTACTGTTTGGTACATATTATCTGTGTTTTGCCTTTATTAAGCAAATATCCTGACCTGCGCCCAAATACCTCCGCCATCCTCTCAATTTCTTTAATTGCTATCTCTGGTTCCGATGTAGTAATAGCTATATCGTCTGCATAGGCCAATACCTTAGTTTCATATCCATTTGTTATTATTGGTTTAATCCTGGGGTTTGAGATAATAAAAGGATCTAAATATATAGCAAAGAGGATTGGGGAGCATGGCCAGCCCTGTCTTGTTCCCCTAGCTACCTCTATTGCCCTAGATGTATTTCCCATCACCTTTAATTTTGCGATCGGGCTATAATACATTGCTCTTATGGCTGTAATTAATCGAGGTCCATACCCCCGTTCTCCAAGCAAATCCCATAGGTATTGCCATGCAACTCGATCGAAAGCCTTCTCGGCATCTAAGAGGATCACAGCCATTTCATCCCCATTTGCCTCTACTATATCCAATAGCGCGATCACCCGTCTTATGTGATCGGTAGTTCCTCGGCCTGGTATAAAGCCATGCTGCCATGGTGAGACTAGTTTGGCTATGACCCTCTGTAGTCGGTTAGCTAAAACCTTGGAATAAATTTTGGCATCAGAATTTATCAGGGCAATAGAACGGTATGAGCCGGGTAGCTCCGGTGGTTTCCCTTTCTTAGGAAATATTACTATATCGGTTTCCTGCCACGACTTCAGTGGGATTCCTCGATATTGCACATCTAAAAAAAGATCGTGCAATAGTGGAGCCAGATCTTGTTGAAGCAGTTTATAGAGCTCAATTGGAATTTTATCTGGTCCAGAAGCTTTCCCAGAAGACAGGGAGTTTATAGCTGTTATTACTTCTTTCAGTGTAACTTCCACTTCCAGTTCTTCCTGCTTAGCTTCATCGATTTTATTCTGCTTGATACCCCTATCCCCAGTAGGCAGTTGTACCAGATCAATAGGATCTTTTTGATATAATTTTTGATAAAACTGTTCAAAAACCCCCATAATCTTTGCAGAGTTGGTCTCACACTGCCCTTGATTATTTTGCATTTTAGTTATGTTATTTCTAGCTACCCTTTGCCTAGTTCGAAGGGCCAGTATTCTACCTGAAGCTTCCCCATACTCGTACATATCTTTCTGATATGCTTGGTATGCTTGGGCAACTTGAAGCTGGAAAAAGCCATTTATTTCTGATTTCAAGACTGCTATTTTAGATCTCACCTCATCAATAACCTCTTGTCCTGCCGTCTGTCCCCTCGATCTATCAATTTCCAGTTGTGCTAAGGACATTATTAAAGAATTGATCTTATCCCGACGCTCTTTCCGTTGTCGGCCTACATAGCTTATCACTTCTCCCCTCACTCCTGCTTTAAAGGAGTCCCACACTATAATTCGTGAGGCGCTATACCGGTTCATATTAAAAAATTCTTTAGCCCATTTCCTAATATAACTCTGAAATGCCTCATCTATTAAAAGTTTTCTGTCAAAGGTCCAGCAAAATTGTTTTCCCCTCACTGTCTCCTGTCGGTTTATTTCCAAAAGAAGCGGGTTATGATCAGAGAAAATTTGGGGTAGTTTGGTTATTGTCATTTCACCTAACATCGTAGTAGAAGCCATAAAATAATCTAAACGCACATATTTCTGATGTAGAGATGAAAAATAGGTATATCCAGGATCTATAGTATTTTTATGTGCCCATACGTCCAACAACCCATGACTATCCCTGAAGTTTTTTAAAGCCCGATAAACCTGTGGTTTCCTGCCCTTATAATGTATCCCAGTATCCTGTGTGATCCCAAGATGGATATTAAAATCCCCACATATTATTAATGGAGTTGGCCACGAAGCAAGCTCGATCTCAAGATCACCCCAGATTCTAGAATCGTCTTGATTTGAGCCATTAACGGTTGCAATCGTAAGGCCCGTACTTAGTGTAGCAATTGCCCATCTTCCCCATTTATCTGCCAGCGTTCGCTTCACACTGCCCACATTTTGCCTAATGAATATGGCTACTCCCCTTATCATCGTTGTTTGTGAGGAGCATATTATCATTTCATAGCCTCTAATCTGTAATTGATCTTTATTGCTCCATGGAATATGAGTCTCCTGCAAACAAATAATCTCTGTATTCCAAAACCGTAAGACCTCATACACCCTGGCCCTTTTTTTCCTATTGTTAAGCCCTCCCACATTTACAGAGCATATCCGTATTTTATCCATAACTAATTACAGAAAACTGCCATCCATTTTGATTGCCTCTCATATTTGTTTTTATTACTCTTGTTTTCATGCACCTTGTCAGGCTTTTTTTCCCCCCTTTTGATCCTCACGAAGCTCCCCCGGAGCTACACCCTCCTCTTGCCCATATTCCTCCTCCCACCCCCTTCCCCCCTCCCCTCTCATCCTCCCCCTAGAAGCTTCCAGACCGTGTGATGAAGCAGTGCCGTTCCGTGATCCCTGAGAACCCCCTTGTATCAATTGTAACCATTGCATAAACAATATCCAGCACCCACCCAGACATTAGTGAGCAAAAAAAAAAAAAAAACAAGAAAGAAGAGAAAAAAAAACACCAAAGCACACCACCCGTAACCAATTCTCCATACTGTTCCATTAGCTCATGTTTCCCTAGGCTTTCCCATTTAGCTCTTCCAAAAACTCCTTAGTAACCCTGGGCGTAGTTCGCGTAGTAGCGCTATGCGTAGCTACGCGAAGTGCACTTCGCACTACGCGAGCTACGCGTAGCTACGCGAACTGCGTAGTGCACTGTGCAAAATGCTGTTCGCACTGATTGCACAGTGCCGGATGCTTGTCCGCACTGTGCAATCAGTGCAAACCGCATCTTGCACAGTGCAAGCGGTCGTTTTCTGCTGCTCGAGTAGATTTCTACTCGAGCGGCAGCTTTCTCAACGCGGACTGGTAGTTTCTCATCGCGAGCGGTCGCGAGCATACGCGACCACTCGCAATGAGAAACCTGACCTCCCCGCGTTGAGAATCTCGCCGGGAGGTTAATTTTCCACGCTCGCGATCGGCAACTTGATGTTGCTGATCGCGAACGAGGAAAAAGTCTCGCCGGGATGTCATTTTGCTTGCTCGCGGTCACCAACTTGACGTTGAGGACCGCGAGCAAGCAAAAAATGACCGCTACGCTACGTGCAATTCGCGTAGTGCGAAGTAGCGCAAACTTCGCAAACTACGCGAGCGTAGCGTAGTACTTCGCCCAGGGTTACTCCTTAGCTTTAATTTCATATGTAAAAAAGCGGGATCTATCTCCCACAATAACTTTCAACTTGGCCGGGTTCAACAGGTAGGCCTGTGCCCCTTTTGTCTGAAACAAATTAATCATTTGTCGTAACCGCCAGCGTCTCTCTACCGTTGCATGGCAGAAGTCCGGCCTTGTGAAGAACTCTATGCTGTCCAGTTGACACTTTTTATCTGGTCTAGCTTTCTCGAATACGAGCTGCCGGAGAAGATAGTTTCCAAAGTAAACTAGTACCCCTCTGGGTTTGCTGTCTACTCCATTAGATTGTTTTAGTACCATAGGGACTCAGTAAGCTCGCTGAATTTCATGAGCCCAATTCCATCCCGTCAGCTCGGGAAAGGCTTTGGCTAGTAGATCAACCATATAGAGGCGGATATCCGTGACTCCTTTATCCTCTGGTATACCCAAAAATCGCAGATTGTTCCTCCGTTGACGATTTTCCTGATCTTCCAGCTGCCACAGGACATCAGTTAATCTTGCCTCATGGGATTCAGTCTGAAGGCGTGTTGTTACAATATCCGTCTCAAGGTTTTCAGTCCTTGTCTCCAGCATGGTTAGTCGGTCTGAGATCTCACCGCAGACTTTTGCAATCTTCCGTACAGACCCCTGCATCTTACGGATAGCTGCCTGGGAGCGCCTGCTATCTAGCCTAGTCTCCTCCCGGTGGGCCAGAACTGACTGTAATATAGTATCCAAGGTTGTATTAGAGGTGTTCCCTAGAGCCGCTGCTTGCTCCCCCAAGCCACCAATAAGTAAACTGGATGGTGAATAATCCCAGTTTAGTTCAGGCATTTTGTCCCCTTTATCAAGGCCATACTCAGGGAGACCGCCAGCCCTATTAATTTTCATCATGGTTGTGGCAGAGTCCCTCCCACTGGTGTTCGGCAAGCTCTCACTCTCCCCATCACTTGAGCTAGTCAATACTGGGGAGTCCATTGCAGATTCTATTACTGATTCTGTATCATCTGACAGTGAGTAAAAGTAATCTGTTGCCTCTGTCTCCATGTCTCTCATATGCAGATTTTTTTGTTTATTACTTTTCTTATGTTTAGATCCCTGCTGGTAGGGTTTTGAGCCGCCTGTCTGGACCTTGCCCTTACTTTTAAAATCCAATATTGCATTCTCTTTAATTTGCCCAGGGTCCACTGAGAAGTTTATGCCTGGAAGATCATTTGCTCGGGTTTCCATTTCCATTCCTCCCACTTTCTCATTTATACTATCATTTGGTGTAATGTCAGCACCCTCAGCACCCTCAATCAAGGCTGCATCTCTTCCAGCCTCAGATACCTCCTTATCGGTAGATGCTTTTGAGTCCTGAGTCTCTTCCCCCTCCATGCGTTCGCTCCAGATCAGGGGAGGGCTGCCTGTCACCATTAAAGAGTCCATTTCTCCCACTACTGAATTTCCCCTCGCTTGCGCATTTACCTGCACGGTCTGCCCAGTCTGCCCAGTCTGCGAGGTTGCTGTCTCTCTCCTTTCCTTGTCCGGTACCATTTCTCTCGGCGTCCCCGGTGCTCCATTAGCTGTTTCAGTGGATCCTTCGGTTTTCTTAGAGCCAACAAGTAGCTCCACTATTGTCGGACCCGTCTTGTGTTGCTGGAGCAACTCTCCTCTCCCTTTCCTTTCCGGGAGCTCCTTCCGGGTCACAGCCGGCCCTCGACGTCCGGGTTGCAGTGCTCCTCCTCCCGTCATGGTACACACTTCTGATGCAGGGTGATCAGCAGGTCGATCGGCAGGGCACGAGGGATTCGGCGTTGTTTTGCCGCGAGCCACCGGACCTCCTTCTGAGAGCCCCCCCCTTTAGGGAAATGCACCCATCTACGCTAGAGCAAGAATGATAGAAGAGATCTTAGGTATCTTAAGTATACTGACCAAACTACTACAGAAAAGGATTTGCTACTGTGATCCCTTAAGCTCAAGCTCGACGCAGCGGGAGCTAAGACTTACATACCTTCGGATACAGAGGACGCTAAGCTCCGACTCCCATCTCAGTGACTAGTGCTCGGGGCTGAGACACCGAGATAATTTGCACAGTATGAGGCCAAAAGTGATCCCCCTCCTCATAGGAGAATAATGAAGTGGTCCTCCAGTGAAAACAGTAAAGCACACTGCCTTTCCCTTACATGTTTCTTCCCATTGTATAAAGCCTATTCCATGTCACCACCCAGCTCTGCATAATTCCGGCCACACCATTCAATCTGTAGCTGCTCCTGGGCTGCGCACACCAGGAATCTCCCCTGCGCAGCCCCTACATGTGTGCACACGCATGTACACAAGTGTCTGCATGTAACCAGCCCGGTGCCCCTTACTCCGGCTGCAGCGCAGCAGCCTACTCTCACCAGGGGGACACCGGTAAAAACCACATGCAGTCTCTTTCATCATGAGTTCACTGTGGGTGCGTCCCAACTTATGAGGCTCTCCCACAGTAAAAGCTCCACAATTCGGTGTTCAAAAAGCGAAAAATCCGGGCGGCTCAGATGGTCAGAACCACCTTGTAGCACACGCTGCGTCCTCTTATTTCCTTTTCTATGTGAGCTGCATTCCGCAGCACACATAGAAGAAGGAACATCGCTCTCAGGATTATTTTTGTGCAAGAAGGTGCCCCTCCCTGCAGAAAAGCAGTCCTGCACCATGGTGCAAGAGTGCCTGCGTTGGCGCTAGGCAGCACACTGTGTATCAGCGCAGGGAACGACAAGAATGCACTGTACAATGTTAAGTGCGGCACATTCCTGCCCTTTCCCTATCACGCAGTGCAGCGTAGCAAGGTGACTTGCTGCGCTGCGTGATTTGTTAATAAATATGCCCAAAAGTACTTATCTGTCACAGAGCAGCAATGACAAGGAGGAAGATGGCTGCCGTGCTGGGGTTTATATAAGCTTCGAAATTCTAATTCTGGAATGCCTAATGTAGCTGTTGTGTTGGCTGTAAATGGCCACCACAGAGTAGCAATAAAGAGTTTATGCATAATGCTAGCCTCCGGTCTTGACATAAAATCCAAGCCATCACTGCCCCAAGATCCTGACAGAGAATCCCAACTTTCACTGCCTCACCAGGGCCTGACAGAGAAACTCAGCGCTCGCTGCCCCCAAAGCCTTGACAGTGAATCTAAGCCCTCACTGCCCCAAGGCTCTAACAGAGAGTCTCAGGCCTCATTGTCCCCGTGGCCCTCACGGAGCAGCTGAGCCTTCGCTGCCTCTTAGGCCCAGACAGAGTGTGTTAGCCCTCACTGCCGCCAAGGCAGTACATTTTCAGTCTCAGCTCGCAGAACACTACTCCTGTGCCATCATCAAAGAGGCCTTCAGTCCCATCAGGACCTCTTGCCATGTCATGCAGAGCACTCTCTGTAGATTGTGTACAGTTTACAAGGAGCTGCAATGTCACTGCTTCCTCTAATCAAAACCTAACATCCTGCGCCTTGGTATTCCTGGTGTGGGCAAGGACTGCAGGAGTTTAGTACGAATCCTTCAAATCCCAGTGGGGAGAGCCGGAAGGAATGAGTGTCCCAGACAAGATGAAAAGGAAGACCCTGGTGAGTCAGAGGATTAAAAGGGAAGGCTTAATATGCTGTTTATCACTGCAGAGTGTGCATTATCAATCTACAATGTAAAAGGTTACAGTCTGAGATTGGTTTAAATGTAAATATTGTAAATCATCTCTGAACTGAGGTGCATTGGCAGAGCCGTGTGAGGGTTTTAGTAAAGGAGCAGCTTGGGTGCCTCAGGACAGAGCTGAGTTGTATTGGCAGATCCGCCTGAGGGTTTCAGTAAAGGAGTTGCTTTGGGTGCTTCAGGACAGAGCCGAGGTGCATTGGTAGAGCCGTGTGAGGGTTTTAGTAAAGGAGCTGCATGGGTGCTTCAGGACAGAGCTGAGGTGCATTGGTAGAGCCGTGTGCGGGTTTTAGTAAAGGAGTTGCATGGGTGCTTCAGGACAGAGCTGTTGTGCATTGGTAGAGCTGTGTGAGGGTTTTAGTAAAGGAGTTGCATGGGTGCTTCAGGACAGAGCTGATGTGCATTGGTAGAGCTGTGTGAGGGTTTTAGTAAAGGAGTAGCTTGGGTGCTTCAGGACAGAGCTGAGGTGCATTGGTAGAGCCGTGTGAGGGTTTTAGTAAAGGAGCTGCATGGGTGCTTCAGGACAGAGCTGAGGTGCATTGGTAGAGCCGTGTGAGGGTTTTAGTAAAGGAGTTGCATGGGTGCTTCAGGACAGAGCTGTTGTGCATTGGTAGAGCTGTGTGAGGGTTTTAGTAAAGGAGTTGCATGGGTGCTTCAGGACAGAGCTGATGTGCATTGGTAGAGCTGTGTGAGGGTTTTAGTAAAGGAGTAGCTTGGGTGCTTCAGGACAGAGCTGAGGTGCATTGGTAGAGCCGTGTGAGGGTTTTAGTAAAGGAGTTGCATGGGTGCTTCAGGACAGAGCCGAGGTGCATTGGCAGAGCCGTGTGAGGGTTATAGCAAAGGAGTTGCTTGGGTGCTTCTGGACAGAGCTGAGGTGCAGTGGAAGAGCCGTGTGAGGGTTTCAGTAAAGGAGTAGCTTGGGTGCTTCAGGACAGAGCTGAGGTGCATTGGTAGAGCCATGTGAGGGTTTCAGTAAAGGAGTATCTTGGGGTGTTTCTGGACAGAGCTGATGTGCATTGGTAGAGCCGTGTGAGGGTTTTAGTAAAGGAGAAGCTTGGGGTGCTTCAGGACAGAGCTGAGGTGCATTGGTAGAGCCGTATGAGGGTTTTAGTAAAGGAGAAGCTTGGGGTGCTTCAGGACAGAGCTGAGGTGCATTGGTAGAGCCGTATGAGGGTTTTAGTAAAGGAGAAGCTTGGGGTGCTTCAGGACAGAGCTGAGGTGCATTGGCAGAGCCGTGTGAGGGTTTTAGTAAAGGAGTAGCTTGAGGTGCTTCAGGACAGAGCTGAGGTGCATTGGTAGAGCTGTGTGAGGGTTTCAGTAAAGGAGTAGCTTGGGTGCTTCAGGACAGAGCTCAGGTGCATTGGCAGAGCCGTGTGAGGGTTTTAGTAAAGGAGTAGTTTAGGGTGCTTCAGGACAGAGCCGAGGTGCATTGGTAGAGCCGTGTGAGGGTTTTAGTAAAGAAGTAGCTTGGGGTGTTTCAGGACAGAGCTGAGGTGCATTGGTAGAGCTGCGTGAGGGTTTCAGTAAAGGATTAGCTTGGGTGCTTCAGGACAGAGCCGAGGTGCATTGGTAGAGCTGCGTGAGGGTTTCAGTAAAGAAGTAGCTTGGGGTGTTTCAGGACAGAGCTGAGGTGCATTGGTAGAGCCGTGTGAGGGTTTTAGTAAAGGATTAGCTTGGGTGCTTCAGGACAGAGCCGAGGTGCATTGGCAGAGCCGTGTGAGGGTTTTAGTAAAGGAGTAGCTTAGGTGATTTCAGGACAGAGCTGAGGTGCATTGGCAGAGCTGTGTGAGGGTTTCAGTAAAGGAGTAGCTTGGGGTGCTTCAGGACAGAGCCGAGGTGCATTGGCAGAGCCATGTGAGGGTTTCAGTAAAAGAGTAGCTTGGGGTAATTCAGGACAGAGCTGAGGTGCATTGGTAGAGCTGTGTGAGGGTTTTAGTAAAGGAGTAGCTTGGGGTAATTCAGGACAGAGCTGAGGTGCATTGGTAGAGCTGTGTGAGGGTTTTAGTAAAGGAGTAGCTTAGGTGCTTCAGGACAGAGCTGAGGTGCATTGGCAGAGCCGTGTGAGGGTTTCAGTAAAGAAGTAGCTTGGGGTGTTTCAGGACAGAGCTGAGGTGCTTTGGTAGAGCTGCGTGAGGGTTTCAGTAAAGGATTAGCTTGGGTGCTTCAGGACAGAGCTGAGGTGCATTGGTAGAGCCGTGTGAGGGTTTTAGTAAAGGAGTAGCTTGGGTGCTTCAGGACAGAGCCGAGGTGCATTGGCAGAGCCGTGTGAGGGTTTTAGTAAAGGAGTTGCATGGGTGCTTCAGGACAGAACTGAGGTGCATTGGCAGAGCTGTGTGAGGGTTTCAGTAAAGGAGTAGCTTAGGGTGCTTCAGGACAGAGCCGAGGTGCATTGGCAGAGCCGTGTGAGGGTTTTAGTAAAGGAGTAGCTTGGGGTAATTCAGGGCAGAGCTGAAGTGCATTGGTAGAGCCGTGTGAGGGTTATAGTAAAGGAGTTGCTTGGGGTGCTTCAGGACAGCGATGAGGTGCATTGGCAGAGCCATGTGAGGGTTTCAGTAAAAGAGTAGCTTGGGGTGATTTCAGGACAGAGCTGAGGTGCATTGGTAGAGCTGCGTGAGGGTTTCAGTAAAGGAGTAGCTTGGGGTGTTTCAGGACAGAGCTGAGGTGCCTTGGTAGAGCTGCGTGAGGGTTTCAGTAAAGGATTAGCTTGGGTGCTTCAGGACAGAGCCGAGGTGCCTTGGTAGAGCTGCGTGAGGGTTTCAGTAAAGGATTAGCTTGGGTGCTTGTAGTGACTGAGTCCAGACGTGTAGAGGATCTTTAGATGTTTATTTGTAGTAAGTTACAAGTCATCCAGTTCAATACAATACAAGACCCCACCAGGAGCAGCCAGGATAGTGCTCAGCCCTTCTCAACTGACAACTCTGGCTCCCAACATTCTGTAACACATCATTGGATGAACATTCCACTGGCAGAGCAAGAGATTGCATGCATAACAACAAAGCCAGGATATAACAGTGCTTCAGGACAGAGCTGAGTTGTATTGGCCGAGCCGTGTGAGGGTTTCAGTAAAGGAGTAGCTTAGGTGCTTCAGGACAGAGCTGATGTGCTTTGGCAGAGCCGTGTGAGGGTTTCAGTAAAGAAGTAGCTTGAGGTGTTTCAGGACAGAGCTGAGATGCATTGGCAGAGCCATGTGAGGGTTTCAGTAAAGGAGTAGCTTGGGTGCTTCAGGACAGAGCTGTGGTGCTTTGGTAGAGCTGCGTGAGGGTTTCAGTAAAGGAGTAGCTTGGGTGCTTCAGGACAGAGCTGAGGTGCATTGGCAGAGCCATGTGAGGGTTTCAGTAAAGGAGTAGCTTGGGGTGCTTCAGGACAGAGCTGAGTTGTATTGGCAGAGCCGTGTGAGGGTTTCAGTAAAGGAGTAGCTTGGGGTGCTTCAGGACAGAGCTGAGGTGCATTGGTAGAGCAATGTGAGGGTTTTACTAAAGGAGTAGCTTGGGTGCTTCAGGACAGAGCCGAGGTGCATTGGTAGAGCCGTGTGAGGGTTTTAGTAAAGGAGTAGCTTGGGGTGCTTCAGGACAGAGCTGAGGTGCATTGGTAGAGCCGTGTGAGGGTTTTAGTAAAGGAGTTGCATGGGTGCTTCAGGACAGAGCTGATGTGCATTGGCAGAGCTGTGTGAGGGTTTCAGTAAAGGAGTAGCTTGGGTGCTTCAGGACAGAGCTGATGTGCTTTGGTAGAGCCGTGTGAGGGTTTCAGTAAAGGAGTAGCTTGGGTGCTTCAGGACAGAGCTGAGGTGCATTGGTAGAGCCGTGTGAGGGTTTCAGTAAAGGAGTAGCTTGGGTGCTTCAAGACAGAGCTGAGGTGCATTGGTAGAGCCGTGTGAGGGTTTCAGTAAAGGAGTAGCTTGGGTGCTTCAGGACAGAGCTGAGGTGCATTGGTAGAGCTGCGTGAGGGTTTCAGTAAAAGAGTAGCTTGGGGTGTTTCAGGACAGAGCTGAGGTGCATTGGCAGAGCCGTGTGAGGGTTTTAGTAAAGGAATAGCTTGGGTGCTTCAGGACAGAACTGAGGTGCATTGGCAGAGCCGTGTGAGGGTTTTAGTAAAGGAGTAGCTTGGGTGCTTCAGGACAGAGCCGAGGTGCATTGGCAGAGCCGTGTGAGGGTTTTAGTAAAGGAGTAGCTTTGGGTGCTTCAGGACAGAGCCGAGGTGCATTGGCAGAGCCGTGTGAGGGTTTTAGTAAAGGAGTAGCTTAGGTGCTTCAGGACAGAGCTGATGTGCTTTGGTAGAGCCGTGTGAGGGTTTTAGTAAAGGAGTAGCTTAGGTGCTTCAGGACAGAGCTGATGTGCTTTGGTAGAGCTGCGTGAGGGTTTCAGTAAAGGAGTAGCTTGGGTGCTTCAGGACAGAGCGGATGTGCATTGGTAGAGCCATGTGAGGGTTTCAGTAAAGGAGTAGCTTGGGTGCTTCAGGACAGAGCTGAGGTGCATTGGTAGAGCCGTGTGAGGGTTTTAGTAAAGGAGTAGCTTGGGGTGCTTCAGGACAGAGCTGAGGTGCATTGGTAGAGCAGTGTGAGGGTTTTACTAAAGGAATAGCTTGGGGTGATTCAGGACAGAGCTGATGTGCATTGGTAGAGCCGTGTGAGGGTTTTAGTAAAGGAGTAGCTTGGGGTGCTTCAGGACAGAGCTGAGGTGCATTGGTGGAGCAGTGTGAGGGTTTTAGTAAAGGGGTAGCTTGAGGTGCTTCAGGACAGAGCTGAGGTGCATTGGTAGAGCCGTGTGAGGGTTTCAGTAAAAGAGTAGCTTGGGTGCTTCAGGACAGAGCTGAGGTGCATTGGCAGAGCCGTGTGAGGGTTATAGCAAAGGAGTTGCTTGGGTGCTTCAGGACAGAGCTGAGGTGCATTGGCAGAGCTGTGTGAGGGTTTTAGTAAAGAAGTAGCTTGGGGTGATTCAGGACAGAGCTGATGTGCATTGGCAGAGCTGCGTGAGGGTTTTAGTAAAGGAGAAGCTTGGGGTGCTTCAGGACAGAGCCGTGGTGCATTGGTAGAGCCGTGTGAGGGTTTTAGTAAAGGAGTAGCTTGGGGTGCTTCAGGACAGAGCTGAGTTGTATTGGCAGAGCCATGTGAGGGTTTCAGTAAAGGAGTAGCTTGGGTGCTTCAGGACAGAGCTGAGGTGCATTGGTAGAGCCGTGTGAGGGTTTTAGTAAAGGAGTAGCTTGGGTGCTTCAGGACAGAGCTGAGGTGCATTGGTAGAGCCGTGTGAGGGTTTTAATAAAGGAGTAGCTTGGGTGCTTCAGGACGGAGCTGAGGTGCTTTGGTAGAGCTGCGTGAGGGTTTCAGTAAAGGAGTAGCTTGGGTGCTTCAGGACAGAGCTGAGGTGCATTGGCAGAGCCATGTGAGGGTTTCAGTAAAGGAGTAGCTTGGGGTGCTTCAGGACAGAGCTGAGGTGCATTGGCAGACCCGCGTGAGGGTTTTAGTAAAGAAGTTGCATGGGTGCTTCAGGACAGAGCTGAGGTGCATTGGCAGAGCCGTGTGAGGGTTTTAGTAAAGGAGTTGCATGGGTGCTTCAGGACAGAGCTGAGGTGCATTGGTAGAGCAATGTGAGGGTTTTACTAAAGGAGTAGCTTGGGTGCTTCAGGACAGAGCCGAGGTGCATTGGTAGAGCCGTGTGAGGGTTTTAGTAAAGGAGTAGCTTGGGGTGCTTCAGGACAGAGCTGAGGTGCATTGGTAGAGCCGTGTGAGGGTTTTAGTAAAGGAGTAGTTCAGGGTGCTTCAGGACAGAGCTGAGGTGCATTGGCAGAGCCGCGTGAGGGTTTCAGTAAAGGAGTAGCTTTGGGTGCTTCAGGACAGAGCCGAGGTGCATTGGTAGAGCCGTGTGAGGGTTTTAGTAAAGGAGTTGCATGGGTGCTTCAGGACAGAGCTGATGTGCATTGGCAGAGCCGTGTGAGGGTTTTAGTAAAGGAGTAGCTTGGGTGCTTCAGGACAGAGCCGAGGTGCATTGGCAGAGCCGTGTGAGGGTTTTAGTAAAGGAGTAGCTTTGGGTGCTTCAGGACAGAGCCGAGGTGCATTGGCAGAGCCGTGTGAGGGTTTTAGTAAAGGAGTAGCTTAGGTGCTTCAGGACAGAGCTGATGTGCTTTGGTAGAGCCGTGTGAGGGTTTTAGTAAAGGAGTAGCTTAGGTGCTTCAGGGCAGAGCTGATGTGCTTTGGTAGAGCTGCGTGAGGGTTTCAGTAAAGGAGTAGCTTGGGTGCTTCAGGACAGAGCTGATGTGCATTGGTAGAGCCATGTGAGGGTTTCAGTAAAGGAGTAGCTTGGGTGCTTCAGGACAGAGCTGAGGTGCATTGGCAGAGCTGTGTGAGGGTTTTAGTAAAGAAGTAGCTTGGGGTGATTCAGGACAGAGCTGATGTGCATTGGCAGAGCTGCGTGAGGGTTTTAGTAAAGGAGAAGCTTGGGGTGCTTCAGGACAGAGCCGTGGTGCATTGGTAGAGCCGTGTGAGGGTTTTAGTAAAGGAGTAGCTTGGGGTGCTTCAGGACAGAGCTGAGTTGTATTGGCAGAGCCATGTGAGGGTTTCAGTAAAGGAGTAGCTTGGGTGCTTCAGGACAGAGCTGAGGTGCATTGGTAGAGCCGTGTGAGGGTTTTAGTAAAGGAGTAGCTTGGGTGCTTCAGGACAGAGCTGAGGTGCATTGGTAGAGCCGTGTGAGGGTTTTAATAAAGGAGTAGCTTGGGTGCTTCAGGACGGAGCTGAGGTGCTTTGGTAGAGCTGCGTGAGGGTTTCAGTAAAGGAGTAGCTTGGGTGCTTCAGGACAGAGCCATGTGAGGGTTTCAGTAAAGGAGTAGCTTGGGGTGCTTCAGGACAGAGCTGAGGTGCATTGGCAGACCCGCGTGAGGGTTTTAGTAAAGAAGTTGCATGGGTGCTTCAGGACAGAGCTGAGGTGCATTGGCAGAGCCGTGTGAGGGTTTTAGTAAAGGAGTTGCATGGGTGCTTCAGGACAGAGCTGAGGTGCATTGGTAGAGCAATGTGAGGGTTTTACTAAAGGAGTAGCTTGGGTGCTTCAGGACAGAGCCGAGGTGCATTGGTAGAGCCGTGTGAGGGTTTTAGTAAAGGAGTAGCTTGGGGTGCTTCAGGACAGAGCTGAGGTGCATTGGTAGAGCCGTGTGAGGGTTTTAGTAAAGGAGTAGTTTAGGGTGCTTCAGGACAGAGCCGAGGTGCATTGGCAGAGCCGTGTGAGGGTTTTAGTAAAGGAGTAGCTTTGGGTGCTTCAGGACAGAGCCGAGGTGCATTGGCAGAGCCGTGTGAGGGTTTTAGTAAAGGAGTAGCTTAGGTGCTTCAGGACAGAGCTGATGTGCTTTGGTAGAGCCGTGTGAGGGTTTTAGTAAAGGAGTTGCATGGGTGCTTCAGGACAGAGCTGATGTGCATTGGCAGAGCCGTGTGAGGGTTTTAGTAAAGGAGTAGCTTGGGTGCTTCAGGACAGAGCCGAGGTGCATTGGCAGAGCCGTGTGAGGGTTTTAGTAAAGGAGTAGCTTTGGGTGCTTCAGGACAGAGCCGAGGTGCATTGGCAGAGCCGTGTGAGGGTTTTAGTAAAGGAGTAGCTTAGGTGCTTCAGGACAGAGCTGATGTGCTTTGGTAGAGCCGTGTGAGGGTTTTAGTAAAGGAGTAGCTTAGGTGCTTCAGGACAGAGCTGATGTGCTTTGGTAGAGCTGCGTGAGGGTTTCAGTAAAGGAGTAGCTTGGGTGCTTCAGGACAGAGCTGATGTGCATTGGTAGAGCCATGTGAGGGTTTCAGTAAAGGAGTAGCTTGGGTGCTTCAGGACAGAGCTGAGGTGCATTGGTAGAGCCGTGTGAGGGTTTTAGTAAAGGAGTAGCTTGGGGTGCTTCAGGACAGAGCTGAGGTGCATTGGCAGAGCCGCGTGAGGGTTTCAGTAAAGAAGTAGCTTGGGGTGCTTCAGGACAGAGCTGAGGTGCATTGGTAGAGCCGTGTGAGGGTTTTAGTAAAGGAGTAGCTTGGGGTGCTTCAGGACAGAGCTGAGGTGCATTGGTAGAGCAGTGTGAGGGTTTTACTAAAGGAATAGCTTGGGGTGATTCAGGACAGAGCTGATGTGCATTGGTAGAGCCGTGTGAGGGTTTTAGTAAAGGAGTAGCTTGGGGTGCTTCAGGACAGAGCTGAGGTGCATTGGTGGAGCAGTGTGAGGGTTTTAGTAAAGGAGTAGCTTGAGGTGCTTCAGGACAGAGCTGAGGTGCATTGGTAGAGCCGTGTGAGGGTTTCAGTAAAAGAGTAGCTTGGGTGCTTCAGGACAGAGCTGAGGTGCATTGGCAGAGCCGTGTGAGGGTTATAGCAAAGGAGTTGCTTGGGTGCTTCAGGACAGAGCTGAGGTGCATTGGCAGAGCTGTGTGAGGGTTTTAGTAAAGAAGTAGCTTGGGGTGATTCAGGACAGAGCTGATGTGCATTGGCAGAGCTGCGTGAGGGTTTTAGTAAAGGAGAAGCTTGGGGTGCTTC